>VZRX01010526.1:181-18968 GCA_013398075.1 Notiomystis cincta
CCCTCCCCTTTTTTTCCTTTTTTTCCCTTTTTCCTTTCCCCCCACTTTTTTCCCTTTTTTCCTCCTTTTTTTCCCTTTCCCCCCTTTTTTTTCATCTTTTCCTTTTTCCCCCTTTCCCCCTCTTTTCCTACCTTTCCCCTTCTCATTCCCCTTCAATCCACATCCAAATCCACATCCCTGGAATTTTCTTGGAGCAAAGTGGGATAATGGAAGATCCCAAATCATTCCATAATTCCACATTCTCCCCATTTACCCACAACAAAAACGGGATTTTACAGTTCCCAATTCCAATTCCTGAGGTGGGAATGTCACACCCTCAACAATCTCCTCCCAGAAATGGCCTAAAAATAAATTTATCTTTCTCTCCATCTATTTTTTCCGGAGGAAATCCCAATTTGTGGCTTGGGAGCCAGGAGCAGGAAGTTCATTTATAGCAGCGGATCCATAAATCCTTGGATTTTACAGGAAAACCTCCCAGTTTGGCACCTGATCCAATTTTCCATGAGCTTGGATCAATGGATATTAAAATTCCAGTGGGAATTCCGGCCATGGTTTGAAGCTCTTTTGCTCTTCCTGTTCCCAAATATCTTTGGCTCCTCCTCGATTCCCTGGAAACTTGCGGAAAATAAGGAAAAGCCGTTTTAAAAGGCCGGAAAATCCCACGAGAAGCTGGATGAGATGTTGGGGGTGGATTTGGGATTAATGACCATTAATGATGATTAGTGACCATTAATAACTGTTAATGATGATCAGCAACAATTAGTGACCATTAATGACCCTTAATGATCATTAATGACTAATAATGGTGATTAGTAACCTTTAATGACCATTAGTAACCCTTAATGACCATTAACAACCCTTAATGACAATTAATGACCATTAATGAAGATTAGTGACCCTTAATGTCCATTAATGACTCTTAATAACCCTTAATGACCATTAATGATGATTTGTGACACTTAATGATCCTTAATGACCATTTATGATGATTAGTGACCATTAGTGACCCTTAATGACCCTTAATGACCGTTAATGACTAGCAATGGTGATTAGTGACCATAAATAACCATTAACAATCCTTAATGACCATTAATGAAGATTAGTGATCATTACTGACCTTTAATGACCCTTAATGACCATTTATGATGACTAGTGACCGTTAGTGACCATTAATGACCATTAATGACCACTAATGACCATTAACGACCACTAATGACCATTAATGACCTTCAAGGCCCATCCCGACCCAACCCAATCCCTGATTCCCGCCCATCCCTGCAGCCTGAAGCTTCCCAATGTCCTGGAGAAAGCGTCCAGCACCCACCTGGACCAGAATCTGTTCCGCTTCCGGAGCACCCACCTGGAGCAGATCCTGAAGGTGGCCCTGAGGCTCAAGCATGAGAATTCCGGCCTTTCCCAGATCATGGAGCAGGCGGAGGATTGGCTGTGTCGGCTCCAGACCATGGCGGAGGAGGTGACTTTTCCTGGTTTTCCCATTGTGGTGCTGTTTTTGTGGGAAGCAGGGGCAATGTTCCAGCCTGGATCCCAAATCCATGAATTCTCCCATGGCGCCAGGTTTGGTTCCGATAGTTGAGGGTGGTCGGGGTCAACTCATGGATTGGGAGCAGCCCTGGGAGAAGGACATGGAATGTTGGTGGTGGGGAAGTTCCGCATGCCCTGGGTTGATCTCACAGCTGGAAAAGGGGGAATTCTGCCCCTCTACCCTGGAGCCAGGCTGGGAATGCTGGGAATGTTCCCCTGGAGAAGGGAAAAATCCAGGGAGAGCTCAGAGCCCTTTGCAGGGCCTGAAGGGGCTCCAGGAAAGCTGGAGAGGGACTGGGGACAAGGCCTGGAGGGACAGGACACAGGGAATGGCTTCCACTGGGAAAGGGGAGATTGGCTTAGGTGGGATCTTGGGAAGGAATTCCTGGCTGAGAGGGCTGGAATTCCCAGATTTGCTGTGGCTGCCCCTGGATCCCTGGGAGTGTCCAAGGCCAGGCTAGATGGACTTGGATCCACCCAGGATGGCTGAATTTGTCCCTGCCCATGGAACTGGATGGGATTTAAGCTCCCTCCGAACCCAAACCATTCTGTAATTCCATGATCCCATTCCCGGCTGTGCTGGTGCATCCCTCTCAGCGAGACCCTCTGGATTTGTGTTTTCCAGCCCCAGAACAGCCTCCCAGACATCGTCATCTGGATGCTCCAGGGGGACAAACGCGTGGCCTTCGCCCGTGTCCCGGCCCACCAGGTCCTGTACTCCCGGAACATCTCCAACTGCTGTGGCAGGAACTGTGGGAAGCTCCAGACTATCTTCCTCAAGGTACCTTTGGAAGTGTGTCCAGGTGGAATCTTGATTTTCTAAACAGTTGTTCCCACAAAATAGTAAAAAATATGGAAAATCCAGCAGGGAATCCTCAAATCCCAACACAACATCCAGCCCTGCTTTCATGGGATCATGGAAAAGTTTGGGTTGGGAGAGACCTTAAATCCCAACAATTCCATCCCATCCATGGGCTGGGACAGCTTCCATTATCCCAGGTGGATCCAACCTGGCCTTGGACACTTCCAGGGATGGAGCAGCCACAGCTTCTCCAGGAATTCCACCCCGTTGCAGGGAAGAATGCTTCTGGTGGAGTCCAGCTCCTTCTCCACAGATCTGCAGCAGATTTCCTGGATATCTCCCTCTATCCTGGAATTCCAGGACTGGGAAGATTCTTCCCAGTTTGTGCATTTTTGGGAAAATCCATTTTAGTTCTTTCATTTTTTTAATATTTTTTTCCAAATTCCCGACCCTTTGCCACTACAGGAAATTTTCATCTGAAATAAAATCCCAATTCCCAAACCTAAACAGCACCAAAAATGGACTCCAATCTCAAAACTGGAATTTTTCCTGATCCGTGATTTTGGGATGGAAAACCAGCAGCGCTCAGAGTGGGAAAAATTGGCTGGGAGAGAGGGAAAAGGACAGTGAGGAAAAAATCCTGGAGATTATTCCTATTTTTGCTGATTGTGTGAGTTGGGTTTGGAATCCTGACCCTGGAGGGTGTTCCTGACCTCGTCCCTGTCCTTGTCCCTGACCTTTTCCCTGTCCCTGTCATTGTCCCTGTCCTTGTCCCTGACCTTGTCCTTGTCCATGTCCTTTTCCCTGTTCCTGACCTTGTCACTGCCCCTGACCCTTCTGTGACCTTATCTCTGAACCTGTCATTTTCCCTGTCTTGTCCATGACCTTGTCCCTGTCCTTGTCCCTAACATTGTCCCTGTCCTTGTCCCTGACCCTTCTGTGACCTTGTCTCTGAACTTGTTCCTGTCCTTGTCCATGTCCCTGTCCTTGTCCATAACATTGTCCCTGTCCTGATGTTGTCCCTGTCCCTGACCCTTCTGTGATCTTGTACCTGACCCTGTCATTGTCCCTGTCCTTGACCTTTTCCTTGACCTCGTCCTAGATCTTGTCCTTGACCCTATCCCAGTCCATGTCCCTGTCCTTGTCCCTGATGTTGTCACTGTCCATATCCCTTCTCCTGTCCCTTCTTCCTGTCCCTTCTTCCTGTCCCTGACCTTGTCCCTGTCCCTCTCCCTGTCCTTGTCCCTTCTCCTGTCCCTGCTCCTATCCCTGACTCTGGAATTTTGAAGCTCCTCCATGTCAGCTCAGGACACATTTTAGGGACATCAATGGTGGCATTGTGGGGATCCCAAATATCTTTCCAACCTCAATTCCACGATCCCAAAACCCTCCACAGGCTCTTGACATTGTCCCATCTGCTTCACGTCCCACCCGCCCCATCCAGCGATCCGTCATTCCCGCCTTTCCAGCCTCCCATCCCGGGAATTCCTGTTAACCCCTTCCTGGGGACTTTTTCCTTGGCAGTACCCACAGGAGGAGGCGATGGGGCCGCGGATCCCGGCACAGATCCGGGTGCGGCTCTGGTTCGGGTTGGCCGTGGATGAGAAGGAATTCAACCAATTTGCCGAGGGAAAGCTCTCCGTCTTCGCCGAAACTGTGAGCATTCCCAAGGGATCTCCATCCCAGCGGGAAAAAGGGGAGGGATGGACCTAAAACTTCATCGTTCCCTAAAAACTGTGGGAAGGAGGAGCTGTTTCCACCAGCTCGGCCTGGAATGCCGAGGGGGAAAGTTGGGAATGAGCCATGAAGCCGCACTGTCTATCCCAACGGGAAAATCGGGATGCTATGGAATGGGTTGGGCTTTTCCCAGGAGGCCTGTCCCTCTGCAGGGAGGGATTCTAGGGGATTATCCATGGAATTCTGTTATTCCAACCCCGAATCCCTCTTTTTTTGGCTCTCCCAGTATGAGAACCAAACCAAGCTGGCGCTGGTGGGGAACTGGGGCACCACTGGCCTCACTTATCCCAAATATTCCGACGTCACCGGCCGGATCAAGCTGCCCAAGGACAGCTTCCGGCCTTCTGCGGGATGGACCTGGGCCGGAGATTGGTTCGTCTGCCCGGAAAAGACGTGAGTGGGGCTTTTTTTCCACCTGGAATGGTTGTGCCAGGAATCCCAAAATCCAGTGGCAAAATCTGGGATGCCACCAGGGTTCCTCATCTGTGCCCATGGATGTGATTCCTCCTCATCCAAATCTTGGGATGCTCCAAAACTGAGGAGCTTTGGGGTGGGATTTGCATCCTGGTTTGGGTTTTTCCTGAGGGGGAAACTTCGCTTGGAAGGGTGGGAGAAATTTGGGAGTGCTGAGGATGGCGCAGGAGGAAGGTGGGATGGGAAATCCCTGATTTTGGGTATTCCCGGGATCCAGGTTGTTACACGATGTGGATGCTGGACACCTGAGCTTCGTGGAGGAGGTGTTTGAGAACCAGGTCCGGCTTCCTGGAGGGCAGTGGATCCACATGACTGATTCCTACACGGACGTGGTGAGGGAAAACTGGGAATTCTGGGAGCTGGAATCCCGGGGGAAATTTAAGGATGGGTTTGGGTGAAAATTCCCTGTGTCCCACAGAACGGGGAGAAGGTCCTGCCCAAGGATGAGATTGAGTGTCCTCCAGGCTGGAAGTGGGAAGACCTGGAATGGGACACGGATCTCAACAGGGCTGTGGATGAGAAAGGTACCATGGAGGGAATTTTGGGATCCTGGTTTTGGGAATTTTGGGATCCTGGTTTCTTTCCATGGTCTATGGACGAGAACATTCCCATGGCTGTGGGAGCTGGATTAAGAGAAAGGGATCAGGCTCTGGGAGATTCTTTTCCCTTGGCTCTTCCTGGAGGTGTGGGATGGGAATTCCCAAAGGCAGCACTGGGATAATCTGGGAAGATCCTGGTGGAAAAGAAATGGAAAATACCGGGCTGGAGACCATCAGAGTGATCTCAGGGGTTGGGATGGGTGGAAAAAGTCAGGAAAGAGTCTCTAGGGTGGGATTTGGTGCCAAGGATCCCCATGGATCCATCCCTGGGCATTCCAGAGGGATGGATTGTACCATAAGGAGGGAAATCCAACCAGGAAATTTTGTTGGATTCGGCCACACCTTCGCTGCTGGAAATTCCTGGTGGGAGTCAAAGTGGGGGAGAGGGGGCTCTTCTCCTACTTTCACTGGGTATTCCCTTCTTCCCAAGGCTGGGAATACGGGATCACGATCCCGCCGGAGCGCAAGCCCAAGGCCTGGGTGCCGGCGGAGAAGATGTTCCACACGCACCGGCGCCGGCGCTGGGTGCGGCTCCGCCGGCGCGACCTGGAGCACATGGAAGCCATGAGAAAGGTGGGATGGGCTGGGAAAAGCTGCCACCGGATCGGGATGTGGCCCTGTCCCTCCGGGTGGGCTCCTGGCTTTGGCAGGATCTGCTTTCCTTGCGGACTGGGGGAGGCTCGTCCTGGTTTCCAGTGGAAAACTCCATATTCCCAGGAGTGGGGAACATTCCAGAGGGATTGGTTGGGCTGGGGGGTGGGCTGGGGACATCCAGGAGTATCCTGGAGTGTGGGAATTGGGGGCGGGCCGATGTCCCCAGCCTGTCCCTATCCCGCTTCCCTCTAGATGGTGCCATTGGACCAGGAATGCCACTTCTGCTCCTCCCTCCCCCCGTTGCTTCCCAAGGCCGCTTATCTGCCTTCCTAGAATTTTTTTGGGATGATTGTGGCCACTGTCATCCCATTTGCTGTGGGTGTCACCGGGAGAAAAACCTTTCCAGGCTTGTGGGATGATCCAGGGAGAAATTCCAGAGCTGGCAGAGCCACAGGAGGGATTGGGACGACAGCAAAAGGAAAAGCGGGATGGGAAATGGAGCTGCTGGAGCTCAGCCCAGGATCCTGCTCCAAGTGGGATTCATCCCAGGAATTGGCAAAGGGCTGCATTCCCAGGAGTGGATCCAGTAGGGTTAATGGTTGGATTGGGAGAATCCAACTCCATCCCGGGAAGTGTCCAAGGCCAGGCTGGATGGGGCTTGGAGAACCCGGGGATAGTGGGAGGTGTCCCTGAGCATAGATGGGATAGGATTTCAGATCCCTCCCAGCCCAAACCATTCCAGGATTTTGGAGCCAGGCTGGGAATGCTGGGAATGTTCCCCTGGAGAAGGGAAAATCCAGGGAAAAATTCCAGCCCCTTGCAAGGCCTGAAGGGGCTCCAGGAGAGCTGGAGAGGGACTGGGGACAAGGCCTGGAGGGACAGGACACAGGGAATGGCTTCCACTGGGAAAGGGGAGATTGGGTTAGGTGGGATCTTGGGAAGGAATTCCTGGCTGTGCTGGAATTCCCAGCTTTGCTGTGTCTGCCCCTGGATCCCGGGGAGTGTCCAAGGCCAGGTTGGATGGTGGGAGGTGTCTCTGGAGCTGGCAGGGCTTTGAAGTCCCTTCCATCCCAACCCATTCCATGAGTCCATGAGGATCCCCAGGGCCTTTCCCACCCTAAACCCGATGACCTCACAGATCTTTCCCGACCTCAGTATTCCTATGATTCTCTAAACAATTCCCTGACTCCATTCCATGATTCCAACCTGAGGGAAAACCCGGGGTGGAAAACTATATCCAACAACATCCCCAAAACCCCTAAATCCAGCTTTTGGGTGAATCCTGGAGAATCTGATCCCTGTGATCCCTGTCCGGCAGCACAAGCAGGAGGAGCTGGATGGGGATGGCTGGGAATACGCTTCCCTCTTTGGCTGGCGCTTCCACCTCCAGCAGCGCCGCTCCGACTCCTTCCGCCGGCGCCGCTGGAGACGCCGGATGGAGCCTCTGGAACGCACCGGCCCTGCCGCCGTCTTCGCTTTGGAAGGGGCTCTGGTAGGGAACAACTTCTCTCATTCCCAAATTTCTGCCCGGGAATGTTATCGGCCACCCGTTATCAGCTTCCCGTTATTCCGTTTTCCGCCCTGTTTGTTCCCTGCTATCCTGGCTTTCTCCACATTCAGGATTTCCCAATCCTCTGCTTTTCCAGTGATTCGATGACAGCCAAAGGAGCACAAAGCTCCCATTTTGTGTTTTTATGGAATTTTTTCCTCTCTTGTTTGGCTTTTTTCCCCTCTTTTCCTGGCTCTGTTTTTCCCTCCAATCCAGCGTTGATCCCTTTGGGATAAAAGCGGCTCCGTGGTGTTTTCCATGAGCTGCTCCCATCTGGAAAATCCCACCTTTCACCCACCCCCAGAGCTCCCAATGGGATTGTTCCTAACCCCCTTTTCCTGGGATTTGTGTGTAGGAATTCTCAGCTTTGGAAACCGCTCCTTTTCCCGCAAACATTCCAAGGCCGATGGGGCAATTAAAGAAGACTTGGGAATCTCCAAGAGTTTTTCCAACCTGAATTTTGGGATCCCATGGAGCGCTGGAAGCCCAGACTCCTCTTGGACACCCTGGATGATGCCATCCCGTGGGGAATCCCAGCTCTGGAGGTGATCCTGGCATTCCTAGCTTTCCTTATTTTCCTTGCAGGGAGGAGTGACGGACGACAAGAATGACGATGGAAAATCTGACGGAAAATCCGCGTCCACCCTGAGTTTTGGAGTCAACAGACCCACGATCTCCTGCATTTTCGACTGTAAGGATCCAAGGGCAGCGGTAAAGGTGTTTCCCATCCTTTTCCTGGAAAAAGATGGAAAAAGAAAGATGGAAAAAGGGTGGAGGGGAGGACGGTACTGATGGGAAGATCCGCAGGCTCCGGGATCGGTGCTTGGGGAATCCTGAGGGGATTAAGTTGGGATTCTTTCTGATGGGAGACTGGGAATGATGGAAAACCATCCCTGGGATCTCTTCCATGATTCCCGTTCCTCTGGCAGCCGGGAACAGATTCCACCTGCGCTGTTACCTGTACCAGGCACGAGATCTCATGGCCATGGACAAGGACAGCTTCTCCGGTGAGTCTGGATCCGCACCAGGAGGAATTCTGGGAACAGAGGGATCATCCCATGGGCAGGGACACCTCCCACTATCCCAGGTGGCTCCAAGCCCCAATGTCCAACCTGGCCTTGGACACTCCCAGGGATCCAGGGGCAGCCATAGCAAATCTGGGAATTCCAGCCCAGCCAGGAATTCCTTCCCAAGATCCCACCTAACCCAATCTCCCTTTTCCCAGTGGGAGCCATTCCCTGAGTCCTGTCCCTCCGGGCCTTGTCCCCAGTCCCTCTCCAGCTCTCCTGGAGCCTCTCCAGGCTCTGGAATGGGCTCCAAGGAATCTCTGAATCCATCCCTTCTCCGGGCTGGATATGATGGAGCACAGGGAGAAACTTCCATGGGATGTGCTCAGGGAAAATTCCAGAGGGTGACAGGATTTAATTAGGATCTCAGTGCAGTCCAGCCCCTTCTTCTCCAGCATCCTCAGGAGATTCCTTGTTGGATTTGATCCAGTGGAAGTTTCCAAACCCATGAGGTTGTATCTGAATGATCCCTAAGGTCCCTCCGATCCCTAAGGTTCCTCCCATCCCAAACCAGTCTGGGATTCCATGATTCCATAATTCCTCAGCATCTCCCTTCTCCTACCTGAGGAGGGCTGCAATCTCTGGGGTTTGGGATCTGGGAAGGGGATTTCCATGGAAACAAGAGATTCCAGGCAGAAAAGAGGGGTTGGGCTTTGTGGAGGAGTTTTCCATGTCCTGCTGCTCCACCCATTCCCAGCACAGCTCCAGGGATTTCTGGAATTCCCAGGATTGTGCCGATGGGGTCGGGACATTCCGCACTGAGTTTTTTTGGAATAGGAAATAAGTCGGAAGAGGATCAATCCTTTATCCATGGGATTTCTGTGCTGGAGGCTCTTGGATGGTTGGATGCAAGTAGAACATCCCTTTGGAATGCGGCAGAGAGGGGGTGGAATGTTGGGAATTATCCTGGAAAATCCAGCTGGAAAATCCCACATCCTCATCCCTGGGGGCTAGGCCATCCCAGCCAGGTGATCCCATGAATTATCCGGAGCTGGAAAAGCAGGAAAAGGGGATCGGGATCAGAGCTGGGATAATGTGGGATATCCCAAATCCCAGGAAAAATATCCACAGGCAGGAGAGATCCAATATCCCTCCAGGGCTATTCCTGCTTAATTCTCATGGGAATTTACGGGGGAATTTGAGGATTTCCCTCCAAACTCTGGGATTTAAAGCCCCCCCTGGAACAGCACATCCTGGGAATGATGGATCCAGGATGGGACACAGGGATAATCCCAAAACTGGGGAAGCAGCTGGACCACGATCCTGAGGGAATCCTGCTTCTCCTGGTAGTTGGAATGATGGGATTTTTTTGGGAATAAACACCCTGGAGCATCCAAACAATCCCCCAGTGTCTGCTCCCACCTGGAATTCCCACAAAAGGCTCCTTTGTCGGGATGAGGAGGTGGGAGCGAGGTGAGCTCATGGCCTGGGAGGGGAGTCCGGAATCATTTTCCTTTGGAAAAATCCCGGCCAAGGACAACACGAGCACCAACGTTCCCACAATGTGGGATTGTGATTCCCGCTGCCGGGAATAAAGGAGTTCATTAAAGGGGCTCGGCAGTTGGAAAAATAAACATTCCCTGCTCCCAACAAAGGGGCTTTAGAGAGGCTTCCATGAAAAAAAAGAAGGAGAAGGGAGGGAAAAATGGAAAAAAAAAAAAAAAAAAGCAGCTCCAAACCCAGTTTTTTTTTTTGTTTATTGTAATGGATTTGGCTGGAAAAAAGTGGGAAAAGCTCTTCCCAGAGTGGATTGTTGGGAATGTCTGAGCAGCCCTGGATTGTTAAACATGGATAGAGGGGGAAATCCATCCTCTGGTGCCCCAGTTCCTGGGAAAAGGGGGAATGCTGCCAGGATCAGCTGGCCTCGCTTCCAGGGGGTGTGGGATGATCCCAGGATCTGAATCCAGGCGGGTGTGGGTTAATCCTGGGAGCTGCATCCAGGAATGTTGGGTGTTCTTGGGATCTGCATCCAGGGGGTTGTGGGATAATCCTGGGATCTGAATCCAGGAATGTGTGGGATCTTCCTGGGAGCTGCATCCAGGGATGTGTGGGATAATCCTGGGATCTGAATCCAGGGGTGTGTGGGATAATCCTGGGAGCTGCATCCTTTGGCTCTCATTAAAGCTCCCAGGGATGTGTGGGATTTTCCTGGAATCTGAGTCCAGGAGTGTGGGGTGTTCCTGGAATCTGACTGCAGGGATGTGTGGGATGCTTCCACCCTCCCAGCCAGGAATTCCTTCCCAAGATCCCACCTAACCCACTCTCCCCTTTCCCAGTGGAAGCCATTCCCTGTGTCCTGTCCCTCCAGGCCTTGTCCCCAGTCCCTCTCCAGCTCTCCTGGAGCCCCTTTAGGCCCTGGAAGTGGCTCCACAATTTTCCTGGATCTTTAGAACAATCCCAACTTTGAGCCTGAGCCTTTCCAGCTGGAAAACCTCCTGGAAAACCCGACAGCTGGGGTTGGAATGCCAAATTCCAGGTAGGATAGACCGGGTAGCTCCTTTCTCCTCAAGGAAGACCTGAAGGACCTCAGGATGGGATGGAGCGAGCTGAGAACTCCCAAAATCTTTCAGGAGCCAGTTCTGGATGGAGCTTGGAATTCCGGGAAGAGCAAGAACTGGGCTCCATCCCTGAATCCCATTCCCTGAATCCCATTCCCTGAATCCCATTCCCTGAATCCCATTCCCGCAGATCCCTACGCCATCGTGTCCTTCCTGCACCAGAGCCAGAAGACAGTGGTGGAGAAAAACACCCTGAATCCCACCTGGGATCAGACCCTGATCTTCTACGAGATCGAGATTTTCGGGAATTCTCAGGATGTGGCCGAGTCCCCTCCCAACATCCTGGTGGAAATCTATGACCACGACACTTATGTGAGTGCAGGAATTCCTGCCGGGAATTCCCAGCCTCTGGAATGTGAGGTTTGGCATCTCTGGGTGGTTCAGGCTTTGAGGCAGATATTCCAGAGGGAAAAATTCCAGGGAAAATCCTGCGGTGTCCCTGAGGTCCCATTCATTGAGCTTCATCACTGTCATTTCAAGTGGGAAAATTAATGGAATTTCCTCATGGAAAAACCTTGGGATAAGGCTGGAAGCAGTGATGGAAGTAGGGAAACGCCCTCTGCTGTTTGCCGTGTCCAAAGGACCTGGGAATGATGGAATTTTGCGGGATTGGTGGCAGGACTTTCAATTTTTTCCCAGAAAAACTGGGCAAGAAAAACCAAGTGCAGGAGGGAATTCTGTTGAAAAATCCTTGGAATTCACCTCGGGAAAGGCTCAGGAATATCTCAGGAATCTTTTTTCCCTCCGTCCTGCTCATTCCCAGTGGGAAGCAGGAAAGATCCCAAAGATTCCAGTGCAGAGCAGGGAATGGGATTTTTAGGAGCTCCCAAAGGCTCCTGAGTTCCTGCTCTGGAAAACTTGGGATGGGAATTCTACCTCCTTAGGCAAAACTCCTAAAAAAGTGCACTTCCAGCCTTAGGAATTCCAGGAGGGAGTTGGAAAACTGGAGGCTCTGCGAGCATCAATCCATTCATTTCCTGCCCTGATCCCATAATGGGATCATCCCTTGCTCCCAATTTTTGGCTGAGGGGGGCATGGATTTCTGCGGGAAGAGGGATGGGAAGGATGATCTCAATTCCCATGGTTCCCTATTCCCTGGAATTCCCTTTCCAGGGTGCTGATGAATTCATGGGACGCTGCATCTGCCGGCCCAGCCTGGAGCGCTCGCCCCGGCTCTCCTGGTATCCCGTCCTCAAATCCGGCCGGAATGTCGGGGAGCTCCTGGCTGCCTTCGAGCTGATCCAGAGGGAAAAGGTGAGCTCCATCCCCGAGCCTGGAATGCTCTGGAATTCCAGGATCCAGCTTTTCCAGGTGTTGGGTTTTGTCCATCCATTGGAGCCTCTGGAAGAGCTGGATGGATTTGTCTCTTTTTGAGGGATAATTCCATAGGATGAGGTTTTCCAACTGGGAAAAGAGGTGGTTTAGGGTTGGCCCTGTGGAAACCTGTGGAATTCCAGGTGGAATGGCCTGGATGGATCCTTCTCTCCTAGGACAAGTCCTGGGTGGGTCTCAGGGATTTTGAGGGAGCTGGGAATTAAATCCATTAGGAATGCTGCCCTTTCCTTGGAATTATTACTGGAGTGGGTTCGGGAAAGCTGAAGCTGCTCCGGCTTTTCCAATGGCTGCATCCCGGATGTGCCAAGGAAAATGGATGGATTGGGAAGCTCAATCCCTCCATCCCATTCTTCCTTCCCAGCCCTGAGGTTTAACTGGGAATGGGAATCCCACAATTCCCTCTTCCCTGAAAATCACAAGGCTCCAAATATCCACACGTGGCCTCTTCTTCCTCCTGATTCCCTCAGAACCGGGTGGGAAAGGCCTTGGAAAGGCTTTGGAATGGGATGTGCTCCTGGAGGAGCTGTTTGATCCCAGTGGGAATCTTCTGGGTGGATTTGGTTCCTCCTGGCTGGATGAGAATCCAGGATTTTTGGAGCTGGGAATGGAGGGGCAGCACACAGATGAGGTTTTCCTGCTGGAGAAAGCAGAATTAGCACCGGGAATATTAATGGGAATTGTGTTCTCTCTCTGCAGCCGGCTGTCCATCACATCCCTGGATTTGAGGTAATTCCCGACTTTTCCTTGCAAATCCTCTGTCCCAGGAATGGCCCAGCATCATTCCTGGCTTTCCCAGGGATTTGGATTCCATTTCCAGCCTTGCAGCAATCCCTCCATCCAGTCCTAGGGAATTCTTTCAGGATGAAGGAATTCCTGTGTAGAGATTCTGGTTTTCCTCAGCTGATAAGGAAATCTTGGAGTGGGACAGCTCCTTCCTGACAGGGCAAATTTATCCCATTCCAAGATCCAGAGAATCCTGGAATTGGAGGTGCTAGAAGGGCTTTGGAGCCAGATTGGGAATGGTGGGAATGTTCACCTGGAGAAGGGAAAAATCCAGGGAATCCTCAGAGTCCCTAAAGGGGCTCCAGGAGAGCTGGAGAGGGACTGGGGACAAGGCCTGGAGGGACAGGACACAGGGAATGGCTTCCACTGGGAAAGGGGAGATTGGGTTAGGTGGGATCTTGGGAAGGAATTCCTGTCTGGGCTGGAATTCCCAGATTTGCTGTGTCTGCCCCTGGATCCCTGGGAGTGTCCAAGGCCAGGCTGGATGGACTTGGATCCACCTGGGATAGTGGGAGGGGGTGGGAATGGATGTGATTTATGGATCCCTTCCCGTCCAAACCATGATTCCATTCATTTAGAAACCTTGGGATGGGCTTAGGGATGAGAATTCCTCTAATTCCGTCCTCTCCTCCTCTTGCCCAGGCCGAGCTCTCCTCCAGCCTGGATGAGGTGAGTCTTTGGGAACTCCTTGTTTTTCATCTTGGGATTGTTAAAATTTGCTTCCATGGGAAAGCACTTTTTCCACTTTTTCCCGGACGGATCAAGCCGGGAGCGTCAGGATTTTGGGAATATGAGTGAGCCCCAGCAGGATGGGCTTTTCCCCATGTCTTGGAATGTTGGGATCCATTTACCCTCTGGAATGAGGAATCCCATCCTTCCAACCCCAGTACACCAGAGCCGGAATGCTGGGCTGACCTTGAGAAATCCCAATTCCAAACTTTCCATAGGGAATTTGCTGTGAATTGAGGATGTGCCAGAGGGTTCCGGGTTTTCTGAAGGAAATTTTCATGTCCCAATTCCTGGAAAAATTCAGGGATAGGTTGGATGGGGCTTGGAGCAACGTGGGAGAGTGGAAGGTTCCCTGCCCATGGAATGGGATGAGCTTTCCAATGGAAACTGTTCCATGATTCCATCATTCCCATGATTCTGATTCCACGCCCAGGATCCCAAGACTTTATCCTTGTGCCGATCCCATGGAGCCGATCCCAGGCTGAAGCAAGAGGTGGAATTGGGATCTTGGAAAAGTCCAGGCAGGGAAAAGGAAAAACTCTTGGATTGTTGTGGCGGCCCTCAGAGCCGTTAATCCCAAAATCTGGGAGATGACCTGAGCCACATTCCCAGGAAAGCTTGGATTGGATGGGATAAACACATTTTTCCAAGATTTTTCCCACCCAAGCCACCTTTCCTTGGGAACTCATCCTGGTGTTCCATGCATCCATAATCATCTTTCTCCTCTTTTTCCTCCATTTCTTCCCACTGCCGGAATTCCCGGGATGGGGCATTCCACAGCTCTGCATCCCTGCCTTGTTCTCCGAGGGGCTCCTCCAATGGGTATCGCTCTCCTCCCTTCATTCCCTTTTCCCAGAATCCAAGAAAATCCCAGCACAGCCTCTCAGGGAGAGCAGGATCGCGGGAGCCTCATCCTGACAAAATTCCTGAGGCTACATCCCGAGGATTGGTGCCAGGCAGAGCCTCATGGATGCTCCTGAGGGATCCATCCTTATCCTCCATTATTTTCTTGGGAATGGCCTTTTGGGGCTAAATTCCCACCAAACGCTGGGATTTGACTTTGGATCACATCCCAGCTTCCACTTAAACTGGGAATCTTTTCCAGCCATTTTTTTTGGCCTCATCCTGGATTTTCCCCCATCCTGGATCCAAATCCAGGTTGAAATCTGTGACCTCCAGAGCTCCCTTCCACCTGGATTCCTTCTCATTTATCCTTGTTCAACCCATCCCAGCTCCCAGAAGAATTTCCATGGATTCTCCTCCCTCCGGCCGGCTGTGTCTGGGAATTGCTTTTTCCCGCTCCCATCCCGATCCCTTCCTGCTCCTGCCTCATCCCCGGCATTCCCTGCTCATTCCTGTCCATCCGGTGGAATATTCCATCCTCCGGCATTCAGCTGGAATCCAGGAGAGCACCTGGAAAACCACCAGGAGAGCACCTGGAAAACCACCGGGAGAGCAGCAGGAGTGACTTAAAAAAACCTGGAATGATGCAGAGTTAAAATCCAAGTGGATCCTGGAAGGGGTGGAAGGGGCAGGAGCTCTTTCCCAAGGATTTCCTATTGGATTTGCTGAAGGATTGATCACTGAAATCCCTTCCAACCCAAACCATTCCATGATTTTGGGCCTGAGCAGCCTGAATTTTTTTTTATTTTTTTTTTTTTGAATTAGAGTTCCAGAGGTATTCCAGGGAATGTGGGAATGCTCTGCAGCTCTCCCTTCTCCTTCGGGTTATCCCAGATAAAATTCCCATTCCCTGTCATCACTAACCAGCACTGGGAGCATGTGGATCGTGGGATAGGGGAGTGGCTGCTCCATGTGGGAATTCCAGGCACCTTCTCCCACATGGAATTCCCAAAAACCTTCATCTAATGAGCAGCTGCACTCAGGAACCGCTGGCAATTCCCAAGTGAAATTGAAGCTTGGAATTTTACGGGAAAGGGGGTTGGAATTGGATGATCCTTAAGATCCTTTCCAACCTCAACCATTCCATGATTCTGTGTGGAAAATCCCTTTGGAAGAGCCAATCCTGGACCAAATCCCATGATTAAAACACACCCACACTTCACTGAATCCAATAAAATTCCAGCCGGGAGAGAATTCCATGTTCCTGAAGTGGATTTCCAGAGGTTTGGCTTTCATTCCAGCCTTTCTGGGGGCTCTGAGAGGTGCAGGAAAAGAGGAGGGGAGGAATTCTTGCTCCCACTTTCCTCCTCTGGGAAGGCAAATTGGGAATTCCTCAGCTGCCTCCCAGGTTTGGGATCACTGAGATGGAATTCCCAAGTAGTTTAACCTGAGCCCTATCCTGTGGATTTCTGGATTATCTACGAAATGTGGCATGAACCAAAACCCCTTCCCAGATCCAGAGGTGATGCCAATCCCTGATCCCACGGTGCTGCTCCCACTAAATTTTTGGGAATCGCCCAACTACGAACCCGTCGCTGCTGCTTCATCCCTTTCCTCATCCCACCGCGATCCCGTAATGGGATAGAGGTGGTTTCATCCCATCATTCCCTAAAAAAGATTGGACCTTGGAGGGGCAGATCCTTTGTATTTCCCTGGGAAAAGCTAAGGAATGTCGGATCTTCTCCAGGATGGATTAAAGGGGTAAAAACTGCTTTTCCGGCACTTCCATCCCGCCATTCCTCATCTCCCTCCTCCGGCTGTCCTGGATTTCCTGGGAGAGATGAGTTTGGCAGGGATGGAGACTCCAGGTGGATCCAGCATGGAAAGGGGGTTGTTATCCCATCCTAGCGCTTCCTGATGTTTTTCTTTCCCTCTCCGCTCCCACAGTCCGTGGATTCCGACCTTCCCTATCCGCCACCCCAGCGGGAGCCCAACATTTACATGGTCCCACAGGGAATCAAACCCGTCCTGCAGCGCACGGCCATCGAGGTGAGCCAGGAATCCAGGAATGGGATCCCAGCTGGATTCTGGGGCGGAATTCTGAAAAAAAAACGGCTCTGGGGGGACCTTCTGGCTCAGTCCTAGCTGGAGGGGTTGGGATCTGCTTCCAGGGAATAAGGGGTGGGATAAGGATGAAGTTCAGGGTGGATATCAGGAGGAATTTCCTCATGGAAAGGGTGATCAGGCCTTGGATTTGGGGAAGTTTGGAGTCCCCATTCCTGGAAGTGTCCAAGGAATTCCTGGTGCTGAGGTGTGGATCGGGCACAGGTTGAACTCAAGGAGATCTTTTCCTTGGAGGAAACTTTGGGGGTCTTTTCCAACCTTGGTAGCTCCATAATTCCCACCACTGCTCGCCCTCCACGGTTGAAACCTCCAGGTTCTCCTGCAGTGCCGAGGAGCTCCACGGAAACCTGGGAGCAGGAGTTTGGCTCAGGATTTTGGTGTCCCCTCATCCCACAGATCCTGGCCTGGGGGCTGAGGAACCTCAAGAGCTTCCAGCTGGCCAGCGTGACCTCGCCCAGCCTGCTGGTGGAGTGCGGGGGGCGGCGCGTCCAGTCCGGTGTCATCAAGAACGTCAAGAAGAACCCCAACTTTGACGTCTGTGTGCTCTTCATGGAAGTGGTGAGGTCCTGGTGGAGTGGAGGGGGCAGAGGGAAGAGGAGGTGCCATAAAGATGGAGCTTCTGGTGAAGGACCTGGAAATCCCATAAAAATGGAGCTTCTGGTGAAGGGCCTTGAAATCTGGTGAAAATGGATCTGGTGAAGGACCATAAAGTCCCATAAAAATGGATCTTGAGGTGAAGGATCTTGAAATCCCACAAAAATGGAGCTTCTGGTGAAGGGCCTTGAAATACGGTGAAAATGGATCTGGTGAAGGGCCTTAAAGTCCCATAAAAATGTATTTTATGGTGAAGTATCTTAAAATCTCAAAAAAATGGAGCTTCTGGTGAAGGATCCTAAAATCCCATAAAAATAGATCTTGAGGTGAAGGACCTCAAAGACCCATAAAATTGGATCTTGTTCTAAATGACCTGGAGATCCCATTAAAATGGATTTTGTGGTGAAGGGCCTTAAAATCCCATAAAAATGGATCTTTTGTAGGACATCAAAGTCCTATACAAATGAATTTTATGGTGAAGGACCTTAAAATCCCATAAAAATGGATTTTATGGTGAAGGACCTTAAAATCTCATTAAAATGGGTCTTCTGGTGAAGGACCTTAAAATCCCTTAAAAATGGATCTGGTGAAGGACCTCAAAGTGCCATAAAAATGAATTTTGTGGTGAAGGACCTCAAAATCCCCTAAAATTTGATCTCCTGCTGAAGTTCTCTCTGCCCTTCTTTTTTTTGGGGTGGTGCAGAAGCTCTTCCCTCCCTTCCCATTTCCATTCCCACCTCCCTTCCCTGTTCCCGCAGCGTCTGCCCAAGGAGAGCCTCTACAGCCCCCCCATCATCCTGAAGGTCATTGACAACCGGCCCTTCGGCCGCAGGCCCGTGGTGGGACAGTGCACCATCCGATCCCTCCAGGAATTCTACTGGGATCCCTTCCAGCAGGACACGGGGGTGCCCCAGGAGCAGCCAGGTGGGAATGTCGGGATTTGTGTCNACCTTAAAATCCCTTAAAAATGGATCTGGTGAAGGACCTCAAAGTGCCATAAAAATGAATTTTGTGGTGAAGGACCTCAAAATCCCCTAAAATTTGATCTCCTGCTGAAGTTCTCTCTGCCCTTCTTTTTTTTGGGGTGGTGCAGAAGCTCTTCCCTCCCTTCCCATTTCCGTTCCCACCTCCCTTCCCTGTTCCCGCAGCGTCTGCCCAAGGAGAGCCTCTACAGCCCCCCCATCATCCTGAAGGTCATTGACAACCGGCCCTTCGGCCGCAGGCCCGTGGTGGGACAGTGCACCATCCGATCCCTCCAGGAATTCTACTGGGATCCCTTCCAGCAGGACACGGGGGTGCCCCAGGAGCAGCCAGGTGGGAATGTCGGGATTTGTGTCCTTCAGGGAGTAATGGAATGGGGTGGGCGGGAATGGATCTTAAAACCCATCCAGGGACACCTCCCACTGTCCCAGGCAGATCCAAGCCTCATCCAATGTGGCCTTGGACACTCCCAGGGA
>VZRX01010527.1:0-13919 GCA_013398075.1 Notiomystis cincta
AAAAAAAATAGTTCCTTTCACAAGCTGGAGGTTTTTAAATCATGACATTACATCCAGCTGACCAAAAATCAACCATTCCCATACAGATAACTATTTCAGCTCCCTCTGATTTTTAAACAACCTGTGGACTGGGAAAAGAAAGCCAGAGCTCAGAAATCAAGTAATGCTTGAACTTAACAAGATTTCTAGAGCTTTATACCACCTAATTAGCCAAGCCAGGATCCCTTAACATCAGCATCTAGTTAATAGAGGAAGCCTGAAAAAAATTCCAAGCAGAAACTATGTATTTTTTCCAGGTTTTTGCTGAGCATTGAAACCTCTTTATTCTTCACTTGTACCTTCTCCTCATTTAGCTGCTCAGCTGCTGCTCCCTGGCACTCTCCCTTTACAGTGACCTCACTGCTGAGAGCAGGCAGCTTTCAAACACTGCCCATTAACCACAAAACAAGCCTGGAGTGTGAGGCTGCTGCATTCTCTCATGCATCCAAGGCACATCCCACTGTCAGATGGAATGGAGACAGTCCTTACCCTTAGTGCAAACACCACGTTGAACAGAATCATGGTGGGCATCTCTCTCTTTGGTGAGGGGTCAGTTTTGGATACCTGAAAAATATGTTTTAAAAAACCCCATAGGCTAATGTCAGTTGGAGCCAGTAACAAAGGGAAAGCAATTAAAATTTTTTTAAAAAGAAAAGAAAAAAGACTTAGTTAAATAACAAGCTAAGAAAAGAGAGCAGACAAATCAATTTATATCATCAAATAGGACATGTAAAAAATAAAACTTTTTTTTTTTTAATTGAAGTGTCACAGTTACTCTACAACACTGCCTGTGCTGAGCAGCTGTGAAGACTTAAACCAAAGGCTTTTGGTCATGAGCATGGAAATGAGTGTCAGTTAAGACAGCACTCTTACTTAAAGTTAGTGTCCTTGTTACTGCATTTAGCATCATTAGGGACCTCAGGTTTAAATTCTTCAGCACAACTGTGAGCTATACTGTCAACAGAATTCCACAGATTTCTCCTCTCAGGCCACACCTATTCCTTCCTTTCCTAAAATCCCCTTTCAAATTGCATCCTGTTACCAGCTGCTGCTTTTATCAGACAAAATATGCTCTAGAACAGCAGTGCTAAAATAAGAGGTTTGATTTTTCCCTTCCTTCAAACACATTATCCAGCCTCTCTATTCTCTCTGTTGCAGAGAGCTCCATCCCTAAGGCAGATTCAAACTTTCCAGTCAGAAGAAACATCTGGAGCTGAGACAAGCAAGTGGAATTTGCACAGCCAGACCAAGAGCTGCAAAGGGAGCACGTGTCACCACAAGATGGAGCACAAAATGCAGAGGACATTCTCAATTCCCTGCAGCTCCCTGCTCAACGCCCACCCAATCCCAAGTGCAAACAGCTGGAACCTGCCAGGCCAAACAACAGCTGGTCCCTACCCAAGGTATGGGCAGCACCTGAGCCAGGGCAAACACAGAGCAGCATCTGCCCTTCCCAAGAGGTTCCCAGCACCAGCAGGGAACTGCTTGGTACTGAACTCCAAAATCTGACTGCTTTCACCCAGGAGTCTCAACATTTAGAAAACTAGGAGGTGATACATATTTTTGGTTTGGGGCTTTTTTTTTCCCCTAAAGTGAAAATCACATTCTGTCAAAAAGGCAGTGATGGGAGAATGGTAAAGGCAGTTTGCTGCGTTTGTCTGTTCTGGAGTTACAGGTTCCAGGACATCTTGGGAATTCCCAAGTGTAAGGACTGATCCTGTTCCCTCCTTAAAATCAAAGAAACCACCACCACTAACATCAGCTGGGATGCAGGCTAGATTTCATATCCCCTCACATCCAGAAAAAAAGACTAAGCTGGGAAAGAAAATGCTGAAAGAATTTGAAGAATTCAGAACATTGCTACATAAAAGGCAATCTGGCACACAGGATTAAATATTTGCTCTTGTAACTCCTGAATCTCATCTGATTAAGAATTTGCTGAGCTGTCCTGTGGATTAATTGACTGCAGTATGAACTCTGAGGAAAGCCAAAGCAGAGGCTGCTGTGTTACTCCAGACACTGCCTGAGCTCCATGGAAAAGCAGCTCCATCTGGCTTCCTCCTAACTGCAGCAGGGTCCCAGATTTAGACTGACACAACCCAGCAGAGATGGCTGCCACATCTAGAAGATTCTGGACTCTAGAAAGTTCTGGGGTGCCTCCTGGGGTGATAAGACACACCCAAAAAGAAGATGCTTCAGAAGTAACAAAAAAGTGTTTTACAGCTCTTTATAACTTTGTTTATTTGCCCAGATGCCATTTTATTTAGACAAATTGAGATGACATTTCATTCAATTAGGATTAAACTGACTGGACAGAATGTACAATAACAAGTGGTGAAAAAAATGCAAATACAGATTTTCAACCTTGTTTACAGCGCATTCAGGAAGTTGGGCCTTTCAGACAAGATTAGTAAAAGAAAGGAAAATGATCTGAGGGAGAACAGGCCACTGCTGTCAGAGCCTTGAGGGCACCAAAAAGTCTTAATGGCCCTGACCAGCCCCATTTAGGCTCAGCCCAGGGCCTGGAGCTGTGCCTGTCTCCAGGATGGACCTTGGATCTGTGCCTGTCTCCAGGATGGCCCATGGGTTAAGTACATCCCACCTTTGTCCTGTCTCCTTCTGCTCCTGGCTGGGGTCCCAAAACAGACCCTGGGCCTGGTTCATCACTTGCCTTGTTGGGGGCTGCTGATGGATTTGAACAGCTTGGGCACATTTGAATTATGTCTTCCAAGACAATTTAACCTTTTCAGGACTGAGTCTTGGTGATACTCCCTGACATTTCCTGTAGACTCACAACTGAGTTCCCAAAGTTGGGAGAAAGATGCAAAAGCATCTTTTGATGCTTTAGGCCAGCTCCTTGCTGGGATTAAAGCAGTCTGGTCCTCTAAATATCAAGCAGCAATTACCAACAAGCTGTTTCTACCTCTAATTATAGCTAGAAAGCAGGATAGAATTGGCAAGCAGACTTCTTTTTCCCCTGAAAAAAGGAATGAGTTAGCAAATTTGATGAAAAATGAGACCAAAGCAGTTGAGTGACAGTGTTGGATTCAGAAATTAACAAAGCCTAGGTCATTCCTATAGCTGATCAGGAAGAAGGAACAGGACAGGGAATATTTGGAACACAGAAGCACATGAATTCTTTCCTGGATTTAAGCAGAGCCTTTTACACAGCCCAGGCAGCAAACTGCTCTCATCCTAAGCACCTAAACCACAGGCCATGGAGGAATGTCTCAATGCAATCAGCAGCCTGACTTGGTCCACAAGAAAATTTTAGCTCTCTTTCAACATCCTACATATTCCATCTAAGTCTTGTGGATCATCTTCAGCCTCAGGAAGAGTTAAAAGCCAAACAAGGCTGACGCAGCTTTTAGCATTTGTGAAGGGTTTCAGTGGTGTTTTTTTAACTACCACACTAATTAGAGGTGCTAAAAGCTAACTTGCAGTAACTAAAATAGTGGGAAACAGCTTTTTGAGTTGGAGAGCCCAGTTTTACTTCTCTTTACTCACACTGCTTCCCTACAGTAAGCAGAAGAGTTTCTGGGATCACTGAGAGCTCCCTCGGTTTGCCACTCACTCCATTTACCCAGAAGTAAGTAAAAGACAGCTTGGAGCATCAGGAAGCAAAAAGAGGATCAAAAGCCAACATGCACATTCTGAATTCCAGGTTTCCTCACTAAAGCCAGGCAGGCTGTGAGGAAGGCAGGTCCCCAGAGGGGCTCTCATACTGTACCTGCCCCAGGGCGTGCTGGAGCAACGTGGGGTGGCCAACAAAGCGAACATTATCGATCTTCAATTCAAACTTTTTGCCACACATATCTGACTTGGTAGCCAAAATTGTTGCCAGGATGACATCTGAAAACCTTGAAGAGCAGAAACAGAAGTTATCACAATTTTCAAAAAGCACAGCCCCAGAATACTCCTCCAAATACAGATGTATTTAGCTCTGAAGTTATTAAGGCATTGTAAATTGTGAACAGATTGCTGTACCTGGAGTACCACCAATTATGTAAAATTAAGGACCCCTGAATTACATCCCTCAGATCATCACAATTATAAAACAGGAAGCATTCACAACAAAGACTGCAGGGTCATGCTCATTTAATTACATGCTCAGCAAAATACATTGAAAAGATTAGATGCAGTTTGCTTAAATATAAAAACAGCTGGAGTTAGCCATTGCCTGGATTTAGCTGCAGGTTAATGAACTTACTAAGCAACTACATATTGACACAGCCTGTCACTCAAGCACAACAGAGATCTTTAAGCCACCCAGTATGGCAGAGGGGAAGGCCAGAAAGAGCTGATTCAATTAGAAGAAACACAGCCAATGCTTGTCCTTCCTTGCCCAAAGCTCATCAGTGACATTTCCAAGTTCCTCACTTAGCAGATCTCAACTTGTGGTCAGCAGATCACTGGCTCCTTCCAAGGGCTGCCTGGCCTCACCTGGGCTTTCTCATTTGATAAACCACATTCCTGACAGGGCAGGCCCTTCCCAGTGCCCAGCCAGGGGGTTACTGGATTGTTCTGGATTGATGGGGGGAAGGCAGCAGCTCTGAGACAGGACAAGTATCTACGAGGGGTCTGCCCTGGGAAACACAGCCACTGCTGCAAAACCAGCTAAAAATCCAGTGTGACAGGGCAGGAAGGAATTCCACAACTGCTCTCTCGAGGGCCTCACAACATTGGTCTGGTCTCTACCAACACTTGTTTTCCTCAAGGTGTCCCCCTGGACAGTGAAGCCCAAACCCACAGGGAAGAGGACCTCAGCTGCTAGAGTAAACTCCTTGCTCTAGAACAGGAGCAGTGCAAGGCTTGTCATTAACAAGTTCTTTCCTCATCTGATTTCCCAGAGGCTCCTATTTAACCAAATGAATTTCAAACCACTTTCTGATGAGAGTAGGTTTTTAAGAATGAAAATATTTATTTCTGTATTTACACTCAGGGATGTGTGTCCCTGCCAGACCATCCCCCTCCAGCAGGCAGGTACCCCAGATAACCCAGTATCACTGAGAGAGGAGGGCAGGCATGGGTGTGTGCTGTGCTCCCCTTATCTCTTGGCCACAAGTGAGCCCTCCATGCCCAGAGAAGCAATTAATGTGCCTTAGCCCTGCTTCCCTCTGAGTCATGGACTACCACAGAAATTAAGACAAATGCACTCAAGGACACAGGGGAATTCCTTTTATTTACAAATAGTGGAGATGAAGGACCACACAAACTGCCAAAGCCCCTGGTGCTTGTACAAACAGGTCACCCTGACCACAGCACGCTGCTTACGTTTGGTTTATGGAAGGAGCAGCTGTGTACAAACTTCCAAATCCCTGACTGCTCTGCTCCAGACTCCAAGCTAAGGGCAAGCCAGAGACTCCTGGGGCCACTGAGCCCATGCTCCTCAGCCACTGGGCTGCACAGCTTGGGAAATTTAGGAGGAAAGGGCAAAGCAACCTCGAACAGGATCTGGACTGACAGGCCCTTAAAATCACATTAAAAATAGAAAAAAAAAGTCACCATGAAGCAGTGAGCTTCTCCTCCTCTTTTTGCCCTGTTCAGCTGCTCTTTAATAGGCTCATCGTGGAGCCAGGAAGATGGGAACAGCAGTGGATCCAAAAGGAGCATATGTTTTAGGGGGTGAAGGGAGAAGGAGGGCAAACTAGAAAATGTCGGCTTCTGGTAAGAAATTAGTTACCCTTCCCTCCTCCAGCCTTGGCAAAGGATACCTGGGAGCTGATAAACTCATCATTCTGGTGACTTTCACAAGGAATTACACCAGCAGATCTTGTAACAGAAAAACGTGGCGCTAAAGGTGGGAATTCAGCAGTTTCCCAGGAGAGCTCATGACACCAACAGCCCTGTCTGCCCTGCCTTGTCTGTGGTTCTTTGGGGAGGAGGAGATTAAAAGGCTGATTTTGGAAAGCCCTCAGTGTCTTCTCACTTAGCAGGGTCTTCTCTGTCTGGGAGATACTGGAATTGCAGCCACATGACACTCTCAGGGACAGATAATCCTGACACAGGTGCACCTGCTGTCACCACAGGCTGTCCCAAGAGTCACCTGGACCCCTGTTCTCCTCCTCTGACAGCCTGGATTTATAGTTTTGCTGTCTGGGTTTTTTTAAGTTCCAGTGCTTTACATAATTTTGACATTTCTTAGGTCTCAGGACAATGGGGAAGTTGAGGAATATCAGATGTGTTATTCCCATTACTGCAATTTGTCACCTTATCTTAGAAAATAACACTTTTTCTTTAAATATTTTAATACATATTTCCCATCTTTGGGGTATGTTAAAATGACCTAAAAACACTGACTTCTCAGGGCCCAAGAGTTAGTTAGAAGCAGATTAGGTTTTGCAGTTGGGCAGTAACAGTCCCTTCTCCTTTTATGAGATTAGTCTGAGCACTGTGAATTCCAGAGGGAAGCAAACCTCTTCTGTGCTAAGGAATTCAGCAGGCAGAAAGTAAATACAATAAACAAAAGCTTAGATTTGCCTAAAATATCCTACCACTCCTCTCCCAAGCACAACACAGCAACAGCACACTGAAAAGAAGGTGGGGGGGAGATTCAAATACAAATTCAATTTTTTCCCCTAAAAACGGATCATAACTTTTTACATGCCACAGGAATTTAAAGCAAGGTTTTTATACAGAATTTTTCTTTGAAGTAGTTTAGAACAGGATCTGAGTATGTAGGTGAGGTTTATGTTAAGCAGGGACTAGAGATGCTTCAGTTTTTTTACTTCTGGGGCCCTGAGTCAAGCACTTTTCCCTCCACATATTTAATAATCCTATTTAGCTGAGTGGGGCACCAAGAACAAGCAAGCAGCACAGCTGCTCAAACCTGGCTCCTAAAGAGCTCTCCATCATCACCCTGGGATTAAACAGTTTACTCACTGATCTGTACTTGCAAGTCATTTCTCCTCAAAAATCAATTTGGTTTAGGACTCCTTGTTGGAATAACTACAGTGCCAAGGCTACACTTGTTGCTTTCCCAGAGACTCCCAGCTTTTCCCAACTCACAGGAGGACAGTGCCACACCCATTCTGGATTCCCTACAGGAAGCACAGAAATGTTAGTAGGACCTTTGTAATTATCCTGGCACAAACCTTTAGCAACACATTTCCTACAGGCACTGTGATTTAGCATATAATTTTCTCATCATTCAGTGTAAAACAGAAACCAGAAACAAAAGCACAATTAAAAAGATGGTGAGAAAAGAAAGCCATTCTAGACAAAGGTGATTGTTTAGAACATTTGGTCTTACCCTGAAACCAATTGCTCATCAGTTAGAGGACATTGGTCTCTGAAATGGGAACATGGCCATAAACACAAAACAAAACACAACAAAAAAAAAATAAACGAGGCAAGTACACAAAATACAAAAGAAAAAAAAATAGATAATATTAAAAACTAGGATGAACTATTAAGGGTTAAATTTCTATAAAGGAAATAAAACTGTTGAGAAGAGTCAAAAGTTAATGGAAGGTGAATTCCAGGGATATACTGCAGGCTTAGGTTGACAACATGGAGAAAAGAAGCTGAGGTAATTTGGTCCCTGCACCAGCAGTGGCTGCTGCCATGTGTTTCCCACAGCACACAGCATTTATGGGGCTGGATTTCTGTGGCACCTCTGAATTCATGCTTACCTTAAGACAAACAGAAAAGGCTGCAGCCTGATTTAGATGAGATTCTAAACCTCAGTTTCCTTCCTAGACTATGACTATCATTCCCACCAAAGAACCTCCCATGCAGCCCTACAGCTCTTCCCAAGTGGTTCCAGTGCTTCCATACCCACAGGACTTAGGAAAAGAGGATGCAGAGTGTTTATTGTTGCAGGGCTCTGTAAAGGGCCTGGCACACAGAGCCACCACTGCCCCACACAGCAGGTACAAGGCTGGCCAGCCTCACTGCACACCAGTGAAGTCCTTCTCTGCCCCCAGGCAACAGGCACAACTTAGGAAATGGAGGCTGAAAAGGCCTTCAGGACAGAGAATCCTAAACCCCTCTTTACAACAGGTGTACTGAGCAGGACTCTGTTAGCACCTGTACTCACTTCTAGATCAGAAACAGCTGTTTCCATTTGAACAGTCAACTGCCAGCTTTCCCCCAATGAACAAGATCAAAAAAGGACTGGTTTCTTGAAACAATTTCATAAATGTACTGAAAAATGAATCTGATAAAAGCTTTATACTATCCCACATTAAAAAGGGGAGACAAACTGAAAACCTCCAAGAATTACTTAATACAAAACACAGCAGATTCCTGCCAGCCACGTTGAGAAGAGAACCTAGAGAACCTAAATGACAAACATACAAAGGGGTGATATTACAGGAAGGGTGTTTCAAGGAATGGAAATGGATGAATGGAAAAGCACAGGCTTACAGAAAGGAAGCCTTTCAGAACAAATACAAGGAAGAACACTGGAGGCCAGTGAAGGAGGGACAGAGGAAACAAATGTTACCACAGAACTACTGTTCGTTAGAAAGGGACATTCAAATCCTTGTTTGTCAGTAGCTTGGGCTTTTTATAACACAAGCATTTGGTAAATTTGCTGAAACTCCTTCAGTTAGTCAGCTCTGCCACTGAAAATGCAAAGTGTGCTGTAACATGTTACTATATGTGCCTCCTCATTAGAATATTTGCTTGCTGGCTACACCACCTTCAGAAAAACTATGGAAAAAACCATTCCAAACCCATTTAACTTAAGGAGTAATTACCTCACATTTTTTTCAGGGGAAAGAAAAAAGACTGGCAGGCATCTCCATCAACACTGGGAGGGGGTGCATTGCTGGTAAGACACTCAGAACTGAAGGATGTTTTCGAAAAGTGCAAATGATGAAAGGCTGAGAAGCCAACAGAGACACTTGACAAGCAATTTGTTTTGACAGTGACAGTTTTCTGAATACCTTTTTGTTGCATTGCCACCATCAACACACCTCAAACACTTCTGCTGCTCAACTTGCTTTCAGCAGGAAGTAAAATATGTACTCTGAAGACCCAAACACAGCTCCATTGAGCAGAAATTAATACAAGCAAACACACCCCAGTAACCTGGAGGAAGGATTATCATGAATAGCTGCCATTGTCTATAAAAAACCAAAAAGCATAACAATGGCCAGGAAATTGAGACTGGAGGCTAAAAGAAATCCAATTATCTATACACATATGCTACACAGAAGTGGAGTTAGAGCACCTAAACTGATTTAATTTGTCCTTTCTGAGATCATGAAGAAATACATGCACCTCAACTGCTCTAGGAAGGGTCAGCTCAGCTCCAAAGGAATTGATCTGGGTTCCAGCAGGTTTCTCAGGGAAAAAGCAACAGTAAATCTTCCCTAGGACACCACTGGTGCTAGATTGCTAGCACCAATTAATTAAAGAATTAAAGGCAGCCATCCAGCATAAAGAAGGATGACTCTAACCCTCTCAAGGACTATTGCAGCTACAAGATAAATCTGAAATAACCTTTGTACTGAGCATGCAGTGGGAAAAACCCAACCCTACAACATTAATAGACTTGCCACACACCACCAACTCAACCTACTACAGCCTCAATTTGTGCCACCAAAAATACCCATGGGTGCTACTGACATGCAGGGATTGAAAGGAACCTTCTTCCAACTCTTCCTCGATGAAGTCTTCCAAAAATAACACAAAACCACTTTATAAATTCCTTTTATTGTGGACAGTTTCAGACAGAAAATCACCACCACCAGAAAACAGACTGGACTTCATGCTGATGAACTTTCTCCATGGACTGAGTGCACTGAGTGTCCAGGAAGGGAACTGCTGCACTGCAGGAGAAGGATCTTACAGGGATGGAGCTGCCACTGAAGGAATGGCTTTCACAAAACCATTTTTTTGTGTCTCTACAACCTGATCTTCAATGGAAACACACAAATTGAAACAAAAATTCATAATGTTGCTGAGGAAAAAAATAAATGATGATATTGATGTCGCAGCATATGAAAGTTAAACTCCTTTCCTTTCTCAGCTTAGAAATCAGGTGCATCTCCCTCCCTCCAGAGGATCTGCACTTTTCTGCCTCCACTCTCCCCTTAGAAACTCTTCTATTCCAAGGCACCAACTTCTGTTATTCCTAAAACTGTCTGATACAAATCAGAGTTGGAGCAATCTGTTGCACAGTTTTGAAGATGCCTTTTTTGTCTTTTGCTGAAAGAAGCATCTGTCTACTTAAAACTTGTATAATTTTTCCACCTGTGTCAGTCAGTGAAAAATATGAACTTTTCCAACAAAGCTCCTCCTGTCTAATTGAAATTAACAGCACCCAGAATATAAAGAGCATCAGCATGTGCTTCTACTAGCAGGTACCACTGAAGAGGATGCATTTACTGCTACATCAGTTGTGTGGGATGCAGGGGACTTAAGAGTGATGATTACACTGCTGGTGGGGAAAAGTTTTCAGTAAATAAATAGAAATTTGAAAGGGACTTTGAATTGCAGAAAGCAGATGCCCAGCCAGGTAAGCAGCACCAGCAGCATGCTGGACTCCAATATCCAGCATCTAAAAGAAATAAACTTTCAGAGCAACAAAAATGCTGCTGGTCTTCTATCTCCCTTTCATATGCATGGGAGATATAGACAGATCTGAAAAAAAAAACCTTTTAAACACCAGAAGTTTAATAAGAAATGCCTGACAGGAGATGAAGCATGAACTTTCATGCCCAGCATTCTGCACATCCCTACAGGGAAACAACCTAAGTATTTGTTTAGTGAAGGTTACATGCCAGCACATTCAATCTCAAAATCCATTTCAGGAGAACACCAGCAGTTTTCTCATCTGACCATCATTTGAAATGATAAAAGCTTTTCCTGTATCACTGCAGTAACCACATATTGTAGCACACTAATTCAGCAACACAGAACAAACCCAGCCACACTTTAAGTGCTTTGTCCAACCTGCCAAAACAGCAGAGGCAACAAGGACTGGTGTCAGACAGAAGTTGGTACCATTCCAGCACCACCTTAACCTATCTAGGGAAGTTCTAGAGGCAGGAGTTGGAACAGCAACCAGCAACCCCTGGGATAACTCAGTGAGCACTGAGCCCTCCTGCCATCCCCAGCCCAGTCTGAAAAGCCACTCACCAGTTCCCAAACATACAAATGGGTGGCTCCCACTGGAGCTGTGCCCTGTCCATCCAGCACCCACTGGACACACAACCAGAGGTTGCCTTTGAAGGTTTCAAAGGCATCAGAAGAGGCAGGAGAGACAAATGACCTCAAGCAAAATGTGTTTTCATAAGATGCCAGTCCTGGAAAACCAAATTAACTGATGTTTTTACAGTCAAGTGGGTGATTTTAATTTCAGCTAAACCATTCTCAGTCATAAAGTTAACAACAACTTTACATTTTTTTGAGGGGGGAAGGTGATGATTACTTCTTTAGTACTCTTATAAAAGAGAAGAGCAGCAACTACCCCTTTTTTATTTATATTGGAAATTAAAATACATACCACAAAAAAAAAATTGCAATTGAACTATGGGCCAACAGATATAAAAACTTTTCCAGATTTCTCTCCTATCTCGTAGTGATAAATTTAGAACCATGCAGCAGATTTCAAAAGCTCACCAAAAACTAATTAGAGGGTCCATCCATACATACACACATGCTGAACACCACACTGCCTATTTTCAGTGCATTTGTTACCCTCTGATTTCCTGCACTTAAAAAATTCTCTTCAAGTTTCCTTTTGAGCCACTGTGTCACTCCACTGACACAACAGCAGCTCTGTCTAGAGAAACAAAATTAGTTATTCATCAGTGCACAGCAATTCCATATGACCACTACATGAGCTAGGAAAGAAGCTGAGGCAACTGAATAATATCCAGTTAGAAGGAGGCAGGTAAAGAAAAGTGGGATTTTGCCAAGGCATTAATACTCCTAGTTTTGGAAGGGCAATATTACCTTTCTGATGAGCACAGAATGCCTGTCCTATACCTCGCCCAGAAACAACAGATCCAGCAGCATTTCCTTGTCAGACAGTCCTCGTTACTAAGCACTAAATTGCTCATAACTTGATATTAAAGCATTTTTTTGCCAGGTTGTTTCTATACAATCCAAGAGAACGTGCCTAGGAACGAGGAGGTGAGAGAGCAGGAGGCTGTCTCTCCTCATTTCAACCTCTTAGGCCAGAAGAAATGTTTTCCCTCCTACCTGGAGTCCCCATCTTGATCTTCTGAGGTGTCACCAGAGCCATTCACAGCATATCGACTCCTTGGTTTGTCTGAAGCAAACAATAAAGATAACTTTACCTAGGAACAATCTGCTTAATGTGTGTTTGTATGTTTTTCTGTTCTCGCTCAAAAGAACATAAAACAAACAGGAGAAAATTTTTATCCTTCAGGGGATGAAGAGAAAGTGAAACATTCACAGAAACTGACCCAGGTAACAGTCTGCAGTTCAAGAGTGAAAAGTAAAATTCTGATCAATGCAATTTCCCTCCTTATTGGTCAAGTTTTGGGACAATTATAATGCTCCTGCAGTCACAGGAAGGGAAATCCTTCACCAACAAAAAGCAGGAGGGGGGTGGCAGGGAAGCAGTCAGTAAAAAAAGAAATGAAATAAAATTAAGAGGGTTTTAGAGATGATTCTCTCCTCATAAACTGACTCACAACCTAAGCAGGGGAGTCCAATTTCTCCTGGCACAAAGCAGTTAGCACACAACCCAAACCACACAGCTCCATCAGCCCACACACCTTTAGGCCCTGCACTGATACTGGTCCCAGTCCAGCCACAGGCACTGCCCTGGATCACACACCTCAAAGAAAGGGGTGCAACCAGTGCTGGCCCCTGAACAGGCCCTGGGCCCGTTTTCCAGGAGAAATTAAACCTCACCCAGACCACTGTTCAAGACTGTGGGCTAAAGTTTCATAGTTTCTACCCATTATTGGTTAAAGCTTATAGTTTTTACTGAATTCCTTCTTCCAAACCAGTGCCTCCCTTCTCATCCTGTCTCCTCCTTCCCCTGCAGCTCCCAAAATCAGTGGGACTCACCTGCCCCGAGGACAAGAATAAGGCAGGTGGATAATGACCCTGGGGACAAGAATAAGGCACAGGTGGATAATGACCCCGGGGACAAGAATAAGGCACAGGTGGATAATGACCCCGGGGACAAGAATAAGGCACAGGTGGATAATGACCCCGGGGACAAGAATAAGGCACAGGTGGATAATGAGCCCGGCACTGATGTGGTTCAGCTGAGGTGGGGAGTGAGGGGTTCCAGGGCACGCGGGGCAGTGAAGGCACCTGCAGGGCAGGGGCTGAGAGGTGCAGAGTGCCCTGGGGGGCTGTGAGGGGTGCTGGGTGGCACGGGCAGTGTGAAGGAAGAGTGCCAGGTACCCTCAGAGAGTGAGGGGTGCGTGTGTGACGGGTGCCAGGTGCTCACGGGCAGTGTGAGGGAGGGGTGCCAGGTACCCTCAGAGGCTGAGGGGTGCGGAGTGCCAGCTACCCCGAGACAGCCTGAGGGGTGCCAGGCCCCCGTGGGCAGTGTGGAGCCCCCAGGGCGGCTGTGAGGGGTGCGTGTGGGGTACCAGGCCCGCTCGGGGAGGATGCCAGGCCCCGGCGGAGGCTGCTGCGGGCCCCCGGCGTCGGCACTTACTGTCCTGCGCGGCGGGGTGCTCGGCGCCGCGCTGGAACGGGAAGCGGAACAGCAGCTTGTTGCCGCGGCTGCCCGAGCTCACCAGGATCACGCTGATGGGGCTGGTGCTCTCGCCCATGCCGGCTCGGCTCCGGCTTCCCGCAGGAAGAGCCCGGCCGCTGCGCCTTCCGCTTCCGCCCGCACACGGCGCGGCCGCCGCTACCGGCACCCGGCGGGGCAGCGCGCCCGGCCCGCATCGGCCTCTGCCCCGGGGCACTGCCCGGGGGCACCGCCC
>VZRX01010527.1:14127-52630 GCA_013398075.1 Notiomystis cincta
CCCGCATCGGCCTCTGCCCGAGGACACTGCTCTGGGACACTGCCCGGGGCCGCTCCCCGCATCGGCCTCTGCCCGAGGACACTGCTCTGGGCCACTGCCCGGGGCCGCTCCCCGCATCGGCCTCTGCCCGGGGCCACTGCCCGGGGCCGCTCCCCGCATCGGCCTCTGCCCGGGGCCACTGCCCGGGGCCGCTCCCCGCATCGGCCTCTGCCCGGGGACACTGCCCGGGGCCGCTCCCCGCATCGGCCTCTGCCCGGGGACACTGCCCGGGACCTCTGCCTGGGGCCACTGGCTGCCTCGGCCGCTGCCCGGTGTGGGCTCTGCCCGGGGCCGCTGCCCGGTGTGGGCTCCGCTGGTGGCTTCTGCCCGGTGCGGGCTCTGTCCCCCGGCCCGTGCCCAGTGCAGCCCAATGCCCCCAGTTCTGACGGTGGCCCGTGCCCAGTGCAGCCCAATGCCCCCAGTTCTGACGGTGGCCCGTTCCCAGTACAGCCCGGTGCCCCCAGTTCCGACCAGCACCTCACACACAGCTCCATCCCCAGTACAGCCCAGTATTCCCAGCTCTGGCCAGCACCTCGTACCCCATGGCCCCATCGCTGGCCCAGCCCGGCGCCCCAGTTCGACCTCACCTCACACACAGCCCCATCCCCAATACAGGCAAGTGCCTCCCGTTCTGACCAGCAACTCGTGCCCCCACGGCTCGTTCCCAGCACAGTCCAGTGCTCCCAGTTCACACCAGCAGCTCACCCACATCCCCATCCCCAGTTCCGACCACCTCACACAGCCCTGCTCCCAGTGCAGCCCAATGCGCCCAGTTCTGACCAGCACCTGACACAGACTTTGTCTCAACTATCCCAGTGTCCCGTGGACACCACTCCCTGTTCCACACACTCCCAGTTTATTCCAGTGCTTCACAAGTCTGCAACCAGCACCTTCCAGCTCAGCCCAGTGCCCCAGCATGGCCCAGCAGCCCCAGTTCAGCCCAGTTCAACCCAGGCAGTGCAGGGTGGCCCCAGCCTTGGATCCCTCCACGGGGGCTGCCAGATACTGGACTGCCCAGTGCTGTTAGTTGGCCACTTTGGGTCGTTTTTGGGCGTTCAGCCAGTTCAGTCACCAACTCCAGAACTTCCCTGAGAGCTGGTAGCAAAGAGCAGCAAGGGCTCATCACCCCCTCAGCCCCCTGGGTTGTCATCCTTATGGAAACAATGGACAGGCACTGGAACTGCCCAGGGCAGTGGTGGAATCACCATCCCTGGAAGTATTTGAAAAACATGTGGATGTGGCACTTTGGGACGTGGTTTAGCAGTGGGCTTGCCAGTGCTGGTTTGATGGTTGGACTGGGTGATCTCAGAGGGCTTTTCCAGCCTTAATGATTCCGTGATAGCAGGGTGCCTGCAGGGGGGAGCTGTGGAAGTCGACCTGTGGGCTCACGGAAACGCTGCCTTGGGCTCGTTGCTCATGTTCACTTCACAGCTCTGATACACCCTGCCTTGTGGTTCCTGTGTTTTCCTCCTGCCTCTGGATTAGGAGGGGTGACATTACTCCCCTGGCAGCAGTCTTGGTTCCTTCATCCTTTTTCGTGTTTAACCGAGATCAGAAGTTATCAGCAATTGGGGTTTTATGCAAATTCTTCTGTATTTCATTGCATTACTTACATGCTCTGGCACTCTGAGATGGGCCCACTCTGGGTTTTACTCTGCAGTGCCCCCAGAGACAAGGGACAGAGGTGGGTGGCTGAGGAGGGAGATGAGCAGCCCCAGCAGGGTGTAATCTGCAGGGCCATTCTGCACAAGGCCAGCGATAGCAATTGAGCAAGAGAAGGTGATGCTGAGGGGAGGGAGTTGCCATTTGGTGATTAAAGAGCAGTCATGTTATCACAGCAGAGCATTCCTCGTGCACAGCACTGGCTGTCACGTTAAAATTTCAGTGTGTCTGCTTCAAAATATAATTTAACTTTCTTCAATAATGAATTATAGGCCTATCTGTCATCCCCAGCTCTTGGACATTCAGTTGTAGTTAGCCTTGTAGTTTAAAGCAATGATTGCAAGTTCTTCAAGCCCTGGGAGGAAATTAAAGAGTAAAGCCAGGATTTAGATTCCACTTTTCAGACTTTCAAAACTTAATACGCCTCAAATATTTCAGAGGTAGAGCAGATGGATGTGCCCCCTTATCCACAGCATTCTCCTTGAGGGGAAGGCAATTCCTGTGGATAATACAGGCCCGTGGAGAAAGTTATCCCTGATCTCACAGTGATGCCATTCAATTGGATTTACAATCAGGGCTGTTGGAAATTAGAATCCCACTTTTACAATTAGCTGATAGGACTGCTGCTTAAAATGAGAAACTCTGGTAGCTGGCTTTTGGAACAGATTTTGGATTTAAAAAGAGCTACTTTTTTTTTTTTTTTTTAATCCCCTTTAGTGATTTCCTGACAGAGATTCCTGACCTGCCCAAGGGTGGACATTCTGCAGTGGGGCTGTGGATCACCATGAGAAGCAGCAGCAGAGAGGAGGGCAGGTTTGGTGGGGTTTCCCAGAGGATGTCTGCACTGCTGGCCCTGTGATGTAGGAACAGCAGCGATCTTGTTGTCCAGCCCTCTGCTTTCCTGAGGCCAGGACCTCCCTGTCTCACCAGCCCATGGGTAGCTGGAGCACTGGAATAAGGAATTTGGCTGAGAGGTTCATGCAAAGCCTGAGACAGTTGTTTTCCATGTCATCTTGTGTTGAGGATCAGGCTTCTCCCACCAGGCTGGTTCCTGAGGAGTTCCCCAACAATCCCCAGCACAGCCCTGATCCTGGGTGAGCAATGAACTCCTGGCAAACCACTCTCACCTTTTGGCTGCTCTGGCTTTTGTGATAGTGCAGGAGTAACTCTCAAAAAGGGAATTCCAATTCCATAATGATTTCAGTGATGGTGAATCCTCCTGTGCAGACATCAGTCTGTGTGCACACAAACCTTAATCCTGCAGTCACAGAGGACCAATGCCCAGGTTATACAGAACAGGAAGGAGGCCTGATGGCTTGAGCTTTATCCCTGTGTTTATCTGGGTCACAGCCTGGTTGAGTAACCCCTGATTAAAAGCACTCTCACTGAGGAGAGCTTGGAGCAGAGCCATGCAACACGTCCTGTAAGAGGCAGCACTTTGGGGAGGAGACAAAAACATTATGTAAATGGATATTTCACAACAGCATCTTTATTTTCAAAGTAAATTTTCTATGGGAAAACTGCAAGTTTTGGAAATGTGTGTAGCAAGGGATGACAAATGCAGCCTCTCTCTTGGTACTGGGATACATTTAAGTTGTATAAACTGAATATCACATTCTCCATGCCCTGGTTTTTCCTATGCTGTCAGAGGCACTTTGAATTGGAGACTGCACTGCTCTGCATCTGTGTAGGCAGACAGAGTGAGCTCTGGATTTTCAGGGGATGTGTATGGCACTATCAAAGGGAAGGTATACAAAGAGCCCTGATGATATTCCCTATGGTAAAGCAATTGTCCTCCTTGGGTCTCAGATGAGTCCCCTTTTATATCCCCTCTTAAAGTGGTCAGGAGGACTAAGGAGGAGCTGTGGCACAGCTGAACACAATCTGAAATTAAATCCCAGAGGAGCTGTTGGCCTCCACAGAGGGGATGATAATTCAAGATCACCAAACCCATCCAGGCTTGCAGACTCCGAGGTCCCAAGTGCTTTGTGCCTGCCTTTTGGGAAAGCCCAAGGTTTATTCTAATTTGTGTGACAGATGGCATGCAGAGAGGCTTAAATTAGAGCCCAGTGCAGGGTATGAGGGGAGGGTCAGAGCCCTTCTGCAGGTGCCACTGGCCCCAGGAACGTGGGGACGCCAGAGGATACAGAAGCTGCTGTCTGACCCCATCCCTGGTTCTAACCCCACCACTGGTTCATTCCCACCTGAGCCCAGGTTGCAGTGGCAGAGGCACAGGAAAGTGGTGTCTATTTGTAGTGTATGGATCAGCTCCTCCAGGCTTTGGAGAGAGGAGAGACCTCTCCCCATGTGACAGCACAGAAGAGATGCCTGCCATACACACAGCACCCCTCAAACCCAGCACCTTCCCAGCAGCACAGCACAGCACAGCTCCCTGTGGCTCCTGAGAGGCTCCAGGGCCAGTGCTGTACTTTGGTACAGGTGTCCATAGGCTGGACATCCCCAGTCCATGCACAACCCAAGGATCATTGTGTCCCTAGAAGGGCTCTCCCCTCAGCAGGATGACCAGGGCTGGTATCCCCCCTGTGGCAGTGGGTAGTGATGTTGTGAAACACAGACACATCTCTGGCTGAGACACACCAACCTTCTCCACACAAGTGTGCAGGCTCCTCGGGCACAGAACACTATCTGACCCCTCTGACTGCAGCAGCCAGTGCTCTCTGCACAGCTGCCAGCTCCCAGGGGTGATGTCTGAGGCTGCTGTAGTTATCAGTGTGGCAAAGAGATTTACCTCTGCTTTATGTGCTGGCAGGATATTTATTCCCTGAGGTTCTGCAGCAAAGGGTACTTCTTTGACACTTTGCCCACTTATCTGTGATTACAGACCTGTGCTGGTTTCTGTTTTGCTTGTTTGGTCCTTCACCCATCCAGTGGGCCAGTGCCCTGATGGTACCAACCATCTGCTGTGGGACCAGGAGCTCCTGTGCATGCCCAGCACGTGGCACAACACTGCCAGCACTGACGGGGGTGCTGAGGGCTATTTTACAGTGCAGGGGACAATTAACAGTAAGATCACACAGTAAGAAATCAAAGTTGTGCAGTCTGAGGATGACAAAAAAGAAGTCTGGCTGGGCTTTCTCACACACTTTTTTTCTAGCACCATACTCAATTTCACAAACTCTGTATTCCAGTACCCAAAATAATTCTTTCTACCAGTGCTGCTACAGGCAGCAGTTGTGGGTCCCTAGTTCTTTGCAAGAGGCTGGCAAAGCGAAGTCCTGAAGCAAATGGCAAAATCTGCACTAACTCTTAAAAAAGCAGGGTTTCATTTCTCCTCCAAACTACACCACAGATCTGCCAGCCTGTGCCACCACTACCTACAAAGCACTTCATGTGAAATATTGCACCGTGGTGCAGCCACATATACTGGAAGTGGCTGGGTCAGACAGGCCCAGAGTCTTGGGTTCACATCTGTGAACCAAGGGAGGAGATGCACATTCCTCTCCAGGCTCTTTAGTACACTGGAGTCCACATACTCCTCAGCTCAAAGATGTGTCCCAGTGCTTCATCAGTGGAATTCTGCAGTATTATCTCTCTGTTCATGTATCAATATGTGTCCAGACAATTTCTTGGGACCACAGAGCCGTTAGGTTAAGAAGCAAGAAGCTGATAAGGCCTGCAGGCAAGGAGGGCAGTGTGCTGACCCTGGCCAAAGCAGTCATTGCTTCTCGGGAGATAAGCGTCCCCCAGCCCGTGAGTGGGCCTCTGGAGTGACCAATGAGTGTGGACAGGAGCCAAGGCCTGCTCCCCCCTTCCCCTTTATAACCAGGGCTGCCAGGGAGGTGAGTCCGAGCCTGCTCGAGCAGTCACTGCAGGGACAGAGCCAGCACCGCCTGCACCATGACGCTGACCCAAGCCGAGAAAGCTGCTGTGGTCACCATCTGGGCCAAGGTGGCCACCCAAGCTGATGCCATTGGGGCAGAATCCCTGGAGAGGTAAGGCCCCAGAGTCCCCCAGAGGGGGATTTGCTATAGGGATGCATCTCATGTAGAACCTGGGTGAGTGAGAGCTGGCTGGGACCAGGGAGACTTGATAGAGAATTGTTCTCTTTGATATCTAATCTTCAGGGGTTATATCTGTGCTACTAAATGCTCCACAATCTAGCAGTAAACCATGATTTTTTAAAATTATTAATTTTAATTTTTAATTAAATAATATTAAATAATTATTATATTAAATAAATATAAATATTAAATAAATAATATAATAATAAATATTATATTAAAATAAATTTAATAGGGTTTTTTTTCTCCTTATAGCCATACAGAAGAATTTATAGCCAGAAGCACTGGCAAGTAATTCAGAGTCATTCATACTCAGTGTCCTGAAACACCATTATGCCTGTTAGGGGTGAACTTGAAGTGCTTTATTGCACAAGTGATGCACTTTCTCTTACAGTTTTTATGCATTAATAGCTGTCCACTAAATTCACTGGATGCTCAGGTTTCATTGTTCCAATTGGTAAGTAACAAACTGTTAGGAAACCAGACAGCTGGACCCCCTGCATGAAGCATGGCACAGTAATTCAAAGTCCATACCAATTAAGCAAGCTGGCACAGAAGAGTCTGTAAATGTTCAGAAATTCTTATGTTATTCAAAGTGATTTAAATGCTATTTACATCTTAGTATAAAGTATTGTGATCCTCCTTTAAGGATTCTCAGTACCACTCATATCAGTTCTGGTTAGTTCATTTTAGTTTGAAGGTCCTGGAAACTTGGTTATAATGCAATACAGGAAATTTGGTGGCAATTTGGGGCTTTTATTTGTTAAAAATAAACTCAAACAGAACCAAACCCAAAACTACATTAAGTTTTAAATAATTTTTAACATTTAATTCTCCTCTAGTACATACAGATTAACCTGCTGTCTAATCTGCACGTGCTGCAGAAGGTTTACACTGCACTTGCTCTGGCGTTTTCCCACCTCATACCATTTCTACTGCTGACCTTCTTGCTCATGTTTTCCTCCAGGCTTTTCCTCAGCTACCCCCAGACAAAAACCTACTTCCCTCACTTTGATCTGAGCCAGGGCTCAGCTCAGCTCCGTGGCCACGGCTCCAAGGTCATGAGCGCCATCGGGGAAGCTGTGAAGCACATTGACGACATCCGAGGGGCTTTGGCCAAGCTCAGCGAGCTGCATGCTTACATCCTCAGGGTGGACCCCGTGAACTTCAAGGTGAGTGAGCACAGAGCCTTTCAGGGGGGGAAACTGCCACCACAGCATTAGAGACCACAGGTCGTGTGGGCTAATGGCAGCTTGATCCCTGACTGTGCTGCACAGCCCATTTCCCTTTTTTTTTACCTGAGATTGGGTCTTTAATGGAAGTTCTGGTCCAGTGCAGGTAAAGAACTACTTGGGAGGCTCCTGTGGTTTGTGTTAGACTTGAATTTTTGCTGGTTTTGCTGTAATTCATGAATCTGCCTCACACATCAAGCTACACCGCCTGTCTTGAACAAAGTTTTAATAAATATAAACAGTCCCACTTGGTTGTACTTGAGGAAGGAAGGGGCACATGGAACAAGGAGTGGGATCAAGTTTTCCCTATACCACAGTCAACTGTGCTTCTTCACTCCCGTCTCAGGCAGAGCACTGCCTGTTGGGACACGTAATTGTCACCCCAGAGCACACTGGGCCCAAGGTCCATTGCAGACCCCCACACCTACACCTGGTGCTCCTTATGGTGGATTTCATGCTGCTTTCCCTTACAGCTGCTTTCCCACTGTATCCTGTGCTCTGTGGCTGCCCACTATCCCAGTGACTTCACCCCAGAAGTTCATGCTGCGTGGGACAAGTTCCTGTCCAGTGTTTCCTCTGTTCTGACTGAGAAGTACAGATAAATGGCCTCAACAGAGGGTGAGAGAGGCCCATCCACAGCCCAGCCCTGCTGCCAGGCTCTGGGTTGCCACCCCTTCCTGGGCAGCTCTTTAAATCCCCATTGCAGGGGCTCAGTCATCTGCAAAACCCAATAAATAATTCAAGTGTGAGCTCTGGTCTCTGTGCTTTCATCTCGATGTGTTCTGCCCACACCTGATTGTTCAGGCAGGGGTGCTCTGAAATGTCTACACAATATGGAGGGGGAAACACTAAACTTTATAAATTCATGTACTCATTCATATACTAATGAACTCATTCTAACTCATGTGCCAATTCAGTGGGGATAACATAACATTCAGTAGGAACAACTTACATTGAGCAGAAACCCAGAACAGGCTGGACCCCTGTGACTGCAGCTGCTCACCACAGCCTGTTTCCAGGCTGACCAGGAAAGAGTCTTTTACCCTGCTAGGACATTGAATGGACCTAGACTTTTTGTTTGACCTCTCCAAAACCCATCCCAGCCTGCCGGGATCCAAACCTGCATTGCAATGCAGGGCATTGTCCCCTCATGCCTCTCTCCATGGGGTATGGGCATGGTACCTGATGTGCTTCATGCTGTGGGTTAACCCCACTGTGCAGCCACTGCACCCCAGCTGCCCACTCACTTCCCCCCTGCAATGGGATGAGGTGAAGGGCAAGGGAAGGACAAAAGCAAGAAAAACTGGGGGTCAAGATCAAACAAACAAACAAAAATAATTGTTTAGTAAGTGAAGACTAAGTGGAAGCACAGGGAAGAAAATAAAACAGGGGATGCAAAGGCAATCACTCACTACATCCCATAGGCAGCCTGATGTTTGGCCAGTTCATGAGCCAAAACTATGGATAAGCCCCCTAAAACTCCCTCAAACCCCTTCTTTTCCCTTTGATTGCTGAGCATGGTGTTATATGGTATGAAATACCTCTTTGGTGAGTTGGGCCTGTCTGCCTGGCTGTGTCCTCTCCCACACCCCAAAATCTATTCCCTGGGTGGGGCAGAGTGAGAAGCAGAGACAGTCTTGATGCTGTGCAAATGCTGCTCAACAAAATCTGGAACATCAGCCTGTTACCAGGCCCAGTTTGGCCAAAAACCTGAAGCACAGCACCCTGTCAGCTGCTGTCTCAGAGACCTCTGAGGACATGAAATGGGTGCAAAGCCTTCAGCCTGCTCTGATAGCCAGCCTGAGCTGGCACTGCAAGTGCCAGTCCTCAATCTCAGCCATGGAATTTAGGGACTGTGTTTGGACAAAGGGGAGAAGGGTGGTGTGGAAGCTCTCAGGCCACCAAATGGCTCTAAACATGTCACCACAGCAGCTTTTAAAGCATTCTGAAACCATGGATGTCAGGTAACCCGGAGGTTTAAATCCATGACAGGTGCTAGGGCAGCCCCTGGCGTGTTCCCCACCCCATGTGTGCCCTAACTCCTTCCTACAGTGGCCCAGAGAAGGATGTGAGAGTCAGAGGAAATGGCCCCAAGTTGTGCCAGGGGAGGCTTAGGCTGGACATTAGGAAAAATTTCTTCACTGAAAGTATTGTCACTGGCACAGGCTGTGCAGGGCAGTGGTGGAGTCCCTGTCCCTGGAGGGATTTAGATGTGTAAAGGTGGCTCTTGAGGACCTGGTTTAGTGTTTGTCTTGGCAGTGCTGGGGGAATGGTTGGGCTCAATGATCCTAAACACCTTTTCCAACATTAATAATTGTATTATTCTAAAAATCTGTTATTGTATGACCAGCCACCATGTGCCCTGTGAGACGTCCCAGGATTTGTGGGGAGAAGCAGGGGCACACATTGGGTTGGGAAGGAGGGAAGGAGTCCAGGACTGACAAGCATCACAGGATGGACTTTGGGAATACTGTGAACCCAAAGAGGAGGTTGTTCCCTGCCTGGGTTTCTCTGGGAGAGTTTGTCCATGGCTCCTACTCAGAGGCCACGGGGTTCTTGAGGCAGAGAGGGGATGGATGTGCCGAAGTCTGGAGGGGACACTTGTGGGACCTACCTCAACACCCTGGGAGCCAAGGAGGCCCCTGGCCCTGCCGTGGGGAATGATGAATCACAACAGGGGGTTTGAGGACGTGCCAGCCAGGGTGGGCAAGGCTGTGGCACCCATGGGACACGCCCAGGGCCGCTGCTGTCCACAGTAAGGTGCCGCTGCCCGGTCGGGTGCTGCCCCCAGCCCCCTTCTGGTGTTGGGCTGGTGCCGTGGGGCAGGACAGGCAGCAGGGCCCCCAGGGGCCTCCTCAGGGCAGGGCCCCTCCAAGGCGTTTGGGGCCCCCCTCGGCAGAGCCGCGGCCGCTCCCAGGGCCCGGCCATCCCCTCGCCCCTGGGTGTGATAAGATAAGGCTGGGTGGAGGTGCCAGCGGCTATAAGAGGCGTCCTGTGGGCGCTGCTGGCACCAACCCCTGCCCACTCTTCCAGCCGCCACCATGCTGACCGCCGAGGACAAGAAGCTGATCCAGCAGATCTGGGGAAAGCTGTCCGGCGCCGAGGAGGAAATCGGCGCTGAGGCCCTGTACAGGTACAGGCCGGGGCAGCCGTGGGCGAGGGGCAGGAGGGGTGGGAGCCCCTCAGAGGGGCCGGCGTGGTGGGTCCGGCCAGGGTCAGCACCACTGAGTGTCCCACTCCCCCAGGATGTTCCACGCCTACCCCCCGACCAAGACCTACTTCCCCCACTTCGACCTGTCACAAGGCTCTGACCAGATCCGTGGTCACGGCAAGAAAGTGGTGGCTGCCCTGGGCAACGCCATCAAGAACATGGACAACCTCAGCCAGGCTCTGTCCGAGCTCAGCAACCTGCACGCCTACAACCTGCGTGTGGACCCCGTCAACTTCAAGGCAGGCGGGGGACTGGGATGGGGAACGGGGATGGGGCTTGGGGACAAGGATCAGAATGGGGGAGCAGGGAGCCAGGGATGGGGGACAGAGGGTGGGGAATGGATACTGAGGGACAGGGAATGGAGCACAGGGAGCAGGATGGGCAGCGGGGGATGGAGGACAGGGGATGAGGGAGGAGGATCGGGATGGGGGCGAGGGATGGAGGACAGGGAGTGTGGGACAGGGATCGGAGTACAGGGGATGGAGGACAGGGATCCGGATGGGGGGCAGAGGATGGAGGACAGAGGATGGGGAGGGGGATCAGGAATGGATACTGGGGGACAGGGATCGGGATGGGGACACAGGGGCTGTAGTGGCAGTGCTAAGCCCCGTTTTTGCCTTGCAGTTTCTGTCGCAGTGCTTGCAGGTGGTGCTGGCTACGCGCCTGGGTAAGGAGTACTCCCCCGAGGTGCACTCCGCCGTCGACAAGTTCATGTCGGCCGTGGCCGCCGTGCTGGCTGAGAAGTACAGATGAGCTGTCAGCCGCGCCCGTGCACCATCAATAAAAAAGACTCTTTTGCTGCAGCAACGCGTCCGTTTGTGGCGGGGCCGGGGGCTGGGGGGGCTTGGAGTGTGGCAGCGTTCCTGCCGGAGGGAGGGCCCTGCGGTGTGATGGAGGTGGTATGGGAGGGGCAGCGCCAGCCCTGGGCTCCCTGGGTGCCCCCAGGGCCCTGCTTGCTTCCAACCCTGCCCTGCAGGGGATGCAGCTGAGAGCAGGACCCGGGGAATGGAGCTGTGCCTGCATCCCTCCAGGGAGCAGGGTGAAGGCTATGCCAAGACAAATGTGATCCCTGCATCCCCTTGAAGGATTCCTGGGGGGTGATGGGGGTGAAGGATAAATCCTGCCTGTCTCCATCTATCAAGATGGCTTTGTAGGACTTTATCAGGGGTGCTGCAGGAGCTAAGTGCTTGCATGAGCTCCAGAAGCAATCTGAGAATTCATGGAGTGAAAAAACTCCACCGCAGACCATTAAGCACAAAGACTGTTCTGGGACTCAGGCTCCTGAGGCACAAATCCCAGTCAGCTGCCAGGGAAGAGCCTCCACACCTGTCTCAGGGGTCTGCTCTTCCCCTGGGACCTGGGCAGGGTAGGAATGGGATGGCCAAATCTGCAGTCCAGTATAGGGACACTGGTTTCAGGACTTTTGAGCCTGAATTAAAAAAAAAAAATCAGTGATCACAGGTGGCATGCTCTGAGATACTGAACTAGCCCTGGGTTTGCTCTGTGCTGTGACACCAGAGGGGGGAGATGAAGTCCTGCAGGAGAGAAGTGCCTGAGTGTCCAGGTGTGGGCAGAGGGCAGGTGGGGGCGTGCAGGGACCCTGCCTGCTCACAAACAGGCCTGGCAGCCCTGACCATGGCAGCCTCTGCTCCTGCAAGTGCTCCATCCTCAAACACATCCCAGTCCACAGCCCTGTGTGCTCACGTGCATTTACACCCATTTATTTTTGTGCCAGCAGTCTGAAGGGCTCTGCTGCCTTGGCAGCCTCCCCCATGCATACACATTCAGCAGACACTGCCCTGCTGCTGCTGCTGCTTCCCAGAAAACCAGCCCCCCCAGCCCTCCCTCCCTCCCCACTCTGAAGTGGTGCCAGACCGAGCTAATCTCCCCCAAACACAAATGATAAGAACCTCAGCCATGGAGGAAACACGGGTGTGAACCTGCTGGTCTGCGCCACCTGCTGAACCTACTGCAAGCCCCCTCGTCCTCCTTGTCTTCCTCACCACCCTCATCCTCCTTGTCTTCCTCACCACGCTCATCCTCCTTGCCCTTGTTACATTCCTCACCTTCATCATTTGGAGCCCACAGGGCTGTGGTCCATCATATCTTCCCAAAGCGCTCACAGCAGTGCCCAGTGTTGATCCTGTGGCTCTGCCAAGTGCCCTCCCTGCCCGAAGTCAGGGTCCCCCAGTGCCCCCCAGCACCAGGGCCAGCACAGGCTGTGCAGGAGAGGGGGCTGGGGCAGGGGAGCTCTGGGGTCTGCAAAGAGACGTGGCTGTGGTCCGAGGAGCAGGGCTGAAGAGGGCACACACTGTGGGGTGCTGTGGGGTACACTGGTGTGGGGTGTCCTGAGGAACAAGAGCAGGGGGTGCAGTGGGACAGCTGTCGGGTCAGAGGGCTGTACAGGGACAGCACATGTGAGTGCCAGGACGTGTAGGTGTCAGCTGGCAGCTCAGGGGGTGTGCGGGCTGTTGGGTGGTCAGTCTGTCCGTGCAGGCTGTTGGGTGGTCAGTCTGTCCGTGCAGGTCCACTGTGTGTGGCTGTGGGGCACAGACTCCCCCACGCTGCTGTCCCTACACCTGGCCAGAACCCATCCAGGCTGTGCCAGGAGCACCCAGCCAATGTCCCTCCCCATGCCAGGACACACACGGGCTCCTCTGCCAGTGCCAGTGCAGACCCTAACGACAGCCCGGGCACTACACCTAAACCTAGACCTCATCCTAACCCCGAGCCTAACGCTGCTGTCATGTCAGCATGTGCCCGTGGGGCAGAGACCACGCACCTGCGCTGAAACGAGCCCTGACCGTAACCCGGACCCGACCCCCGGTGCCGGTGCCGGTGCCCGGGCGGAGCTGGCGGGGGAGGACGGGCAGCGGCCCCGTCTGGCCGAGGTCCAGCACCCCCCGGCCGGGACCGGGCGGGGCGGGGGCGGGCGGAGCCCCGGTATCGCATATAAGGGCGGCGGCGGCCGGCGGGGATACCCGTGCTGGGGCTGCCGAGGCGGGGGTGACATCATGGTGCTGAACCCTAACGACAAGAGCAACGTCAAGGCCGTTTTCGGCAAAATCGGCGGCCAGGCCGAGGAGTATGGCGCCGAGACCCTGGAGAGGTACTGTGGCTGTCCCTGGCGCGACCCGCTCTCCTCTCCAGCCCCGACTCCCTCGCATCTGCCCCTTCTTCTCCCCATCCGCAGCTGTCTCTGTGCTTTGCCGCCCCGTCCCTGTCTCACCTGTCCCTGAACCCCTCTGTTCTCCAGGATGTTCGCCGCCTACCCCCAGACCAAGACCTACTTCCCCCACTTCGACCTAGGAAAGGGCTCTGCTCAGGTCAAGGGTCACGGCAAGAAGGTGGCGGCTGCACTGGTCGAAGCTGCCAACAACATCGATGACATTGCTGGTGCCCTCTCCAAGCTCAGCGACCTCCACGCCCAAAAACTCCGCGTGGACCCTGTCAACTTCAAAGTGAGTGTCCGGGGAGGGGTGACCAGCCCTGGGAAGGGGTGACCAGCCCAGCTCCCCTCCTGCAGCCCTTTGCCTCATTCCCTGCTCACCACATCCTTCTGCCTTTCAGCTGCTGGGCCAGTGCTTCCTGGTGGTGGTGGCCAGCCACAACCCCTCTCTCCTGACCCCAGAGGTTCACGCCTCCCTGGACAAGTTCCTGTGCGCCGTGGGCACCGTGCTGACTGCCAAGTACCGTTAAGACGTGTGCCGTGGCTTGGGCTGGACACAACACCACCAGCCCTCCGACAGCGAGCAGCCAAATGTTCTGAAATAAAATCTCTTGCATTTGTGCTCCAGCTCTGGTGTCCTGCTCTGTGTGCTGCCTGCGGGAAGGGAGCGGGAGGGATGTGCTCTGGGGGTCTGAACTGGAGGTTTCCCCACCAGGTGGGAACATGGAGGAAATGGGCTCTGGTTTTGCTGTCCCTGAGAGAAGGCAGCATCTGGGGATGGTATGAAGCAGGCAGACACTGCTCTGCTGCCATGGGGCTCTGGGAGCAAGCAGAGCATTTCTAGGCACCACTGAAGGGGAGAGACTCATGGAAGATCTGGGGCTCCCTGCAGCCCCAGGCTGTCCCACCAGAATTCCACACTGGGATCCTCTCTTGCACCCTTGTTCAGGACAAAGTGTCAGAGGGCATCTCCTGGAAATGTTTGCAGGAGACCCTGGAGTAGAGGGGCTCCTGGCACCTGTGCCCCTCTGCCTGGTAGCAGAGTTAGAACAGCCTGAGGACCTCCCTGTGCCAGGACATCTTTCCTTGCTCAGGGCTGTGCAGTGCTGTAAGGGTTCTTCTGTCTCCACCTAATGCCCCACTGCTGGGCTGTCAGTGTGGAGGGGCCCTGGGGAGCTACAAGGGGAACAGGTGGGGCTCAGCTCCAGATCCAGCATGAAAAGGAGCCCAGAAGGAGTCTGCACACTCCAACCCTTATCACAGCCTGCAGCAGGGTGGCCGTGGTGGGGGGCTGATAAAGCAAAGTGTGGGCTCTTCTCCAGCTGTGGGTGTGGTGGGAGACTGGGCAACAGATAGTCCCAGGAGGCTACAACCTGCCAGGTGCTGAGTAAGGGTTGGGAGGTCCTTAGTGAGGGGGGAAGGTTCAAGGAAGCCCCAGGGTGGCTCACAAAGCCAGCCAAGGCTGCCACAGGTTCCTTTGATCCTTGGCAATGGCAAGGACAGACTCTTCCCATGTCCCATGGCCTCTAGGCACTGTCAGTGAATGCGCAGAGACAGGAGAAACTCCAATAGCTCCAGAGAGAGAAGGAGACCCTTCAGACCCCAGAGCTTCTTCTGCAGAGCACCACAGGCATCATGATCCCACACACCCACTGGGCATGGTGAGGAAGGGAGGAGAAAGCCAGTCAGGGCACCACTGACCAGTCTGATCTGCCTCTGTGTGGGGCAGGTGTTGGAGCAGCTTCCACCCTTCAGCCAGGAGCATCACCCAGGCAGGGCTGTGGGCACAGCTTCCTGGGGATCCCGTGGAGAGCCAGGGTATGGTGGGGACTCAGGGCACACAGCTGTGCAAGGAGCTGTGAACTGGTGGAAAGCACTGGGAAGAGCCAGCATCAAATCCAGCAAGGACTTGGACTCCTCCAAACCTATCCATTAAGGGTCCTCATGGTCCTGAGCATGGTGGGTGCATGAGAGGAGGTGTAAGAGCAATGTGGGGACAATTTGAGAGGTTGCTTTAGCTTTTGACTGCTCCCAAGCCGTGCTGTGACCTCAGGCAGGACACGTCGGGTGGCAGTGGGCACTGTCCTGCCCCTGCAGCGCTTTCCCAGGGTTCTGCCTGGCCAGAGAGCCGCTGAGCTCGTGTCGTCCCCGCCGTTTGTCCCTGCTGCCACCAGAGGGGGACCTCAAGCCGTGGTGCTCTCTCGGGGTCAGGCACAGCGTGCGAGGGATGGCAGGAGCGGGGCTGCTGTGACGGGGCTGCCAGGCAGCCCCAAATCCCGAGCGCTTTGGGGACACTGGTGCCAGCTCGGAGGGGGGTGCAGGACCCCTCCCCATCAGCCAGCCCGTGTGCCGTGCCGATAGTTCCAGCCCCGAGTCCCCCGTGCCTCCTGGCTCATCGCACAGGGGCTCCCTTCCCTGGGCATCCCTTGGTGTCCCCAGGACAGAGCCTGGCACCCCCTGAGCTGGCAGCCCTGCCCAGCTGCCTTGGCACCCACCAGCACCACAGCAGCCATGCTCTGCAGCAGGGCAGGTCAAATGCTTGCCCCAGTGCTGGCCCAGGCTGGGTTTGCAGCTGGCACTGCTTCAGCTCCAGTGCTGAGGAGAGTCGGAGACAATTTCTGTATTGCCACAGGAACAGCCCCAGGCGACTTTGAGGAGGTGGATTTGGACACAAAGCACTCTGATCCAGGCCATGGCAGCACTCAGGAAGCTGAGTCACACCAGGCAGCTGCAGCAGAAGAAAGAAGATGAGGATCTCCAGGTCATGCCTGTTTTGATGTCTCCTCTCTGCAGGCCTTTCTCAGCTCTCATTTATTTTTGATGGACAAAGCACCCAGAGTTCAAAGATACCCTCAGAACAGCACAGTGTTCTGTTCTGTGATGTCACCAAGGCAAGTGGCTTCTCAGAGCTCATCTTTATTGAAAGGGGAGCTAAAATGACATCAGGGAATAAGCTTGATGGTTATGACCTACCCAAGCACAGGACTTTCAGAGTCTCCTGAGGGGCTGCAAACAGCATTGTCCAGATAGCTTGGATCCTAATCTTATTTTGTTGGCTGGATAGTCATGGCCCTAGAGAGTGTGTCCTGGAAAGGCACACAGACTTCTGGAGGAGGCCAAGCATCCCAGGGGAGTTTAATAGGAATTCTCCATGAATTTTCTATCTTCCCTCTATCAAGGGGGATCTAGCAAACAAGCAGTGGGAAGATAGAGAATTAATTCCTCACTGAGAGCTGATCTTAGGAGACCATTTGAGAGATCCTCTTGCTGGAATGAGGAGGGAAAACATCATGTGTTTTACCAACTGTTCTTGTTTATACATCCCATATTGGAATTCAATATGGCAATAGTGTAACCCCTGAGTGCTGCAGCCAATAGGTCTTCTGCTTCTTTGCTGTGTGTTTGGACAGCCACTCCTTCCTAAATGTCAGATTTTCCCTGCTGATCTCTCTGATTTGTCTGGATCCTCTTGAATTTTAAGCCAGTGCTCACAGCCCCTCCAGCTCAGGAACATCTGAGAACTTAATAGGGACATTCTCGACCACAACACAAGTTATTGGTGACAGAACAGTGAATAATAATGGTAAACAAAGAACTGGAGTCTGTCACAGAAGGAAAACAGACTCATCTGAAAGGATTCATACTTGGCAATGGCCATGATTATTACTCATCTCTTTCTTTGATTAAAAATCCCCCTGCTTGGCTTTTTTTACCTGAAGCCAACTGGTTTGTAGTTCCTTGGTTTCCTCCTTTTACCCTGCTAATGATAAGAGATGATCTCCTTTCTGTGACCTCATCCTCCTCCTTCCTTTCCTGGAGATATTGGATGTTTGGAGGTGGCTTCTATTCAGTTTTTGAGGTAAATGGAATTTATTTTTTTCAGGCAAGCAGTCTGAAAATAAGGAATGATTGAAATATACTTTAATTCAAACTTTTTGGGATCCTCCCACCTCCTCCACTGGCTGTTTTGCCAGTGGAAAAAGGAAAACTGGTAGAAGACAGAAAATAAGCATTGATTAGATTTTCACTACAAAGATGGAAATTGAATAGAAATGCAAAAATTTCCTTCCTGCTGGTTGCCCTGTCTTCCTACCACACAGCAACCACCTGGGAGGTCTGATTTTGCTCAGAGCTGGGATGGTAGGCAATGCTCTGCTGGTAACATCAGTGCTTCCTCTCTCCCAGTGTTGTTTTCCTGTATTTTTCAGCAGCAGGAGATCCCATCTGGGGAGGACACAGCTTTGGTTGTGTTCCTCCAGCTCCCACACAAGCAGTAACAGCCATTCCAGAGGCTACATTCCTGCCTGTTGCCTTCAGCATCTGTCTGTTGACCTGCTGCTGCTCATGAATTTGCTCTACCTTTTACAAACATGCTGATCCTATTTGTTTCCACAACCTCCTGTGGCAGTGAGTTCCAGAAGTTCATTCTCCCACCTGCTCCAAATAAAGTCCTTTTTATCCATTTTGAATCAATCTACCAGATGGGTCAATGGCCTCTAGCTCTCTTCATGCATGTGCACCAGGTCCAAGTTCTCTTTAGGGTTTTGTAGGGCTGGCATGTTTTGCTCCCCCTTCTCCAGAGAAAAATCCCAGCCTCCCCAGAACCCCTTCATATTGCATCCTCCACCCCCTGATCTCAGTTGCTCTGCTCAGGGCTCTAAGGCCACAATGTTCTTGCATCCTAAGATGTCCTGTTGGGACAGGACAAGGGGTGATGGTTTTAAACAAAGGGGTTTGATTTAGATTAGATGTAAGGAAGAAGTTTTTCACAATGAAGGTGGCAAAACACTGGCAGAGGTTACTCAGAGTGGTTGCAGATATCCCATCCCTGGAAACTCTCAAGACCAGGCTGGATGGGGCTCTGAGCAACCTGACCTAGGGGAAGATGTCCCTGCCCATGGCAGAGGGGGTGAACCAGACAACCTTTCAGAGTCCCTTCCAACCCCAATTATTCCATGATTATAGGATTCTATGATCAGAGGGCAGACATGCACAGATGTGGGTGCACCAAGCTGTTACACAACAGGCAGGACAGGCCCCCTCTCTTATTTTGTAAGCCCAAGCCCTTCCTGATGACATCACCTCATTTTGTTGGCTTTTTTTTTCTTGCTGCACATCAAGGCCACAATTTTGGTGAACCACCACTGAGGACTCCAGCATCTTTTTCCTGAGCTGTAATAGCCAGTTTAAGTTCAGCCTCCTCTGTTTTAGATCATATTTCCCTATCCAGGTCACCCTCTTTATCTGCACTGAAAGGATTGACCTTATGTTTTCCCATTTGTGGGTAACACTGAGAGCTGCACACAGAAAAGTTCCACAGAGTACATCAAATATCCTTTCAGCAGCCTCCTGCAGTGCTGGAGCATCATCTGACTTTTCTGTCAAAAGCTAAAAGTGTGCAACTCTAACAGCAGATTTTTGGTCCCTAATCCTGGGATACAGTTCTTCATTATACTCTTCCTTCCTGTCACAGGGACTTCAAGTCAAGCTGTTGGGCAGACACAATTCAGTGAAGATCCAGCTGAAGACAGATAAACCAGAGAGTTTTCAGTCAATGCCACTTTTTTACTCCTTGCACTGGGATCAAACAGAGATAGGGGAGAAGACTGTGCCAGCTCTGTGCTCTCCAGAGATTTTTGCATGTGGCCAAGAGGATTCCAGGTATGGATTTATGGAAAGCAATACAGCAAAATGTGCATTGCAGCTGCTCATCCAGAAAGCTTTTAGACATCCCTCAATAGCTGAGCAGCTCAGTGCCTTTATTAATAGTAGAAATGTATTTATCAAAATTCATGGGTCAGCACTGTTAAAGCTCCATAAATCCAATTTGCACAGGCCACCATTATTTATTTTTTCCAGGTTGTTGCCTCAAGGAGGGATATTTCTGGTATATAATCCAGACTTCCCCACAGGCCTGTTTGAAACACTGTAGGAAATACACTCTCTAGAGCATTTTGTCTGACTTCCTGATGAAGGGCTGTGCTCAGGACTCATGGACCAAGGAGCAGAAAGCAGAAGTGGTCAGCCCTAAGCATCACAGGGACACTGGCACCACATCCAGAGTGTCACTGAGGCAGACAGGAGCCCTGGCCCCACTGTGGCCGTGGGTTCAGCACAGACAGGGCCTCCTGTGTGGTTTTCTGAATCTGGTGGGTCCTTGGTGCCACACAGGGTGAGGCAGACACCCCTGCAGCTGGATCCTCTGCCTGGCTGCAGGTCTTTGGGATCCAGAGTGTGCATTGCTTCCCCAGCTGCAGCTTCAGCCCCAGCTCCAGCTCTGCAGCCAAAGAAAGAGACCCTGCCTGCCCCAAACTCACCCCTTCTGAGGCTGCTTAGCCAAAGGGAAAAGGAGCAGCTCAGACAGTCACGAAGCCAATGACAGCATTTTCCTGTCCCCATGTGTTTGGAGCAGCTGTCAGCCTGGAGGTGGCATGTCCTACAGCATCCATCCACTCAGTTACAGTGAACACTGGAATGCTTTTCTTGGGAACAAGCAACTCCAAGGGACCCAAGCTGTGAAAAAATAGGTATTGTAACACATTCTGGGTCTGACTCTGTGTTGTGTTAGATAAGCTTAATTTATGCTCAGATCTTTGACACTGAATGCCTTTTTTTTTTCTCTTTTAAGAGGAAAATAACTGACACAGTATTTCAAGAAAGTAATTCATAAGGGCTGATTGGAGATGAGCTGATATATTTTAAAGTGGCATTGAAGACTAAATTAATGTAGAATAGGGGAAGAAGGGTTTATTTGTTTTCCTCCTGGAAGGAGAGCTCTGGAAATCCAAGGATAGTATCACACAGGGGCAAATGGAAATGAACAAGCAATGAACACACTGAAGCTGGAAATTAGCAGAACAGTCCTTTCCCATCCCTTGAGCTTCTGGGATGACTTCAGGGAAGCCTTCTCCTAAATCAGATGAGGACATTGCCAGCTTTGAGCACACAGCCTGCTCTGACTGGGATTTTGGTGATGTCAGAGCTCCTAGAAAATGACAAGCACTTCCCCAGGGGATTTCCTTCCCATGCCCCTGGAACTCATTACAAAGAGTAATATCTTGTGAGGGCAAGAGGAAAATATTTTGAGCTCCAGAAGCAGAAAGTCCATCTCCAGGGAGCTTGTGGTTGACTAGAAACAGGTCTGAAGTCCTCAGCTAAGCTGACCCGTAAGGGAGTGCTGGGATTTTTGCCTGAGCAAGGACTCTGAGACTGTCCCTGAGCTGCTTTATTCTGCTGGGGAACACATCAGAGGGTGTCCCAAGGAAAAGGCAGGTAAAAGAAAACCCTTGACTCTTTTGAAATCAACTGGAATATCAGAGAATGAGTTGACCATGCCTATGAAAGCCACATCTCCCGTGAGTCCTATGAACATGGCAGATACGTGAGAGCAGAGAAGGCAAACGGACTTTCCAGGAACGACCATAAAATCGTAAAATCGCCCATCAGCTGAAGGGCTGAGCCACTCCAGTCTGAGCGAGGGCACGGGGGGCTGTCCGGTCATGACCGAGGCATGTGAATGTCTGATTTCAGCCCAAACCGATCTCAAATGACCACCTTCCTCGGCCTTCACGGCGCTGAGAAGCAAACCCGGGAGCACCACCGGCAGCACTCCAGGGCTCTCTCCCTCGCGCCCGGGATGCTCGGACTCGGGAGGCGCATCCCGGCGGCTCCCGGGGCGGTGCGCGCAGGTGGCAGCTGGGGCCCCGCGCCCCGCCGAGCTCCGCGGGCAGCCCCGCTTCATCCCTCCCGGTCCGTCCCTCCCGCTTCGTCGCTCCCGGTGCCGTGGGGNGAGCCCCGGGAGCTGCCCCGGGTCCCGCAGCTGCTGCCCGGGTGGATCTGCAGTGACTTTGGGGTGGCTTCTTTGCTTTCCCGCGGGAGTCGGGGGCTCTTGAGCATCCCCGGGGAGCAGCGCTTGTGCCGGCCCTGCAGAGCAGTGGGAGGTCAAGCCACTCGCAGAGGGTTCTGCCCTGTTTGCAGCGTTTGTTTTCCTTGGCTTTGCCTTGTTTTCAGGTTACTTTACTTGCCGTGCCTGTAGGGACGGATGGATGGGAGCGGGGCTTTTGGGAGAGCGGTGGGTCTGGGGTCCCGCGGGGATTGTGCCCCCGCTGCGGAGCTGCTGTGGCGGTGGACAGGCTTGGGGAGGTGAGGTTGTTCACCTGCTCGCCCCGTCACGGAGGTCGGCTCGTTGTGCCCGTGGTGTCCTGTGGATGGTGGTTATCGCTTCCTCACAGTCCGCAGAGCGTGAGGCTCTCGGGGAGCCACGGGCGATGGCCCCGTGCCCCCGGCCCACCCTGCTCCGGCATCCTGCTCGCTGGGTTCCCAGCCCTGGAGAGCTCCCCTGCGCCTCAGGTGTGGTGCCGGCTTTGTCCCGGCGCCGTCCCGCCGGCTGCGGGAATGCCTCCGACGGGAATGCCTCCGACGGGAATGCCTCCGAAGGGCTATGTCTGGGCGCTGGCAAAGATCGGCTACTGCCCAGGGGAGCGAGGGGGCCTTGTTCTGCAACATTTGTAGGTGGATTTTTGACCCGGGATAGAGGAATGGGATTTCTGTACACTGTAAATGGGCAAACATCCTACAACACAGCCCAGTGTTTTCTTGAGTCAGGCTCATCATCAACTCTGTAGCTTGAGACAGTGTCTGCTTCATCCCTTTGATGGGAAGCCCACAGTCAAGGTATTATTTCCTAAAGCTACCATGAGATCATCTTTGGACAAACAAATCCAAGCTGTAGCAGGTGACTCTTTACTCTGAAATTGAAATAATGTGTCTCCTCTGTGCATCAGGGATTCTACCACGTTCTGTTCCTCATCTTAAAACACTTCTGGGTTTTTGCATAACTCGTTCAAAATCTGCTTCTGTGAAATCTGTATGGAAGAGAATGGAAAACAGCATCCACTGGATGGGTCTCTTGCTCAGTTTAAAGCTTGTTTCACATCATGGAACAGTCAAGTGGGACTTTCCAGGTGTTGCCACGCTGGTGATGAGCAGACTGAATAGATGGGGATGGACACAAACAGAGCACAGCACGTGCCAGAGAACTCTCTCTTGATGCAGATGGGCTGCCAGAGCACACACTTCAGCTGCAGTGACCTGTCTTTCAGGCTTTTCTGTGATGATGTTCTGTTTACCCGTGGTATTTCCTTGTCACCCTTGGCAGAGGGAGTCACATACCAGTGTGCTGGTGCAGCTCTGGGTGCCAGCACAGCCTGTGAGCAGGGGCTCAGCCCTTGTCACCACAAGAAGCTGTTTGTCAGTGGACTTTGTCCACAGCCCCAGCTGCTGCTTACCTGGTGGCAGGCAGTGTGTGGGGAGGGCAGGTCTGCCTGCTCTGACCTGGTAATGCTCTCGAGCTCACTCCACATAATTGACCAGTCCTTAATAAAGAGCACTGCTGATTGCTGGAGCTTTTAATTTTGCAGTTGGCCTGCCCTCTCCTCCCCCAAACCCACACAAAGGGAGCTTTGGCTTCGTGAGGACGTGCAGGATGGGTGGTGACAGTGGCTGACAGCTGGTGGGGCTGGGGCAGTTTGTCTTGGGGCAAGCTGTAGGTTGTCTGATGGGACCTCTATTGTGGAGAAGTACCGGGGCTCTCCCAGCTCTAATGACACTTTGTGTCCCTGCCTGCCCTCGTCCTGTGCCCAAATGTCTCCATGGACTGCCAGAAGTGAGTGTGCCAAGTGATGTGGAGTGTGCTGGGGTTCCAGGCACCACTGATGAAAGCCTGCTCCTTTCCACAGCCCCGGTGTGGGAAATGTCCCCGGACTTGCAGGGATCACAGCCAGCTCTTGTCCACAGACCCACGCACTGTGCTGGCGTTCCAGCCAGGGAGCACTGCTGTGAAAAGCCCCTTTTGTGGTCTCTGCTCCTTGCTGGCCTGGAGAGCAGTGTGACCCCGGCGTGGGGACTGCAGGGGACAGCTCTGCCCACGGGCTGTGGCCTCTTGGCTGTGCTGCTCAAGGCTCACTTCTCCCTGTGGCCCTTCCTGACTCTGCAGTAAGGTGCTGCAAGCTCTGCTCCCTCGGCTGGCCCTCCTGGGTGCGTGGCTGGGGCAGCCCCTGCGGCAAGGTCAGGCAGCCACGCTCTTCTTCAGGAGCAAATCCTCCAGCTGCCTCGTGTGGCTGGTATTTCTGGCTTTCCTGTTTCCTCCTTTCCCTGCTGGGCTTGCAGGGTGCCCGCAGGCTTTGGCTTGGTGAGTTGCCAAGGAGTTAAACCCATGATTACCGTCCCTGTGTCCTCTCAGTGCCGGCGAGCCTCCTCCTTTGGGGCATGAATCGTAGCTCCTGCTAGGATTAGATTCCTCCCGGCAGGAAGCACGTCCCAAGGGTCTGGTCCTGCCTGAAGATTGTTTTCCTCTTTCTTTGCCATCTTTTTTACACACAGTGGGGTCATCTGTGTTTCCAGCATGGCCCTGTGCAGTGTGGGAGGAAGGCAAGTTAACTCACCCTCACTGCTGTTCAGTGGTAGAAGTGAGGAGTCTGCCTCTGAAAGGTGCCACAGTTTCTCTCTGCTCTGGGGATTCCAAAGTAGGAAAGGAGCACCAGGAAGCACTCCACAGACACGTGGAGACATAACCTTCTACCCCCTTGCTGAGTGTTAGGAACCTTGGTTTTGGATGGGAAGTTTGGCCTTGGCTCCACTGTCTCTGTGCAGTTTTATCCCTTTGCCAACTGGTGTGATGCTTCTTTTCCAGCCCTGAGTTGCAGTCTGGCTGGTTTGGTTAATGTATAATTTTGCTGGGGGTGATCTCTAGGTGTATAGCTGGGCAGTGGGATGGAGGATCTGGTTAGATCTGATGGCACTTGGACTGAGCAGCTCTTGCACGCCCTTTCAGCCTACCCTGGGGCTGTTCTCACTACCCCAGCAGCCTTTCTTCCAGCCAGGAAAATCCTTAGGCTTTAGAAGGTATGTCTGAAAGCACAGTTCCATTTGCAGCACATGAATTTTCATAGTGTCACGGAAAGACAATACCTGTGTCCTGAGCTGGGTAAATGGACAGCCACAGAATGGTTTGGGTTGGAAGGGACCTTTAAAGATCATCTCATGGACAGGGACACCTTCCACTAGACCAGGGTGCTCCAAGCTCCATCCAACCTGGCCTTGGACACTTCCTGGGATGGGGCAGCCACAGCTTCTCTGGGCACCCTGTGCCTCCCCACCCTGACAGGGAAGAATTTCCTCCTAACATCCAATCTAAATCTCCCCTCCTTTAGTTGAAAATCATTGCCCCTGCCTTTCAGTCCCTGCCCATGTAAAACATCAGCCCATCAACAGAAGACAAGGGCACAGCTCTTGCCTCTTGGCACCATTAACTGCTGCTGGGGCACAGGGCACCCCTGTGCTGCCTGCACCCATCTGCTCTGCTCTGCACCTCAGGGTTTCCTGCTGCCTATTCCATCACCTTTCCTTCTGCCATCAACCTTTCCTCCTGACCTTTTCCTCCTGCTTGGTGTCTCTGGTGATCTCTCATTGTCAGGGCACATCTCTCAAAGTGCAGTTTAGGCATCTGTTAGTGCTCTCTGGTTCAGGGTGATGGCTGTATAGCAGGAGTGTGGGCGGTTCTGGCTGGAGGTGTGTGGATCACCACATACCTAATGGGACTGGAATGAGAAATCAGGGACACAAAGTGCACTTTTCCAAGAAAGATTAAGCCTCCTGTGTGCTTCTGTGGGTGGATAAAGCCCTACAGCCTGCCCCCAGCAGCCCCCCCACCAACTGCTGTGCTCTCTCCCTTCCAGACTCCCTGTATGTCTCTGAGTACTTCTCTCAGAGTGCACAGAAGCTGTCCTTCTACAGCTGGTATGGGAATGCCAAGCTCTTCCACTTCCACGTGCCAGAGGACACCGTGCTGCTACGCTGGCTCCTGCAGGCATCCCGGGGGAAGGGCCCCGAGTGCACCAGCATGGAGATCACTGTGTAAGTATGTCCCTGGGCTCCCTGTCCCCTTGTCCTGGTCACTCGTGGCTGGGGCTGGTTGTTTGTGGGCACTGGGCAGTTCCTCAGTTACAGGAGATGTAGTTTCTTCATGTAGTAGCACTGAATCTGTGTTTAAACCCGTAGGAGTGTTTTATGTTCGTGTTTCCAGTGGATCTGGGTGTGGTGTCAGGTAAAGACCCCTTAGGACACTGGGGAGAGCTTCACAGTGAGACAGGTGTGCTGCTCAGAGGTGTTGCTGGTCTGGCAGAACCTGCACATGGTGCCAAAGGATGTGGCAGGACTACAAGGGACTTGAGCAGATCCAAACTGGTTGGAGATGGGCAAACTGCCCAGTACAGAAGAACTGAGGAGATTTGGGGGCACTTTGTGAGGGGTGTGGAGCAGAGACAGGAGAGGAATGTGGTGTCCTGTGCATGCAAGATCATGAGAAGATTGCAAACTCAGTGTCGGTGAAAGGAACGCTGCTTAAAGCAGAACTTGACTTGTTGAAGGATTTGAGGTCAAAAACTTGCCAGATTTTGAGCTTTATCTTTGGAGGACATCAAGCTTCTTCAGCAAGTTGCACCCATGGAGTCACATGGGTCTCTGGCACCCATTCCACAGAGATTGGGAGGGACTGAAGCTGCTTGGCTTATGCTTCTCTGGTTTGTCCTCAGCAGAGACTGGCACTCCTAGTTGTCCTTGAGCAGCCTGGCACAGGTGATCTTCCTGCTTTCTGCTTCCCAGAAAGGTTTCCAGTAGTTTGGGGACATGAGAGACAAGGCAGCAGCTAAACAATAATCCAAGAAGTGATGGCTAACTCAGATAAGCTCCAAGGGGTAATAACATATCAGCTGTCATGTCTGCTTGCTGGACCTGTTGCAGCGCAGTCCAAAAGCAATCAAATTAAATGCCAAATTGACTGAATAAATACCTCCCACGTTCCTTTGCTGTGTGTGTTTCTGCTGCTTCAAATGCTGGGCAAAAGCAGAAGTGCTGCTGTACTGAAGTCTGTAATATGGGCCTTCCTTGGAAAGCGTCTTCTCATTCTGTCTGTCTGCCTTCCTTGAAAGAGGAAATGGGAAGATGCAGATCTTAGCTAAAATATTAAAGTTCTTTGTGGATGATTTCCCCCATATGGGGAATTTGCTGATGGTTATAAAGCAATAGTCTGTGGGTGGGGCTTAGTCTTCGTGAGTGTTGGAAATTTGCTTCCAGGCTTGATGGAACCTTAATCTTAATAAGCTGCCAAGTTAAACCAATCTCTAAATAAATCCCGGATAAGCTAATAGCAGCCAGTCGTTGCCAGATGAGAATGATGACTCCACTTGAAAATGTGGGGGTTTCCAGCCTGATCCCTTCCCAATGCCAGGCCAGCCTGGGTTAGTTTGTGCCCCAGTTCATCTTGCCAGTGCCTGTCCATCCCTGGCTTGACTCTCACTGTGGTTTCTCTCGCAGGCACTTTCGCCACGGAGCCCCTCCCGTCATTAACCCGCTGGGCACTCGCTTTCCTGCCAACGCCACCATCCGGCCCTCCTACAACATCAGCATCACCCTGAGCACTGCTGTGCAAAACACCACCTTTGTGAACGTCACCAGCCCCGCTGCTGGGGACTGGTTCATTGCTGCCCACCTGCCCGAGGCTGCGGGCAGGATCGAGGTGAAGGTGAGGGTCCTGCCCAGTGCTCTGCCCCAGGCATCTCACCACAACCATAGCTGACCCCTGTGCTCTCCCCTCCTGCAGGGTTTCTCCACTCCATGCCCCTATATGTTCCAGGCAGATATGTTTGTGCTCAGACTCACTGATATGCCTGTCCTGGAGCCTGGTGTCCCCATGCCACACACCGTTGTCTCGCCTGCTAAGCCACTGCATGTCAAGTGAGTGGGAGCAGAGGGTGGGCAACTGAGGGCATGGTGGGGTGGGATTTCCCACATGAGCTGCTTAGGGGAAGCCAGTGATGTTCCCACGTGAGGCTGGAGCTGGGGGTCTCTGAGCCTGTTGCTGAGCTCCCTGCAGGAGTGGTAGAGTCTGCACGGGGAGCACATGAGCACCGTTCTCCGACTCTTCCTGGGTGGTCATAGATTCCCGCAGGAATTTTAGTCCTCCTAGGTGTTTGCCTTGGGAAAGATTTTCACAGCACCAAGCAGGGCAGTCTAGTTCTTGTCACAAAGCCCTGGGGACCTGGCTTGTGTTGAGAGTATAAGCTCTGCAAACTGCTGCTGCCTCCTCCCGCAGGGTCTTCGTTCCCAAATACGCCGCAGGGATGCGGTTCCAGCTGAGCAGCTGCGTCACCAGCGAGCGGAGAGCCTGCACCGTGCGGGTGCTGCTGGGCTCCATCACCCTACCCCAGTCCTTCCAGAGAAGCCTCACCTGCACGGGGAGCATCAACTGCAGCCTGGCCCTGGAGTCTCCCCCCTGGGAGAAGTGGCTGCAGATCATGGTGGAGAGCCTCGGCACTGCCAATGCCAGCGTGTCGGTGGAGATGTTGGCTTCTTTCACAGGTGGGATTCCATGTTCTTTAGCTGGGAAGGAAGGACCAGAGGGAATTCTCTGTGTGCTGTGTCTTCCTTGGGTCTTTGGGTGCCTGGCTGTGGTGGCCTATACTCCCCAGCATGCTGGTTGCCTTATCTTGGATGCCCTAGTTTTTGCTTTGGGGTCAAAGTTGAAAGCTCTGGTGTTCACCCCAGAGTGGCTTTTGCTAGAGCTGCCTGTTTGGAAACACCTGAAAAGTTCAGTGTTATTTTTCTCAAAGTTGTTTGGAAAGCAGTGGCTGGCTTAAAATCTGGTGAGGATAATAGTTTTGGGTAGTACACCAGACTAAGGCTATGTTGACTACTAACTGGCCAAGAGGGGGCTGCAGACAGGAAACCACCTCACAGAGGTTTACCTGGGGTTTTAGTAAGGGGATGTCACCATTTCCAGTGACACTGTGTGGCTTGGGTGGTCACAAGGTCCTTGTGACTGTGATAGACACCTTTGCACTTATTACATGGCCATAATCCCTGTTCAACTGCTGGAAGCTCAGCAACTAGGTACATTTTTAAAGTTTTCTTCTGCTGGGGGTTCTGCTAACACTTCTTCAAAGCAGAGCCTCATCCTGTGTGCTGGAAGACCTGGCACTGGCAGCAGAGGTGTTAGAGAGTAGTACTGGAGTCTCTAGGAGCAATGGACAGTCTCTAGCAGTGGGACTCCAAGTGTCCCACTCAGTTCCATCTGCCACACTGTGATGGCTTGTGCCCATAGCTCCACTGGGTTGGCTTCTCCCTCCTGCTCAGCTTTGTTTGCTCACATATGAGGAGCTGGGAGAGACTTTAGTGCAGCTGTGGCTGTGGGACAGCTGAGTGCTGAGCTCTGCTGCTGGTGAGTGAGCACTCCCTGGGTACCTTGATGGTGCTGTGTTTTCTCTTCCCCTTCCCTGCAGCTCCAGGGTGCTTCCACCCACTGTACCACTGTCTGGCTCCCATCAGAGTCCCAGCTGGTGGATGCTCCCCCAGCAAGGATGGCACCTCAAGGACATGCAGGGCACAAACCATCTGAAACCCCCCAGTTTGTGCTGTCCCTTGGAGCGCTGGATCTGCTGGAGCCCTGCCTGGCCGAGCTGCTAGACCTGGCTGTGCTGATTCCTCTCCTTTTTCGCCCTAGTTTGCAGACCAGGAAGTGCCAGTTCCTTCTTTAACTTCATCAGCCTAAACCAGAGCCAGGCTGGTGCCAGACCAGGAGCAGCAGGCGGCTCTGCTCCAGCTGCTGGAGAGGCTCCACGCAACGCGTCCGGCCAGCGGAGCTCCTGCCTGCAGAGCCTCCCCGTCGTGCGGGAGGACCTGGACGTGGTGTCCGTGCGCTACCGGCTCCTGAACGGCCCCAGTGTGCCTGTGAGCTCCCTGTCCCCCACCCTGCTGCTGCTCAACCTCAACACGGGCATGGACAGCGGGGGATCCCTCGTGGTCAATCTGCTGCTCAACAAGGTGCGCAGGCTGATCGGATCGTGGCTCTTGGCAGGGCTCTGTCCCTGCTCCTGGGCTGCCTGCTCCAGAGGTTGTAGGTGCCAGTGGGACTGTTTCTCTTTTTGTTGTTACAAAATGCTCTGAGCCTATTTTAGCTGTTTCCAGCATGTCCCACCTGCCAGCTCCAATTCAAATGCCACAGCTTGCGGCATGTGGCGGCAGTGACGCAGAGGAGACAAAATGGAAAGCAGCTGCAATGCCATCTTCTCCATGGGAGCCTGGCACCTTGCCACCAGGAGAGGAGGCTGAGCAGGGGAACCCAGGGATGTTACTGTCCAAGTCACTGATTCCCAGGCTCCTTCAGTGACCCTTCCCCCTGCCTCCCCCAAAATCAGCTCCCTGAAATTCCATGAAACTTCTTGAGGGCTGGAGCAGAGCTCAGCCCTGGTGTTCTGTGGGCTCTGACTTGTGCTGCCCCTGTGCTGGTGCTGAAATGATATATGAGTATCCCAGCTTTGGGCAGCTCTCCTGGGAGGGTCCCCCACAAGGGTCTCTTGCCCCTTAGCCATGACACAACACAGTGGCAGCACAAGGTGCAGTGAACCAGAAACCTTCTGAATTGATGGGTGACTTGACCTGACAAATTGATGTGTTTGTTTATTTTTTTATTTTACCCATCCCATGGGCACTGTGGGAGAGGAATGGTGCAGGGGGATGGCATTGGGGTGCTCTAACGTGGGACACTGCTCTGTTTGCACAGACATCTGTGAGCCTGGCCAATGCCACCGTGGTGGCCTGTGTGAGTGCTGCTTCACCAGTGCTGTCCCTCAACGCCACACGGAACTGCAGCACAGGTAGGAGAGATACTGGCACTGCCACCAACTCAGCTATGTCATCTCAGGGCCCTGCTTTTAGACCTGGCGAGCTGTTAACTGACTCAGGACTTCATGGAGCAGCCCAGAGAAACTGATTTTGGCACAAACCCTCATGAGGTCTTTGTGCTGGCACGTTCCCAGGGTGCTGGGGTGCAGGTGGTGGGCTGGCACCACAAGACAGCCTCCACCAAAGGAAGATCTGGTTACCATCTGGGGCTCTTCCAGCCTTGTTGGCAGGAGGTGTGGGGATGGTGAAGGTACTGCTGGTGTGCAAAGCAGCTAGGCTCTGCACTGGAGGGCCAGCCAAGACAACAGGCTGTTCCAGGTGCCCTGTGCTGCTCAGACATGTACCAGGAACTGAGATGAAAGAAGAAACGGAAATCTCAAGAAAAAGGGTCTTGAGAGCAGGGATCCTCTCCATGTCCCTGGTGCCTCCTGAGCATGGGAGCAAGGAGCCACAGGAGGCAGCTGATTCCTCTGTGGTCAGATTCATCTTTGGGATTGCTGTGGGCCCTTCTCCTGAAGCCCTGGCACATCACAGCACCCTCTTTTCTTTCAGCTTTTTCCCAGGGCTACCCTCTGAGCGTGAGCACGTCCTCTGCGGAAGCGATGCTGATTGTCCTGTACCCACAGACAGATGACTGGTTCCTGTCGCTGCAGCTCCTCTGCCCCAAGGGACAGGGGTGAGTCTGCATGTCATTCCACAACATCCCACTGCCCTTGGCTTGTGTGAGCAAACCTTATCCCCTGTCCTCATGTCCGGGCTGGGGGCTCCTCTCACCTGGTGGCAGTTGAACTGTGGCTGCAGAGGGACAAGGGTGGCCCTGCTGACTTGCTCCCTTGTGAGCACCCAAGCAGCTTGTTTGATGCTGAGCTGGCACAGCTCATGTAGACTGCAGATGGCAGAGCCTGCCTAGGTGAGCTTCCCCTTCCCCAGGTGGATTTGGAGGTGATAAACTGGGAAATAATTGCTGCTGTTACCCTTCTGGGAGGTCTCTGAGGTGCAGGCAGCTGTGCCTGAATTCCTGCAGTTTGCCTTCCTGCTGGTTTCTTGTGTAAGGAGCCAAGTGCATGATGCGAAACAGCACTGGTGACACTGGTCCTGAGGACAGTCATGGGGTCTGCCATGGGGGTCTGGGGAGAGCTGACACCCACCTGCACATCAGTTTGGCGAGAGAGCAGACTCTGCTCCCAGCTCTTGGCAGGGATGGAGCAGATCCCAAAATACCAGGGAGCTTGCACGCAGGAGCATTGCCTGGCCGTGGGGAGCAGGGCACAGGGCTGCCCCAAGGGCTGTGTCACTGTGTCACCAAGGGACCCGGTGTCCTTGCAGGGAATGTGGCACTGCCGAAGCCAAAGTGACGGTGTTTGCGTACCTCACCCCCTGCTTCAACGACTGCGGGCCCTACGGGCAGTGCAGCCTCCTGCGCAGGCACGGCTACCTCTATGCTGGCTGCAGCTGCAAGGCTGGTGAGTGCCTTTCCCTGGGAAGCTTTGCCATCCCCCCCGAGGGGACAACACACTTCAGAGTGGTGGTGTTTGAGTGGGGGAGCCTGGGGTCTGCCAAGGCTGGCAGTGTCACAGTGCCTGGGGAAGCAAAGTTCTGGGAAACACCCAGGGCAGCCCAGGGGTGATGGGGAATTGGGATGAGGACAGCTTGGAGTCCCCCAGGGCCTGGAGAAGTGCTTCTGAGGATCCCCAGAGAGATCAGGGTGTCTGAAAATACCTGTGCAGAGCCTGTGCCTGTCAGGGAGGTTTGTTCTGTAGGTTCCTGGTACGGGATGTGATGAGGCCAGGCTGCGGTCCCTGTGTGTCTCCTGCCAAGAGCCTTAGACTCAGAGGTGCCCCTGGAGGAGGAATATCTGTGTCAGCTCCTAATTATCTTAATGGCCTGGGAAGTCTGTGGTGTAGGGAAGATGAGCTCTGCTGTGCTTGGGTGGGTCTGTGTACCTGTTCTCAGCAGAAGGACAAGGCAAATTGGGCCTGAGCCAAGACCTCCCTGCTGCAGTGCTGGTGATGGGTGAGGAGTGAGGTGGAGAGCAGCATCCCAATTTCCCTGAGGGCTGCCAGGTTCTGGGAAGCACAGAGCACCTTAAGGGAACTGGGGAATGAGGCTGAGGACAGTTTTCTGCTGAATCACTGGGAGGAAAATGCCCCATCTGCATATTCGTGACCCAGAAATCAACCAGAGAGCGTAGCTTCCCTGGGCTCTGCCTGGCCGGGAGCCAGCACATGGGGCAAAGCTGCTGCTGTGGGTTCCAGTGACTCTGGAATGGGATGGATGCTACTGTTAACTCTGCTGCTTCACCCTGGAGTGCCTGCACATACCCTGGCTGCCCTGTGGCTGACCTCCTTTTCTCAAAAGGAGAGCATGGGCATCCTAATCTTTAATTAAAATAATTTAAATAATTTTTAAAAAGAAAAGGCAGATTTGTGTTCCTAGAGTTTGCCTCAGTCCAGTCCTTTGTATCCAGTCAGAGGGTGAGAGTTGTTTTGTGTCAGGAACTGTCCTTTAGGAAGTTTTCACTCCCACTCTCCTGTGCAGTCCTGGATGTCACCATGGGCTGAGGCAGTGGGTTTGTTCAGCCTGGGGAAGAGGAGCTGCAGTGGGACCTATCACACTTTCTGCTGCCCACTGAGTTACAGTGACTCTGGAGCCAGCTCTGTGGGGTGAGTACAGGGAAAAAGCAAGAGGCCACAGACACTGGCTGCAGCAAAGAAACTTTCACCGAAATTGAAGAAGACACATTTTTCCCCCTTCAGAGCTGTTTGTTTGTGCACAGGTTCCAGGTCTCCATCCTTGGAGATCTTCAAAAGTCACTTGGGGAAGGTCCAGAGCAGCCTGGCCTGGCTTTGTGTCTGCCCTGCTGTGACAGCTGGTAGGAGAGGAGCCCAGTGGCTTCCTCAGTACTGGGGATCGTTCTCCACCTGATTCCTGGGATCTGTAGGGATCTTGCACTCAACTTACACCATCATGTGAAGCATCTGAACCTTGAGTGCTTGATGCTCCATCAGCAAGTAGCATGTGTGTTGAGTTACTGTAGGGATGGAAGATACCAGCCTGGGTATAGGATGGCCTCTGCTACATGGGAACAACCTGGGGGAATGTCCTCAGGGCAGCCATGGGGTTCTGCTGGGGTTCCCCAGCTTCCCACAGCAGAGCATGTGATGAGTAACGAGACCACCCTTGAGAGCAGCAGTGTGAGAGGCTGATGGAGAGGAGGCTCGGGACAGTCTGGGTGTGGGATTGCTCCTTCTCAGGCATCCCAGGCTCCTGCTGGGTGCTGTGGGAAGACAAGGCAGAGCCTGTGAGATCCACAGAAGCCTCCCTGTCCACAGGCTGGGGCGGCTGGAGCTGCACAGATGACACCAAGGCCCAGACTGTGGGCGCACAGAACCTGGCCACGCTCCTGCTCACCCTGAGCAACCTCATGTTCCTGCCCGCCATTGCAGTCGCTGTCCATCGCTACTACCTGGTGGAGGCCTCTGTCTACACCTACACCATGTTCTTCTCCACGGTAGGGACTGCCTTGTGTCCCCTGACACCTCCTCCTGGGCCCTGGGAATGCTCTGCCAGACTGAAGTCCTTGGTGGAGCAGCCCAACCTGGAGCTCCACAAGGAGCTTCTGGAACCATTGGAGAAGCAACTCCATGGACACATCATAGAATCCAAGAATGTTAAGGAGCTGGAATGGACCTTAAAAATTCAATGGACAGGGACACCTCCCACTAGACCTGGTTGCTCAAGACCTTATCCAACCTGGCTTTGAATACTTCCAGGGATGGGGTATCAACAGCCTCCCTGGGGAACCTGTTTCAGTGTCTCACCATGGTCACAGTAAAAAATTTCTTCCTAATATCTAACTTAAATTTCCCCTCTTTCAATTTGTACCCATTAGTCCTTGTCCCATCACTCCAGTTCCTGAGAAGAGCCCCTCTCCAGCCTCCCTGTAGCCCCCTTCAGTTGCTGGAAGGTGCTATGGGTTCTCCATGCAACCTTCTCCTCTCCAGGCTGAACAGGCCCAACTTTCTCAGCTTGTCTTCATAGGGGAGGTGCTTCAGTCCCATTATCAACTTCATGTCCCTCTTCTGGACTTGCTCCAACACTGTGTCCTGCCCTTTCACAACTGCTGTCACTTGCTTTCCATAATGCCACAGTGTTTTGGTGGAGCTTCCTGGAGCCACTGCAGGAGGGATCCTGCCTGTGGGCTGAGCCTTCTCCTGGCTCCCCTTCCCAGAGAGCCGTGTGGTGCTGCGGGGTTCATGCTGACCTTTGCCTCTGTCCCTGGCCGCAGTTCTACCACGCGTGTGACCAGCCGGGCGTGGCTGTGATGTGCATCATGGACTACGATACCCTGCAGTACTGCGACTTCCTGGGCTCCGTGGTGTCCATCTGGGTCACCATCCTCTGCATGGCCCGCCTGAAGAAGATCCTGAAATACGTGAGTGTCGAGTGTCCCCACGTGGCCCAGCCCGACCCCAGCCAGCCAAGCCACGAGCGGCCACGCTGAGCCCTCTCACCGCTGCATTTTAATGACACAGCTGAGTGACAAAGCCTGTTTGTCACCCAATGCCACCCTGGGTTGTTTTGTCCCAGCAGTTTGGCTCGTGAACCTGCATGCTTGTAGGGGCTGGGCCTGAAGATTTCCCCTGAGATTTGGGATAAAGGTTTGTGGGTTCTGTGGTTTCTCCTGTGTTCTTCGTGACTCCTGCATGGATGCAGAGCTGGGTAGTGAGAAGTTCTCCTTGGCATGTCTGGCTGTATTCTCTCAACAGATGAGCTCCTGACAGTAGTGGTGGTGTCTCTTTTCCAGGTCCTTTTCATCCTGGGGACCCTGTTAATTGCCATGTCCCTGCAGCTGGACCGCAGAGGGGTGTGGAACATGATGGGTCCCTGCCTCTTCGCCCTCGTCATCATGGTTACAGCGTGGGTAAGTGAGGGCAGCTAGGCAGGACCTGCTGCCCTTTGCTGCCCATGGGGAACAGTGTTGCTAGAGCAGACCCAAGGCTCCAGCCCATCCACAGGCATGGCCTGGTCACCCTGAAACACCCAGGTGGAAGGGGCAGGGCAAGGGATTCACCTTCCAGCCCTGCAGTAGCTGAGAAATCCCCTGGTTCCAGATCTCAGACCTGGAGCTGCTGTGCTGTCCCAAAACAGGGGCTGTGCCTTGGCCCTGGGCAGGAGCTGTAGCACCTGTACTCTGGTGCCACAGCTCCTGAGGGGCTTTAGCACAGCAGAGATGGGCCCAAGAGGCAGGGGGGCTAAACTCCTCAGGGGCAGCAAGCACACTGGGGGGCTGGCAGGTGCTCTGGGGTCCGTGTTCCCCCTGCCCAGGCCTCTGCTGGGCTGCTTAACCCTCGTGTGCTCTGCCCCCCCAGGTTCACCACGGAGCAAAGCGCAGGCACTGCTACCCCTCCTCATGGAAGCGCTGGGTTTTCTACCTCCTCCCAGGGATCACCTTGGCTTTCACTGCCATCTCAGTGTACGCTTTCATGGAAACCAATGAGAACTACTACTACACTCACAGCATCTGGCACGTGCTGGTGGCTTGCAGTGTTGCTTTCCTGCTCCCTCCTCGGGACAAGCATAAGAAGCCCTGGGCGTGGTCCCAGAAGCTCACGTGTCGCTATCAGATCTGCCAGAACGACCGTGAGGAGCTCTATGCTGTGACCTGACCTGTCCTGGTCGCAGGGGTGGAGGGATGGGGAAGCTGCTCTTGGCTGGGGCCGCCCCTCGCACGTGGTCAGTCCTCTCACATGCTCCTTCCCTGGGCAGGAGGGCACAGCGTGGACTGGGTTTGAAGATGAAGATGTGCTGGGCTGGTCTTGTGGAGGCAAGTTTGAGGCCACATCTGCTTTTCTGCTGGGGTGGGGCACACTCTTCATGGTTCCAGATCAAGGAGTAGCCTGTCCCCCACCTCCCCATAGCCCTGGGGGAAATCGCCAACCCTTCTTCCCCCGCTGCTGCATCCATGAGGCTTGGGCTTCGCCCACACTGAGCTGGAGCCAAGGCTTGGCTGCTGGGCTCCTCTCTGCACCCTGTCCTGGTAGAGGATGTGGGGCAGGGACCTCCCCTGCCATCCTGCAGTCAGCACTTGAACCCAAGAGAAGAACACGTTTCCTCTGTTCTGGGCAGCAGTGCCGAGTGCCCTTGGTGCTGATGGGGAGGGAGGGAGCTGATCCCAGCAGGTGCTGGGCCCTTGGCTGCCATCTCCTTGGGGTCTGGAGCCTCTCTCCCTGTGAAACAGGTGCTGCTGCTCTTAGCTGGTCCTGATTTAGACCTGGCAGGAATGTGAAAAACCCCATGTGGGGACATTCAGGAGGCGGCAGCAGCATCTCAGCCAGAGCTGTGAAACCCACAGCAGTGCAGGGTTTAGTCAGAGTTTAACTTCAGCTCTGGAAGGAGCCAGGCTGATGGTGTTCAGGGATTCACTGTTTTCCTCCTTTTGGGGGGTTTGGCATGGGCAGGGCTCTGTTTGGGGCAGCACAGGTGCTTCAGGGTGGTGCCTGAGCTGCTCCTCCAGCCTGCTGTGCCTCGGAGCCTGGATGTGCTGTGTGGCAGTGTCCCAGCCCAGCCAGGAGCATCACTGGGGGCTCCCCAGGTGGCCACGGTCTCCTTTGCAGCGTGTCTCACCTTAGCCTTACTCGAGGGCAACGCAGAGAGCAAGGGCAGAGCTTGGCATCCAGGGAAGTTGTCTTTGCCCATCCTTCCTCCACAGATAAGGGCTCAACTCCACCGCTCCAGCTGTGTCAGCCTGGTGTGTGCTGCTGGGAGCCCCTCCTCAGGTGGCTTTGGGGAGGAAAAGCGCTTTTAATGAAGGATTTGCCTCCTTGGGGTTCTTTCTTTGCTTTGAAGAGCACCCAGCTCAGCTCTGCACTTTATCCCTCTGCCTCCCCTTCCTCTGCAAAGTCCCTTTTTAAGCAGGCACAGGGCAGGTGAAGGACACTTGTCCCCACCCAGCAGTGTCATCCCCCCCCTCACCTGTGTCCCCTGCGTTTCCTCGTGCTGCTGCCATCCAGGGCAGCACGGTGGGAAGGGGGACATGGGGCCCTCAGGGCTTCCTCCAACTCTTACCACTTCTAGGCACTTTGTTTTCCCCTGTCTTGGTTTGCACAGCGGTGCTGAGGGCCCAGCACCGTGGCAGGCGACCGCCACTCCCTCACAGCCGTGCGGTCCACGCCGGGCCACGGGTGGCACCTGGGTGTCACCAGTGGGACCCAGGTGCTGCCAGTGTGACCTGGGTGCCACCAGAGGGACCTGGGTGCCACCAGAGGGACCTGGGTGCCCAGCGTGGCCCAGGTGCTGCCAGTGTGACCCGAGTACTGCCAGTGTGATTTGGGTGCCACTGGTGTGACCCAGGTGCTGCCAGTGTGACCTGGGTGCCACTGGTGTGACCTGGGTACTGCCAGGGTGACCTGAGTGTTTCCAGTGTGACCCAGGTGCCCTTGGTGTGACTCGGGTGCTGCCGGTGTGGCCCAGGTGCCCCCAGTGTGACCTGGGTGCCACCAGCGTTACTTGACTGCTGCCAATGTGACCTGGGTGCCACCAGTGTGAGCCAGGTGCTACCAGGGTGGCCCAGGTGCCCCCAGTGTGACCTGGGTGCTGCCAGTGTGACCTGATGCCACTGACATGGCCGGGTGTTGCTGGTTATCATAGAAAGCAATAATTCCTCATCGGGCCTTTCCCTTCAGGGATTTCCATGCTGGAAGCAGGAGAAGCTTTGGGGCAAGAAATCCCGCTGACGTGATTGTTTATTTTGTGTTTGATTGTTAATTTTTGCTTTGCCCCCTCCCTGCTTACCTGGCCTTGGTGCCTACAGGAGGGAGGATTAATTATTCTGGGTAAAATCTAAGCAAATTCTTGTGTCTGGGGAAAAAAAAAAAGTTATTTTTTTTTCTTTGCTGTTAATACCTGTGATTATTTTATACAGTAAATTTTAAAGCTTACGGTTTTATAATTTAATAAAGGTGACGGTATTTGCGGGCAGACGCCTGGTGGCTGCAGTCACAACCACGGGGCTTGAGGGGGCTCTGGAGATCACCTCACACCTCGGCCCCCTGCCCGGGCAGGGCCACCTGGGCCGGGTGACACAGGGACCTGGCCGGCTGGGTGGGAATGTCCCTGAAGGGAGATCCCACACGGAATCGCAGAATATCCTGAGGGGAAAGGGGCCCTCGGGGATCCTCCGCTCCCGTTCCCGGCCCTCCACAGACCCTCCAACAACCCCTCCGTGCCTGAGCATTGTCCCAGCGCTCCTGGAGCTCTGACGGCCTCGGGGCCGTGCCCATTGCCTGGGGAGCCTGGGCAGTGCCAGCACCTTCTGGGAAAGAACCTTTCCCATCCTGAGCCCCCTGGCCCGGCTCCAGCCGTTGCCCGGGTCCGCTGAGGTGCAGCTCCGCATGGTTCGGTCCGTGCCCAACCCCGCTCCCGGCCGGGG
>VZRX01010528.1:0-62238 GCA_013398075.1 Notiomystis cincta
TACAATGCAACCCAGGACAGGCCCATGCAACACTCCAGCAGTTACCCCCATGGCAGGTCATGTTTCTCTCAGGCTGTCCTGATTTTGGATATAGTGAGCAGAGCAGTTCAAACACACCTCCTCCCATCTTTGCACCTAGTTAGGGACTTGAAATCAAAAAGAACACCCTCAGTGTGCAGGGAAAGAGACCAAGGGAAATGGTGATGGGCTGCCATGATGCAGAGCTGAGGGTCTCATACCATGGGGAGCAGTCCTGGTTATGACTGACCTGTGTCAGGAGTGGAGGCAGTGAGCAAGTCGAGAGCTCAATCAGGAAAGCACTTTTTGGCTCTGGGACAAAACCTCAGAAGGCAGATTGGGACAGAAAATGTCTTAGTTCAGCATTGAAATGAAAATGAATAGAAAGGATAGATGATGGGGAAAATTGGTGCTGAAACAGGGGATTTAATGATAATTGAACAATTCATTTTGTCTGTCTTAGCTTCACTCAAGACATTTTATTCCATCTGAAACAGAACAGATAATTTTATTATAATTTATTTTATTATTTTAAAATATGCTTTTTATGCTATTTTAAAAAACAGTCAATGTAGAAATAAAAATGTGATTTGCAAACTATAATTATATTCATTCTTATGACATTTTGTAGTTGAAATGTTTATCTCAAATTGTGGGCTTAAATTTATTTTGAAATAGCAAATTTTTCTGACAGCAAGTGCATTTGTATATGTGTGCATGTATGTGGCAGTGAGAATATAAAGACTGGACGATGCCTTTTAAGATTTTTATTGCTGCTTTTACTTATGTGATTTAAAAAGTGACATAACTGAGGCCTATTCAGCTGCAGTTCAGAGACTTCTCTGCAAAACCAAGGCCTTTTCACTGCTTGTCTCATGCTCAAAAGAAGGAAGCACGTGCTAACAAAGCTTTCTGTAGAGGGACTTAGTCTGCTCATCACCAAAAACTGCAGAGTCAGCATATGTAGCCTTTCCCACCTCCAATGGGAAGAGTCCCAGCAGGACTGAGAGTGAAAACTCTCCATTAAAGCTTCTTTGCTGCTCAGTCACTTTCAATTTACCTTGAAAGCCATAAAACACGATTCAGTTCATACATCTGGGGGCAAAGCTAGAGCAAGTGTATGCTCCTCATTAATCTCTTATGGGTCAAACTTTCTCCTTATTTAGTCCTCATATATTATTCCCATTTATTTCCTCATTAATCTCCAGTGGCCTTCCTTTTTGCAGCAGGATGCCTGCATGAAATACCTTTATTTCTTCTGTGCTAAATCCAAGGGTTTTGACACAGAAATTTAATTTTATGTGTCAAGTTGATTTTTTTTTCCCAATATGTCTTTCATTCACAAACCTTTGGTTATCTATTTTTAAGGGGAAAACCCTCAAACAAGCCTCAAAGAGGAAAAATATACCTCCAATAAATAATCTGGCACTGCTGCTGTAAGAGAAAGTTAATCCTCACAGCTATTATTATGTCTTCAGATGTTTTCTCTGACATTTATTAACTTCTCATGAAAGGCAGGGGGGATTTCTTTCCCCAGCAGACACTTCCCAGCTTGCTTTACAGGCCTCTGAGTTTTGGCAACAATCCACAAAAGGATGTCTGCTGTCACAAAGACCACATTGGGATTTTTAGCTCCCTAGCAAGAAATCATTGTGTCTGTGGAAGTGTTACCAGGGAAGTGGCAGAGCTTTTGGCCCCCTCCCTCATGATGCTGCAGACCTGCTGTGGACCAGCCTCTTTTCCCACTGATGGGCCATGTGGGGAGTGTGCAGAGACCACCTTGAACCCTGACAGCACCTGGCATGACTGCAGGGCAGCTCAGCTCCTCCCAGGGGTCACAGGCAGCTGTTGGGAATCTGCTGGAGCACAGCAGGAGCTGGGGAGGTAAAGCAGCAAAGGGCCTTTATGTAGGCTGTTTCTACACCTGGGGGTGCTTGGTGTGCTACTCTAACACTGTCAGTCCATGTGATCCCCTTAGCAGAGCAAATCATGGAGTCAAAGAGTCATGGAATGGCCTGTGTTGGAAGGGACCTGAAACTTCACCTTTTACAAGTCCTCTGCCATAGGTGTGGACATTTTCCATTTGACCAGGTGGCTCAATGCTCCATCCAGCCTGGTCTTGAACACTTCCAAGGGTGAGGCATTCACAGCTTCTCTGGGTAACCTGTTCCAGTGCCTCACCGCCCTCACAATAAATTTCTTCCCAATATCTACTCCAAACCTATCCTTAGTCTGAAGCTGTTCTCCCTTGTCCTATCACTACATGCAGTTGCAAAATATTTATCTCCATCTTTCTTGTAGGCTCCCTTCAGGAACTGGAAGGCTGCAATTAGGTCACCCTGAAGCTGTCTCTCCTCCAGGCTGAATAACCTCAATTCCCTCAGCCTTTCCTCACAGGAGAGGTGCCCTCTAATCACCTTGGTGACCCTCCTCTGAACCTGCTCCAGCAGGTCGATGTTCTTCCTGTGCTGAGGACCCCAGATACTCCAGGTGGGGTCTCAGCAAAGCAGAGCAGAGCAGAGGAGCAGAATCCCCTCCCTCCCCCTGCTGCCCACACTGCTTTTGGCGCAGCCCAGGATAAAATTGACTTTCTGGGCTGCAAGTGCACATTGCTGGCTCATGTCCAGCTTCTCATCCACCAGCACTCCCAAGCCTTTCTTGGTAGAGCTGCTCTTGATCTGTCCATCCTCCAGCTTATGTTGATACTGAGGGTTGCCCTGACCCAGGTGCTGCACCTTGCACTTGTTGTTGTTAAACAACATGAGATTCTCTTGGAGTGGGAAGAGCCAACAAGGACATTCTGCAATGTCCCCTTGCCCAAAGGCAGGATCAGCTGTCCTAAAGCTCTTCCTTACTGTGCACTCACAGCCAGAGCAAACAAATATCTAACATATTTTCTTGTAGCAAATCCTTCAAGCTGGATGGGAGAAAATTGGTTCATGTTAGCTCCTTTGCCCTTAGAATCCTCTGCCCTCTCTGGCTGGCAGCTGTAAAATGTCCCACATTGCCTTGCCAGGGCTAGGCAGAAGGAGATTGTGCTGACTTTGGCTGAGATAATTTCCTTCAGAATAGCCAGTATGGACTATGTTTTGTACTTGTGCTGAAAGCAGTATTGATAACTCAGGGATGCTTTTGTTATTGCTGAGCAGTGCTTCCACAGCAAGGCCTTTTCTGCTTCTCACCCCACACCACCAGAGAGGATGCTGGGGGTGCACAGGAAGGGTGGGAGCAGCACAGCCAAGACAGCTGACCTCCACTGACCAAGGAACATTCTATACCATATGGTGTCGTGCTCAGCATTTAAAGCTGAGGGAAGAAGGAAGGGGGAAATATTCAGAGTACCAACTTTAGTCTGCCCAAGTCCCTGTTATGTATGGAGGAGCCCTGCTTTCCTTGAGGTGACTGAACACCTGCCTTCCAATGGGAATGATTTTTTTTATCCCTTTCTTATTTTCCCTATGCTGCCCAGCACAGATGAATAACAAGCCCTTTTTCTCCAGCTTTTTGCCACGTCTTGCATAGTGTGTCCTGATGGTTTTGGTGTGCCCTGCAGCTAAATGTTCCTCTCCCTTTTCTGTTGGGTAGCTACTGTTGCCCTAAACAGAATTTGAGGTTCTTCTGGTTTTTCTTTTCTCCAGTTCTGCAGTGTTTTTCTGTGGTTAGGGGTCTCTTGCTGAAAAAGATTTTAATGAAAGAAAAATTACTAGTAGCCCATGAACAGCAAAGTCCAGCTGCTCCACTGAGGAGTGGGTGCAGTTCATGAGGAACTGCAGAGGCTCATCTATGACTTTTCACATTGCATTTTAATTTCCAGCTATATTGAGGGTCCCAGACACACAATGGATTCTGTTTGCCTCCTCCTGAGATGAAAGCATTTCTTGGACCAGAATTAGTTCATTTCTGATATGTGAAATGTACATTTGACCTGGCATTCCACACACAGACTTTGACCCCAAGAACCAAACAGCCAACTATCTATTGAAAGATAACAGGTCTGTGGAGTCCCATGACCTCACAGAACAGGACTAAAGGATGGAAACTGTTGGAAGGACATCTCACTCTCATACAAGCTCTTTTCTAGATCTGGACATTCTCTGCAGATGATGCTGGCTTTAGGAGGGAGAGTAGAAAACAGCATGAAAGAATAGAGAGGTTTTTATTGATACAAGTCTAATTTTGAGAGCATGTTCTGATCACGTGGCATCTGCAGCCTTGTCCCTTTTTTAAAAAGCTTGATGGAGATTGTTTCCAGTGTCCCCATTTCTTTGGCATGGTTAGTGGGTGGCAGTTAGATTTTACCTGAAGTGGCCCCATTCCCAGTCACTCTTCTCCTGTTTGCCTCTGGGGTCAGATTACCTTCTTGCTACTTTTAACTCCTCAGAGATTTGTTCTCATCTTTAGACCTTGGCTGCAAACAGTGCAGGTTATACATAAATTGTAATGAGAACCACAGAAGTTTGCTCAGGGTAATACAAATGCAAAATTCAATAGGTCATGAGACACCAAAAACCCTCACAAAAAACCTTTGAGTGTTGCCCACTTGTCTGGAGTTTCTACCAATAAAGGATGTCTTAAATCCCCTATTTCTCTTCAAGCTGACTAGTCAGTAAAAACTATTAACACTTTGCTGTACTTCACATCAGGGAGCCAGGGAGCCAGACTTTGTCACATCTGGAACTTCATGTGCTGCCCAGCAAATTCTTTTCTTCACAGTGAAAACTGAGCTGAAAATTTCCTTTAGAGAGCTGAGTGTACTGGAGAGTATGATATAATCCCGAAGTCTTAATGGAAAACTGATAATGGCAGCAGGTGGCATTACACAGGAAGATGTGAAAAACTGAGCATCATTAAAATCTGTAAATAAAAGTAGTGACAAATCTAAAAGATAATCAGCACAAAACTGAAAGTTGCAGAGAGGCCTATATTTGACTCTGTAAATTGAATCATACATGGTTATAGAATTGCTTAGAAATAAGAAGTGTAACATGTGGTTGAGAAAACAGAATATCACTAGAAGCAATCCCTAATTTTCAAAAAACCAAGGAGAACTTAATAATAAGAAAAGAAAATCTGGCCAGTGATTTGCCATTGGTTTGAATGAGACCTAGAGCTGTTTCTTGTTCTGTAATTGAAGCAATTAAAAGCAGTTGTGGTAACAGCATATTGCTCTCAGCTTCCTCTGCTTCCTCACCACCAGTGATGGGTGTCCAGCATTCCAGGACAGGGTTATTTGAAGTAATCTTGGTAATCTCAGCTTCTCCAAGATGCCCTTTCTTGAGATAAAAAAAAAAAAAGTCCTCTGTGAGCAGCTCTGCATTCCAGATCTCAGTGTGTATGCACAATTGTTTCTCTGTACTTGTCACAATAGCTTTGCATTCCTCTAGCCCCCCTGAGAAATATACATTTAATTTCTACATTCTTGCTAACCAGGAGTTGGACAAATCCTCAGGATTCGAATATTTGACCCAAAAACCTACTGAACTCAATTGGTTCTGACTGTTGGTTACTCTAAGTAGGATTGCCGGTTGAACTCCTGCTCTTACTCACAACGTTCATGCCATATAAAGCACATACTCCCTTATGTAGGATCAGAGCAGCTGGCATTTCTTCTGAGGCTGTAGGGAAGTGAAATCAAAGCACTGTGTGATTCTGTGGACTTTCTCCTGGTGATTTATTAGGTGAGACACTGACTGTCACCTGCCTCATGGATGGATATGAGAACACTTGGACTAACCTGCCATCTCAAAATCTGGATCTTTAGCTAAGGTTTATCTAAACATCTGAATCTTAACCATGCTGAAAAAACTCTGTATTCTTTCCTTGTGATCTCAATGAACTTAAAATCCTTCTATGAAGAAAGGAAAAAAATGCAATTAGATTTTATAAGTTTCCTAGGATAGTGCCTTTTTAACAGTATCATTTCTAGGCTGAATTTTCCAGCCATGTGCTCCACTGCAGTACCTTAAGTTCCACATTCTGAGAAACTGAAATAAAAAGCTGAAGACTGCTCATATAGACATTATTTTTACCCGTTAAGTCACTGATTTTTCCACATTAATGACAGGATAAAAGATATCGGGCTTCAATTCAGATTATGACAGTATCTAATGTCTTTTCCACATACAACTTCAAACCAGGAGAAGACTTCCTTTCTTGTTTTCATGGGAATTTTGTGAATTCCAGTATGTATATTTTTCCAGCTGTAGTATTTTATTTGAAATTGGAAATTGCCAATTGAAATATCACCTTTCCCATGGAAAAGTTGTTCATACTAAATCTTAGCAACAAAAATTTATTTGAAGTACTCAGGTTAGATGGTCTCTACACATAAAGCAGCGTCCTGAAATCTGAAATTCTTCTCCATAGGACTCAGCACCTGGATCTTGGCTTATTTCCCCATAGAGAAATTCACCACTCCAAAACTGAAGGCCAGAGAGGAGTGTGTTAAATCTTTAGTCTAAGGTCACTTGAGGTAAACCTTTCCTTTGTAAATCTATCTTCTGACAAAAAAACCCCAGCTCTGTTGAAGCATCCACCTGGTTTTCTTGGGCAGGATTGAATAAAAGCAGCCACTGCTGTATTCATGGGGTTGAATTTTTATCCTCAGTCTGGAAACTGCATCTGGGGAAGCAGTTGACCAGGGAAAATCACGGCTTATATGATACACTATATACTATGCAGACTCTATGCACTAACTTTCCTGTTACAGAAAAAGTTTGTTACTACCTACAAAAGGCAACCTCGCATTTTCCTACTCCAGTCAATCTGTCAGTGGGAGATTCTTGGGCCTCTCCTGTGCTTCTGTCATGAGGTGGTCTCCTTCTCCAGTGCCTCCTGTCCTCCAGTAGTAGCTCAGCCTTGCCTTCTCTTACTGCCTGGAGCACCTGGCTAGGCTGGCAAAGAAGTGATGCTTCTTCCCCCTTGCCAGGCTGCCTGGCTGCTCCAGCCCTGGCTCCCTGCAGCTTTGAAGTCTGGCAGGTTTCAGGGGGTAGCTGGTGCAGCCCACTGTGGCATGGAGTATTGTCCCCAGCAGCAGGAGGCTTGGGCCAAAAGCAGTTCAGCTTCTAGGTGGCTTGATGGAGAGATCCAGTCTCTCACAAGGGGGAAACTGGAATGTGTGCGCTGCTCTGCCACCATGGGAACTGTTCTTCTGCAAAAACAGGGGCAGCCAGGCTGAGTGGAACCATGTGACACCTCCTAAGCTAAGCAGTGAAGGATGCAGTGCAGAGGTGCTGCTGTATAAGACTTACTGCATGGTTTTAAGCATTGGTGTGATCCTGGGAAACATTAAAAGATGATGGATGCTGTGAAGTTGAAGAACAATCTTGGTTTAATCAGAACCGGTCTGAGGGTTTGGTGACTACTCAGGAGCAGTGCTGTTTTCCTGCACGTTCAGGCTGAGATATTTGGTTGCATTCAGCAGAGGAGATGCTCTCAGATGGGCTCTGCCTTCATCTGAGAGTCAATAACTTCAAGAAGTTGAGGGCTTTGAAGATTAGGTCTTGACACTAAAATGCATTGCCAAAGAAGAACACATTGAGAAACTCTAGTGACAAAGGTAGGAAAAATCATGTCAGATTTACTGTTTTATGGCTGTTCCAGCACACAGTTTTCATCTATGACTTCTCCAGATGGCAAATATTGCTTATTCAGTGCAGCATGTCCATGCATATGCTGCATATACATCTATGCATACATGCATATGTATACATATACAACAGCTTTTATTCTCACTGACCACATCTCAAAATCATTCAAGCTTCACATATTGTAAGCAGGCACAGCACAGACTCTCCAAATGTTCTTTTGCTTTTTCCTGAACTTCTGCTGATTGTGCATAAGGAGCAGAGAAATCTGTCAGAATTTTGTCACCACCATCTGTAGCTGCTGTAGGCAACATTAAATTGAGTTAGTAATCTGTACCTGTCAGTTTTCATTCTGATTGCTACTCGCACACACAAAATTCCTGAGCAGAAAGATAAGTCTTTGAAGACTGTACATGACCTGTTTTTCTCCCTCTCAGTTTCATCCCTAAAGAGCTATTTACCATGTAAGTTAAAACTTCACCAGCTGCCCTCTGCAAGGATGATCAGCTTTTCTTTACCCTTCTCTTTGTGCCCCCATAATAAAAAGAAATACCCAAATGAACACTTCATTTTTCCCATAAAGCTGACTAGTCATATTTTGTTTATTAATCTTTATGCTGTTCCTGGTCTCTGTTTAAATATTTTGGAATTTTACATGATCAGCAACTTGGATAACATCTAATGGACTCTAAAAGAATTATATTAAGTTCTAAGAATAAGATAATGTGCCATTTAAATAAACAAAGGCCATTTTAGGGGCCTTTTGCTAAGACATAAAGCATCTTTAACTATTTTGGAAAGAAAAGCAATCCCTAAATATAAGACTTTAAAAACAGATAATATAAAACTCCAAAATAAACTCACCCCTCCTTTTGGAAACAGTATCTCTCTTTACTCAAGCTAGAAAGTTTCATAAGTCATCTTCATTTTTTGAAAAATATATCCTAGAATAGCTGGCAAATCTGGTGATCCGATGGAAAGATTTTCTGGATGTTCAGCCAGTTTGATCCATATTTTGACATTTTATGCAAGGGAATAAAAACTGGCTTTCCCTTCATTACTACAGGCTGCTATTACAATCATTTCATGCAGATCTGGTTACACGCTCACAGAAAAGTCATCAATGTATTGGTAGAAACGAATAAGGAAAACTATTTCTGTTTATGCAAAACTTCTGGAGACACAATGCAGGTGTGAAATGCAATGCAAACCATGACCTCTTGGAGACATTTCAGAAACTGCTTTTTAAGGTGAGATTTTAGGAGGTGTGTTGGGTGCAAGACGTAGAGTGGGAAGAGGGCTTCATTCAAGCAGTGTTTCGTTGTGTTCTCACCTCTGGAAATAGACACATTTTGTGCTTCTTGTCAGAAGCCTTTGTACCAGCAGGACCTATGATTCAACACACTAATCTGCAATTTCTGGCACCATCATGGTTAGTGACTCTCCTTCTGATGTCTTCTCTGCTAGTTTATGACTTATCTTGCTGAAAGATCTATGAGCTGGCTGCAGCATAGTGTGAAAAAAATCCAATCATGTATTTTATAAACTGCACAGTGTCTAGGGGAAATAACCATATTCTCTTGACTTTTCTCCTCCAAACTTTTGAGGTCCAATTGTATGAGTTGGAGGTAGCTGATCCTGTCAGACTCAAGACAGACTCTGTCACAACTTGGGTGTCACACCTAGGCCACAAAAAACAGCTTGGGCCTTTTGGCAGACAAAGGTGATGAGGAGAAATAGATGGAGAAACTGAAGATATTCCTTTATCCCCAGCCCTGTCTCCTTCTGGTAGCTGATGGAAAATCTGTGATGCTGAGAACACTGGCAAGTTGGATCCCTTGGGTGTACCACCCCTCAATGTCACTGCCCAGTGAAGGTAGTGGATGGATGCAAACCTTTGCATGTTCAATCTCCTTTACTTTGTGTGGTCTTCCTGCTCTGTGCCTGCAGCTTTCTCCTCCTCAAGATTAAAATGTTACTGACTCTCCACTTCTAACTTACTTTCCACTTGGCCTCCTAAAAACTCTAGTTAAAGATCTTTCCTCTAGGTCAGCACATTGAATTATATTTTAGAAAACAATAATGACAGGGTGATGACCAATCCTAAATCTCAAAACCAACCCCCACATGGATTATGTCTTACTACTGAGCATAGTTCTTGTTTCAGCACTCCAACCAAGGTCTCAGCTTTTCAGTCAGTCTTTTTCTGTTTAACAGAAAAGGTGCCAGTGGTCCACAACACAGACAACCCTGTAGTTCTTCCTGAGGGACCAGGTGGAGGGCATGAAAATGTGGGATGGGGAACTAGAATCTTGAATACAGAAACTGCAAGGAAAAACAACAGACAAAATCATCCATCCAGGAAAATTACTTCTCCGTTGTCTGTTGAGCAGAGCTGATGGTACTTTTGACTCTGATTAAGGGACTTCTGCTTTGCAGTTACAACCAGGAGGTAATGAAGAATCTGATGAGGGCTAGTGGGGCCCTGACTTCAGCCAGGTGGAGGAAAGGGACAACCTAGTACAACCTAGTTTACTGAATTTTGTGGATCCAATGGCCTGGCACATCAGTTCCCCAGAGAGACAAAGCTCTAGTGGACACTGGTGCATTACAGTGTACCCTAGTGACATTAGATTACAAAAAGGCAGAATCCACCAGTATTTCTGGAGTGATGGGAGGATCCCAAGACCTGCCTGTGTTGGAAACTAAGGTAAGCCTAACTGAGAATGAGTGGTAAAAGCACCCCATTGTGACTGGCCCAGAGGCTTTGTACCTCTTTGGCTGCCACTACCTCAGAGAGGTACTTCCAAAGAGCCAGAAGTGTTCCACACACCCCATCTGGAGTACTGCATCCACTTCTGGGGTCCTCAGCACATTAAAGACATGGGTTTGTTGGAGAAGGTCCAGAGGAGGGCCATGAAGGCTGATCAGAGGGCTGGAAAACCTCTCCTATGAAATCAGGCTGAGACAGTTGGGATTGTTCAGCCTTGAGAAGTGAAGGCTCTGGAGAGAACTTAGAGCAGCCTTCCAGTACCTGAAGGGAGTCTGTTATAAAGATAGGGACAAATTTTTCTTGTCCTTAATAACTAGAGTATTAAAAATGGCTGGAAACAGCAGCTTGTTTAGAAACAAGATGGATTGGGACTCAGGTGTAAGGATTTGTGGGGAGAAGGGGGTTTCCTAGGTAGATTTTCTGTTTACAGGTGATGTAAACAGGTCTGCCACACCCCAGTGGGCTATGGGACTAGTACAGAGGACTGCAATGAGACAGGATTGACTTACTGCTCCTGTGGATGCTGTCACTGCATCTGCTGTAGATCTGAGTGTTAACTGCAGTGATCTGTGCAGATATGAGGGAATAAAGTCCACAGTCCTCTCCTTCAAGTTGATTTCTAGTTGATGCAAAAGACATGAGAGGGAGAATCCAAATAAGCAGTTGTCTGAAGACAGTTGGCTATGTAAAGCTCCTGCACAGCAGCAAAACTTAAGCCTGTTGATTTTAGTTTTTGCATAGATGGGCTCTGTCACCACCTATTTTGGGAGATATTAGTCTACTAGACAAATCTCTTTAACAACATCCTTGTTGATGGGTAAACAAATTTCTGGTAGTCTCTTTTCCAGTCTTACTTTTTAGCTTATGGACATTAGCAAGATGCTTTTGCAGAGCAAAGTTGTTTCCTGATTTCTTCTGCTTCATGCAGCTTTGCAAGGGATCCCAGAGTGAGTTTACTGCTTGTTTGGAAAAAGGATCAAAAAATGTAGAAATTATGCTCTCTTCCCAATGAGTGCCTGTGTACCTTCATGCTTCATTTGCAGCCCTCTGTGTCTCCAGGGAACAGAGCATGAGCAGGGAAGCAGATGTCATGTTGGTTTTTTGCTGATGGTCTCCTCTCGCCAGCTGTGAGCCTGCAATGGGGATTCCCTGCTCTGCTTCAGTGGGAAGCACATGGACCAGTGAGGCTGTGACCACAGCATGGATTTGAGAGGGAGAATCATGATGAGAGCACTGAATGACACACTGCCAAAGCTCTGCAGTAGCACTGCTCGATGCCACTACAGTGAAATGGGTCTTGGAGGAAAAAAAGCCAAGCCTCTCAGATATTATCAGTGGCTGAAATGTGCTACCTCCTGGCATTTTCAGTTATCTCCTTGAAGTTTGCAAAGTATCTTCCAATTAGCTGCAACATAACTATGATGAGGGTTAAAGTGTAGTTCTGCCCCTGGGCTTCTTGACTGATGTGACTCCAAAAAAGTACACTGAGTAGAGCCACCAAGTAATATCTGTAGGATGTGTTGTGCCAGTGGCATAACTTCTTTGCAGACACCAACCTTGGGTTACTTGGGTACCTTACTTTGACAGCTCTAATGACATTTGTGTTTGCATACTAATGTTCTGCTAAATAGGGATGAATTTCTGAACTGGAACAGAGAAAAAGAGGAGTGTGCAATGAGTGCAATAAGCATTTGATCCTGTTGGGTAGTATTTGAAAGAATGGTTCAGATCAGGAGTCAGGCTACCAGACTGCAGCCACTGCATGGCTGTTATCCTTCCTAAGAGGCCCAGGGGAGATGGGCATTGTGAGAGTGGGCATGTGGTCCTGTTGTGGGGTGCAGCTGAACAGCTCCAGGAGCTCTGCTCTGCACTCCCATCTGCAGTGTGTATGCACAGNAAAGGGACAACCTAGTACAACCTAGTTTACTGAATTTTGTGGATCCAATGGCCTGGCACATCAGTTCCCCAGAGAGACAAAGCTCTAGTGGACACTGGTGCATTACAGTGTACCCTAGTGACATTAGATTACAAAAAGGCAGAATCCACCAGTATTTCTGGAGTGATGGGAGGATCCCAAGACCTGCCTGTGTTGGAAACTAAGGTAAGCCTAACTGAGAATGAGTGGTAAAAGCACCCCATTGTGACTGGCCCAGAGGCTTTGTACCTCTTTGGCTGCCACTACCTCAGAGAGGTACTTCCAAAGAGCCAGAAGTGTTCCACACACCCCATCTGGAGTACTGCATCCACTTCTGGGGTCCTCAGCACATTAAAGACATGGGTTTGTTGGAGAAGGTCCAGAGGAGGGCCATGAAGGCTGATCAGAGGGCTGGAAAACCTCTCCTATGAAATCAGGCTGAGACAGTTGGGATTGTTCAGCCTTGAGAAGTGAAGGCTCTGGAGAGAACTTAGAGCAGCCTTCCAGTACCTGAAGGGAGTCTGTTATAAAGATAGGGACAAATTTTTCTTGTCCTTAATAACTAGAGTATTAAAAATGGCTGGAAACAGCAGCTTGTTTAGAAACAAGATGGATTGGGACTCAGGTGTAAGGATTTGTGGGGAGAAGGGGGTTTCCTAGGTAGATTTTCTGTTTACAGGTGATGTAAACAGGTCTGCCACACCCCAGTGGGCTATGGGACTAGTACAGAGGACTGCAATGAGACAGGATTGACTTACTGCTCCTGTGGATGCTGTCACTGCATCTGCTGTAGATCTGAGTGTTAACTGCAGTGATCTGTGCAGATATGAGGGAATAAAGTCCACAGTCCTCTCCTTCAAGTTGATTTCTAGTTGATGCAAAAGACATGAGAGGGAGAATCCAAATAAGCAGTTGTCTGAAGACAGTTGGCTATGTAAAGCTCCTGCACAGCAGCAAAACTTAAGCCTGTTGATTTTAGTTTTTGCATAGATGGGCTCTGTCACCACCTATTTTGGGAGATATTAGTCTACTAGACAAATCTCTTTAACAACATCCTTGTTGATGGGTAAACAAATTTCTGGTAGTCTCTTTTCCAGTCTTACTTTTTAGCTTATGGACATTAGCAAGATGCTTTTGCAGAGCAAAGTTGTTTCCTGATTTCTTCTGCTTCATGCAGCTTTGCAAGGGATCCCAGAGTGAGTTTACTGCTTGTTTGGAAAAAGGATCAAAAAATGTAGAAATTATGCTCTCTTCCCAATGAGTGCCTGTGTACCTTCATGCTTCATTTGCAGCCCTCTGTGTCTCCAGGGAACAGAGCATGAGCAGGGAAGCAGATGTCATGTTGGTTTTTTGCTGATGGTCTCCTCTCGCCAGCTGTGAGCCTGCAATGGGGATTCCCTGCTCTGCTTCAGTGGGAAGCACATGGACCAGTGAGGCTGTGACCACAGCATGGATTTGAGAGGGAGAATCATGATGAGAGCACTGAATGACACACTGCCAAAGCTCTGCAGTAGCACTGCTCGATGCCACTACAGTGAAATGGGTCTTGGAGGAAAAAAAGCCAAGCCTCTCAGATATTATCAGTGGCTGAAATGTGCTACCTCCTGGCATTTTCAGTTATCTCCTTGAAGTTTGCAAAGTATCTTCCAATTAGCTGCAACATAACTATGATGAGGGTTAAAGTGTAGTTCTGCCCCTGGGCTTCTTGACTGATNTCTGATTAAGGGACTTCTGCTTTGCAGTTACAACCAGGAGGTAATGAAGAATCTGATGAGGGCTAGTGGGGCCCTGACTTCAGCCAGGTGGAGGAAAGGGACAACCTAGTACAACCTAGTTTACTGAATTTTGTGGATCCAATGGCCTGGCACATCAGTTCCCCAGAGAGACAAAGCTCTAGTGGACACTGGGGCATTACAGTGTACCCTAGTGACATTAGATTACAAAAAGGCAGAATCCACCAGTATTTCTGGAGTGATGGGAGGATCCCAAGACCTGCCTGTGTTGGAAACTAAGGTAAGCCTAACTGAGAATGAGTGGTAAAAGCACCCCATTGTGACTGGCCCAGAGGCTTTGTACCTCTTTGGCTGCCACTACCTCAGAGAGGTACTTCCAAAGAGCCAGAAGTGTTCCACACACCCCATCTGGAGTACTGCATCCACTTCTGGGGTCCTCAGCACATTAAAGACATGGGTTTGTTGGAGAAGGTCCAGAGGAGGGCCATGAAGGCTGATCAGAGGGCTGGAAAACCTCTCCTATGAAATCAGGCTGAGACAGTTGGGATTGTTCAGCCTTGAGAAGTGAAGGCTCTGGAGAGAACTTAGAGCAGCCTTCCAGTACCTGAAGGGAGTCTGTTATAAAGATAGGGACAAATTTTTCTTGTCCTTAATAACTAGAGTATTAAAAATGGCTGGAAACAGCAGCTTGTTTAGAAACAAGATGGATTGGGACTCAGGTGTAAGGATTTGTGGGGAGAAGGGGGTTTCCTAGGTAGATTTTCTGTTTACAGGTGATGTAAACAGGTCTGCCACACCCCAGTGGGCTATGGGACTAGTACAGAGGACTGCAATGAGACAGGATTGACTTACTGCTCCTGTGGATGCTGTCACTGCATCTGCTGTAGATCTGAGTGTTAACTGCAGTGATCTGTGCAGATATGAGGGAATAAAGTCCACAGTCCTCTCCTTCAAGTTGATTTCTAGTTGATGCAAAAGACATGAGAGGGAGAATCCAAATAAGCAGTTGTCTGAAGACAGTTGGCTATGTAAAGCTCCTGCACAGCAGCAAAACTTAAGCCTGTTGATTTTAGTTTTTGCACAGATGGGCTCTGTCACCACCTATTTTGGGAGATATTAGTCTACTAGACAAATCTCTTTAACAACATCCTTGTTGATGGGTAAACAAATTTCTGGTAGTCTCTTTTCCAGTCTTACTTTTTAGCTTATGGACATTAGCAAGATGCTTTTGCAGAGCAAAGTTGTTTCCTGATTTCTTCTGCTTCATGCAGCTTTGCAAGGGATCCCAGAGTGAGTTTACTGCTTGTTTGGAAAAAGGATCAAAAAATGTAGAAATTATGCTCTCTTCCCAATGAGTGCCTGTGTACCTTCATGCTTCATTTGCAGCCCTCTGTGTCTCCAGGGAACAGAGCATGAGCAGGGAAGCAGATGTCATGTTGTTTTTTTGCTGATGGTCTCCTCTCGCCAGCTGTGAGCCTGCAATGGGGATTCCCTGCTCTGCTTCAGTGGGAAGCACATGGACCAGTGAGGCTGTGACCACAGCATGGATTTGAGAGGGAGAATCATGATGAGAGCACTGAATGACACACTGCCAAAGCTCTGCAGTAGCACTGCTCGATGCCACTACAGTGAAATGGGTCTTGGAGGAAAAAAAGCCAAGCCTCTCAGATATTATCAGTGGCTGAAATGTGCTACCTCCTGGCATTTTCAGTTATCTCCTTGAAGTTTGCAAAGTATCTTCCAATTAGCTGCAACATAACTATGATGAGGGTTAAAGTGTAGTTCTGCCCCTGGGCTTCTTGACTGATGTGACTCCAAAAAAGTACACTGAGTAGAGCCACCAAGTAATATCTGTAGGATGTGTTGTGCCAGTGGCATAACTTCTTTGCAGACACCAACCTTGGGTTACTTGGGTACCTTACTTTGACAGCTCTAATGACATTTGTGTTTGCATACTAATGTTCTGCTAAATAGGGATGAATTTCTGAACTGGAACAGAGAAAAAGAGGAGTGTGCAATGAGTGCNGTGTTGGAAACTAAGGTAAGCCTAACTGAGAATGAGTGGTAAAAGCACCCCATTGTGACTGGCCCAGAGGCTTTGTACCTCTTTGGCTGCCACTACCTCAGAGAGGTACTTCCAAAGAGCCAGAAGTGTTCCACACACCCCATCTGGAGTACTGCATCCACTTCTGGGGTCCTCAGCACATTAAAGACATGGGTTTGTTGGAGAAGGTCCAGAGGAGGGCCATGAAGGCTGATCAGAGGGCTGGAAAACCTCTCCTATGAAATCAGGCTGAGACAGTTGGGATTGTTCAGCCTTGAGAAGTGAAGGCTCTGGAGAGAACTTAGAGCAGCCTTCCAGTACCTGAAGGGAGTCTGTTATAAAGATAGGGACAAATTTTTCTTGTCCTTAATAACTAGAGTATTAAAAATGGCTGGAAACAGCAGCTTGCTTAGAAACAAGATGGATTGGGACTCAGGTGTAAGGATTTGTGGGGAGAAGGGGGTTTCCTAGGTAGATTTTCTGTTTACAGGTGATGTAAACAGGTCTGCCACACCCCAGTGGGCTATGGGACTAGTACAGAGGACTGCAATGAGACAGGATTGACTTACTGCTCCTGTGGATGCTGTCACTGCATCTGCTGTAGATCTGAGTGTTAACTGCAGTGATCTGTGCAGATATGAGGGAATAAAGTCCACAGTCCTCTCCTTCAAGTTGATTTCTAGTTGATGCAAAAGACATGAGAGGGAGAATCCAAATAAGCAGTTGTCTGAAGACAGTTGGCTATGTAAAGCTCCTGCACAGCAGCAAAACTTAAGCCTGTTGATTTTAGTTTTTGCACAGATGGGCTCTGTCACCACCTATTTTGGGAGATATTAGTCTACTAGACAAATCTCTTTAACAACATCCTTGTTGATGGGTAAACAAATTTCTGGTAGTCTCTTTTCCAGTCTTACTTTTTAGCTTATGGACATTAGCAAGATGCTTTTGCAGAGCAAAGTTGTTTCCTGATTTCTTCTGCTTCATGCAGCTTTGCAAGGGATCCCAGAGTGAGTTTACTGCTTGTTTGGAAAAAGGATCAAAAAATGTAGAAATTATGCTCTCTTCCCAATGAGTGCCTGTGTACCTTCATGCTTCATTTGCAGCCCTCTGTGTCTCCAGGGAACAGAGCATGAGCAGGGAAGCAGATGTCATGTTGGTTTTTTGCTGATGGTCTCCTCTCGCCAGCTGTGAGCCTGCAATGGGGATTCCCTGCTCTGCTTCAGTGGGAAGCACATGGACCAGTGAGGCTGTGACCACAGCATGGATTTGAGAGGGAGAATCATGATGAGAGCACTGAATGACACACTGCCAAAGCTCTGCAGTAGCACTGCTCGATGCCACTACAGTGAAATGGGTCTTGGAGGAAAAAAAGCCAAGCCTCTCAGATATTATCAGTGGCTGAAATGTGCTACCTCCTGGCATTTTCAGTTATCTCCTTGAAGTTTGCAAAGTATCTTCCAATTAGCTGCAACATAACTATGATGAGGGTTAAAGTGTAGTTCTGCCCCTGGGCTTCTTGACTGATGTGACTCCAAAAAAGTACACTGAGTAGAGCCACCAAGTAATATCTGTAGGATGTGTTGTGCCAGTGGCATAACTTCTTTGCAGACACCAACCTTGGGTTACTTGGGTACCTTACTTTGACAGCTCTAATGACATTTGTGTTTGCATACTAATGTTCTGCTAAATAGGGATGAATTTCTGAACTGGAACAGAGAAAAAGAGGAGTGTGCAATGAGTGCAATAAGCATTTGATCCTGTTGGGTAGTATTTGAAAGAATGGTTCAGATCAGGAGTCAGGCTACCAGACTGCAGCCACTGCATGGCTGTTATCCTTCCTAAGAGGCCCAGGGGAGATGGGCATTGTGAGAGTGGGCATGTGGTCCTGTTGTGGGGTGCAGCTGAACAGCTCCAGGAGCTCTGCTCTGCACTCCCATCTGCAGTGTGTATGCACAGACACCACTCTGCATTATGTAGATTTTGTTTTTTTGTTGTTTTGTTACTTTGTTTTGTTTTGTTTTGTTTTGTTTTTAAATTTTTTAAAATTTTTTTTTAATTCTAAGTGTATCTGGTGCAATTCCCAGCTGAGTAACGGGCCCGCTGTGTATGGTAAAAAAATACCACCCTCTGAGGGTGCCAGAACAGCCAGTGCCTGCCAGCTACTGCTGTTCACTAGGGTGGCATGCACAAAAATAGAAATGGCAGTCATGTCATACTTGCTTGCAGTGGCCTTGGATTTCCTCCACAAGTCCACAGATTCAGGAAGTTCTTAGGTTATGGTAATATAATAATTCTAATATTGATTTTATTTGGCATAGATATATTAGAAACATACGTAGCTCCAATTTCTTCCCTAGTTAGAAGCCCATTTAATGTCTGGTCAACAAACATAAGGGAAAATTACAGTTTGTTACAGACTTCAGTTAAAACTAAGGATCTAGTCAATCTAGGAAATGCAAATTGTGTGAGGACCCTGGAAGCAGGACTGTGTATACAGCCAAACTGAAATGGGAACAGAGCAGAAGTGAGGCTCAGCAAGTAAATCAGTAAACAGAGATGAGTAAAGGAAGATGTTCTAAAAGACTTGTGGAATACAGACAATATAGTAGGGGAATATCAGAAGAGGGACGATCACAATAAATGAGACAAATCTGTATGTCTGTGGATGTGTCAAGCACTGAAAACATCATTGGTCTTTTAGTTATAGGAAATAGCATTTTGCTACAGTGGAAGGGTTGAATGAAATTGAAAAGGCAGGCCATAATAAAAACAGATTTTTGTTGCTCCAGCCCATTGATATTGACTCAAATTCAGGTATGGTCCACTGGCTTTTGTTAAAGGTTCCAGTTTTTCATAAAGAAACCCAAAAAGATGTAGTTCTCCAGCAGTAACTCCTTCCTTGAAGAGTGAGATGCTTAGTCAGAGCACAACTGTTTTTGTTTCTCTTGGCCTCCGTAGACACTGAAGGGCTGGTGCCATCAGTGAGCCAGAAAGCTCAAAGATATAGTTTGGAGTTAATTTCTGTGTTGATCAATGTACACAATACTATAATTGGTTCAATTTTTAAAAAGACGTTTCTTACACTTTCTGTAGTCTCTGTGGTGTGACTAAGATAACTAAATATATTGAATGGGAGTTTGTCCCTCTATGCTGGGATGTGTTGCAATATCCTGAAAAAGTCTCCTTCTTCTGCAGGGCACAGCCAGCCTCTTGAGCCCAGAGAAGAATGCTGTTCAGAAGAGATGATTGCCTAAGGCTGGGACAGGGCCTGTGCCAAAGAGGAAGAAGCTGGTCCAGAGAGTTCTTGCATGGTGCACTGGGGCTGGGGCTGGTCCCACAGCAGCAACAGCAGTGGGAAAGAAAGCTGGAGTGCAGGATCCTGAGAACACAGCCAGTGAATCCTGCCCAGGGGACCAAGAGCAGACCCTCCGCAGCCAAATCCAACAGACCCTGGGACTGCAGATTGTCTTGACAACACGGGGATATACATGTTTGCTCTCAGTCTGAAGTCTGGTCACAGTCCTTGTCAAATCCCCAAAAATGCTGCCTTCTGCCAGCAAGCATTACTACTGTTTTATCTGGACCGAACCAAGAGTATCAGACTTTCATCCAGACACTGGGGGCCACTCTGGATTTACACTGGAATAACACCAATGTTACTGAGGTCAGAGTCTGGCAGTGGGTGAACAGAAACAGAAATAGCTGCATATCATGCAAAGGAGACAAAGAAATTTGTCATGAACTGTGATGTGACAGAAAATCTAAGAAGGTTCATGAGAATAGACAGACTCAAAATAGATTCTGTCTTTTTTTAAAAGACTTTTATGACCTATATAATTTAATATACAAAATATGTATTTATTTGTGTTTAATATACAAAATATGTATTTATTTGTGTTTATTACTTGAGCTTTTATATATAATGAAAAGAGGGAGCCCAAGCTTTCCAGATTAAACCCCTGCACAAATCAAACATGCGCACTAGATGTTTTTTGGAAGAATGTTTCAACACCAATGTCTGTCTTCTACTTCCCTGGAGGTCTACATGGTAAAAGGATGGTATGGTCTAGCTAATAAAAATATGTATATCAGAGTAGAACCCATGGATTGAATATCTCAGGGCCTGCATAATTCAAGTCAGGACAAGAAATACATTATTTATATTTCTGCAAGGTAAATGCAAATAAAACTATGGGTTGGCAAGGATTTCTAATTTAACTCTAGGCCTCTCAGAGTAAGACATCTTCCCCCTGCCCCAAGCAGAAATCAGAAATGAAGGTAAAAATAGGGCTTAAAGTTTATTTTAAGAAAGAAAAATAGCACATAGAAGAATAAGTGAAAGCTTTCAAATGCAGAGAGACAGTTTTTGAAATTAATCCAAAAGTAAGAGCAGATTAGATTGTATTACTCTGCCAAAGAGACAAGTTCATCTGTTGTTGGACAAAAGACTCAATTCATTAAAAATTACTTAGGTGGATACTGATATTTTTTGATATTTCACCCTCTATGCTGGAGTCAAGATGGTGATTTTCTACCTGATTTGATATTTCACCCTCTATGCTGGAGTCAAGATGGTGATTTTCTACCTGATTTAAAATTGAAAAAGGCACTTTTGTGGCATAGAAGATACATGAGAAAGCTAAAATAAAACATAAAGCCAATAGCCTTTTATATTGAATTAGAATGTTTCAGCCAGATATCTGGAGGATGTCAGTAACAATGTTTGAGTGGGAATGGGTCTGGGCCAGAAGTGGCTTTTTCTTCTGCCCTCTTGTGATTGCAAATCACTGTCCTTTGAATCATAAGCAGAGGCAAAAGTATCATGAGAATGAGAGGCCCATGTCTGCTTTGAAAAAACCTGTTTTCCAGAAAAGCCCTCATGATAGAGTTGATCAGCATGGATAGGATGGGAAGTTTTTGCAGAGGATCAGGAGTTGCAGGAAGCACATCCCGACTGTACCACCTCTGCAGGCTTCATCTCTGCTCACTCGTGGGCTGCTATGCTGGCTCTGCCAGTAAAGCTGTCTGCAAGGGTGAGCTCATCTGGGGTGTGCAGGTGGGAGCAAAAAGGGCTCAGTGAGCAGCAGGGAGTGTTCTGGGGACACTGCTGTAGGTTGAGGTCACTCATGTAGAATATAAAGCTCTTTGTAAATGCACACCTCTGATATCTCCTGTCTTTTCTGATGGCCAACAACTGTGTCAGGTATGCCAAACCATGTCTTCCTTCCTCTTTTGCATTGATGTCGGCAACTTGAAGAAATATCAGCAGTTTCTTCACCTAACACCTTTATTTCCACAGTTACCTGTAGGAGACTGACACTTGGCAAGCCCCATGGTTCACAGAGGTAGATTGGATTAAGATGCAGACTGCAAATTCCCTGTATAGCAGTCACCCTTCTGCCTTTCTCTTAGATTTTCTCAGGACCCAGAGCAGCTTTTAAGCAAGATCCTCAATAGGAATGCCATCATGAGTCCAAATTGAAGGTATTCAAAAACAGCACTCTATTTTGACCCCAATGTAGCAACACAAACTTTTCAAAGGTCTGTGTTTTCACCATGTTCTTTACATGTTGGATTTTTTTGAGGGATATATGAAGTCTAAAGAGTTTTACTATTAGGCTTGAAAGTCCCTGCCCAACTACACGTAACCAGTTCCCTGTCCTAAACAGAGATTTTCAGAACACACCTAGAGAAAAAGTCTTCTCATAAAAAGCAGGAGGCAGAAGTAGCATCATTGAGAAGTGCCACACATGCTTCCCTGAAGCCTAAGTCATATTCAACAGTCTAAACATAATTAGAATATAGATAATAAAAAAGAAATAAGATCATAGTGAAGGTAAGCTTAACAACATAAAGAATATAGTGCTGCATCTCCTGTTCGTTTTTGTAAACCCTGAGAATCAGTACTACCACTATTTTTAGCATGTATAGTGACACACATAGTTTTGCACTTTTCTTTCCTTTGACTGCCATTTCTTCTTTTTTTCAGTTCATACTAATCTCTTAATATAAAATGACTCTCAGAAGCATTCCTACAACATAGTGTGTCTTGTGCTAGCCCTTTAAATTCAGTGATAACATCCTCAAACCAGCTAATTACCTTCTACTCTCATCACCTTTTACAACTGGCTGCCCTCCTTGCTCTTTTGTCCTCCCCTCCTGCTTCCTGGATTTCAGGGGTTGAAGCTTGTTCTTATAAGTCTTTCCACAGTAGCATCCTATAATGTGTGTTTTGGTTGCTAATGCTAATTTAGGGATCTTTTTATGTATGTATGTATGTATGTATGTATGTATGTATGTATGTATGTATCTATCTATCTATCTATCTATCTATCTATCTATCTATCTATCTATCTATCTATCTGTCTATCTATCATCTCTATATCTATATCTACATATGGTCTGCATAACTACAGGTGCAAAGGTATGGATATTAAAAACCTCTCCTCAACTTATCATGATGTAAGGTGAGTTAACTACAGAGCTCTGTAAACTGACCATCATTCACATGTAGGCAGAGAAGTCTAAATAGTCTAAGAAAGGGGAAGATGAGAGTAAGTTGAAGTGGAGCTGCCAGTAAAGGTTTGTGTAGGCATGGAGGGAAGGTAGAGATTTGTCTTCAGGTGGGTGGGGGACAGAAACTCAAGGTTAATGCAGAAGACCTATAGAGTCTGTAAGGTTTTGAGGGGTGTGCTCTTGCAGGCTATGGAAAAATATAACCTGTCTTTGCAGCTGAACAATTTGAGGAAGGCAGTGAAAGATAAGAAATAATTACATGAAGAAAAGAGTTTTGTATTTAATTGAAATTCTGCTGAAGTCATCGTTTCAAGAAAAAAAGAAAAACCTTTTCTAAATGTATTGAACAGATCAGTGATTGGAAAACTACCAATATGGTGAAAAGAACACCTCTGGTGGGCAAGAAGCTAAGGAATGAGGAAAAAATCTGTCTTATTTTCCAGTCAGTGTTCTTAAATTTCTCTAATGAGTGGTATATGTATTTGCTGATCCAGATTGTCTATGAAATAATAAGGATGGCTTTTGGTTGCTAGAATAAATTCCTGATGAGACCTTGGCAGGAGCAGCTGGGCCTCAATGAGAATCCCTGCTCAGTGATGCAAAGAGGTTTATGCAACCATCAAAATGGATGATCTGGCTGATAAAAGACATGAACAACAAGTAAAACTTCAAGCCCTGATTTGCCTAGAAGAGATTCTTCTTGTTTTCCTCAGGGTTGGTCTCTCACCTTGCAGAAATCCATCACTGCTTCACAGGATCAGACCCCAAGTGTTCTGGTGGTAGGTAAAACGCTAACTGAAAATGCAGTTCCTGTTTGATGAAAAATAAATGCCATCCTGCTGAGAGCAGCTACAGCCTTGGAGTCAGCAGCACTTGGAAAGGATGAATTACCCTTATATCTCTCTTGAAATACCAAGCAATTTAGGAGCTCCTGGGGATTAATTTAGAACGGAAGCTGCTCTGATGTGCTGGCACTTTTTCTGTCTCAGCTCTACCTGTTACACCAAAACTCAACCAGTGCCATTAGTTTTATGCCTGGAAAATATTTTTCTGGCTGTTCATGTGATCTGCAAGGTTGTTTTGTGCCTAAGTAGATGAAATAGCTGGACTGAGGTATTCAGAAGAAGAAATGGGTTGCATTAAGTAAACTGTGCCCAAAATTTTTGTGTTCTATCCATTAATTGCTAAGTAATAATAACATCTGTGGTAAGGATGTATTATTTTACCCAGTTTCCAGTTGCAGAGCTCAAACTTTTTCCTAATTCTCAGTGCTAACTTCTGCCATTTGGATTATCAGATAGTGCACTGAAAAATGAATTCTCAAGTACTATGGATCTGCATTTCGTAGAATGACAATAAGTAAAGAGTGGTTTTATTGTATTTGCCAACAGAAAGATTGAAAGCTCTACATGAAAGCTTTTGCCTCTCAACTTTTTAGTTTATGGGGGTGAGGAGCATTCACCAAGTGCAGCCCAAATCTCTAGTGTATTCAGTGTGTTAGATCAATGACTTTGGCTGTTGGGATTTTGTGACTTTTTTCCCTTTATTTTTTTCCCCTCTGCTCTCCTTTTATGTATTTCTCCTCCTGTTGAACCCGACTGCTGCTTTGGGACACAGGTTTTCCATCTGTTGTGTCGTAGGTAGTGCTGCTTCAAGAGGTTTTGATAGTTCAGGGGTGCTAGAGAGATAAAGATCAGCAAGTTTGTAAACTTTCTGGCCAGTCTCTCAAGAGAGTCCAGCAACAGCATCAGATGAGATCTGTGGCGTGCAGGTTTCGCAACAGCAGCAGTGTACAATCCAGAGATGCTTTCCTAAACGGGGGAATACTGGGCTTTAGGAAGATTTGTCCCAGCAAAGAATTCAGGGCATGCAGTCCAGTTCTCCTGTGAGCTGGTACCTGGGCATGTTAATCTACAGACAATCAGAATCCTCTGTCTCAGCTGAGGGGATGTAGCTGAATGGGATGGCTGAAAAGCTTGGGAGGAAATGAGCCTGCTGGGACATCTGAGCCTAAAATAATGATCAGCTGCTAAATTTCAGCTTCATGAGTATTTTGAGGCAGAGATAAGTTAAAATACCTGGAAGTTGTGCAGTGATCCAGCTGGCTATCACTTCAAGATTTTCATGCAGCTGGCATCGTGTGTAGCTGGGTTTATTCTAGATAAAGTGAGATTATTTATAGTCAATAGTGAATGCTGTTCCATAATATTTTCTTTGACATCTCTTCTCCCCCAGGTATATTTTAAACCTGTAAATTTCACTCACAGGTGTGTTTCCCTGCTGGCTGGATTCCTCTAAATTAGTCTTGTTGCTGGTTGCACTAAATTCAAAGATTTTCACTACTCTTTTACTCTGCACATGACCTAGTGCTGTTTAGATGTTTAAATTTTGTGCTTAGGTTTAGTTATCAAGCTGCACAGTTCCTCTCTCAGGCTTTCTTCAGTCTTTCAAAAATAACATTATTTATTTATATTTGCCAGGCAAGTGAGGTGTGGTGAGGCCTTAGTGAGACAGGGAAGACTGAGTCAGTCTTACTCTCTTAAAAGCAACATTAAAATTGTTTTGTAAAGTGAGTTCTTTCAAAGCAGGCCTTTGTCTCTGTGCTCAGAGACAGTAGGTGTTGAAAGAAATTTTCATTTCCATTTTACATCAAAATAACTTAACTGAAGCAATTAAAGAGTACTATTTATTATTTTGTTGCCTTTTTACCTCATGTTAAATCTATAGTGATTAGATAGTTCTGCCTGTGAAGTATGTTTCCATCTCTCACTAGACTGGTATGTAGAAACTGCTGAGAAAGCCGAGAAATTCTAATTTTCTCTGTGTATGGAGGAACTATTTTATGTATAATATTTTTTCTCCTCTGGGAAAAGCTTTTCTCATCTCTGTGCATTTGAATTCCATGATATTTCTTAATCTGATGCTATTGGCAGTCAAATGAGGAAAAGAAAAAAATAATATCTAGAGGTGGGAGTAAGGAGTTAGCTTGATGCAATTGACTTTGCTTTTCCTGGCTTCCATATTGAATCCTAAAGGAAGATATTACAAGAAAAGTAGGGAAGGGGAGGGGTGTCTTAAAAACATTTATTATTAGATACAGAAGCTGAACCCACATAATACAATTCTAAGACCTTCTAGTGCTCCTGCCCTTGATTTCTGTAACATTAAGCGAAAATTCTGACAGTATTTGAAAATGAGTGATTACTAACACAGCACTAGCTAAGAGGCAGCAGACCAAGTATGGTTAGAGGCTATATTAGTTTTCACTGCCAGTGAACTTCTTTCCTAAATTTGACATGTCTATTATTCCAGATCTGAGACACTCCTTGCAGCAAAAGCTAGGATTCTATAAGTAGTACTATTTAAATCAAGATTATTTTTGCTTTTTTGTATTTTATCCAAGACTGGAGAATGAGGTAGGGGGGGAGGGGGGAGCAGCTTCTAGAAACTCAAATGCCAAGCTGGTGATTATTCTATTTCTCCTTGAAAAGGATGCCAAATTCTTCCATCACACAAGATTTCTGTACTGCTTTTTCTACACCATTGCTTGCAGTTCATATATGTTATGGCAGAGATCCAAGTGACTTCAGTAAAAGCAGGACCAAGAGGGAGAGTGTGGAGTGAAAGGTTATAAGTTCACCAAGAAGCGATTCAAAGCGAATCTTAAAGTAGTTATTTAGCATAAATTAATCACCCTAATAATCCACTGATTGCCAGGCTGCCTTTTTATTTCCTGCCTAGATGGGCATTTTGTCTTAAAAATTGTTGTATAAGTCCCATGAGAAGTTTCATCTGAATAGTGTCACTGTGAGAGCTTGGTGGAAAATGAGGGAAAGACCATGTTCAAACCATAGAGAATCTTGCAGTAGGTCCAGGAAGAGAGGACAAAATACAGTTTATCTCTCTTGAGTATTTTCTGCACCATGTCCCTGCCTAATATCTAGGCAGTGATATTGTGATTCTTGGGGCTGTCCTGTGCAGGGCCAGGACCTGGACTTTGTTGATCCTTGTGAGTCCCTTCCAAATCAGGATATTCTATGCTACAGCTTTCACAGAGGTCAGTTCATTGTCTATCCATGTCTTTTACAAGAGGCAAGGTTCATACAGGGTTCCTGCATCTACCATCTGCTGCCTTCCTCCATCTTCCATGGATAGATTGAATGCCTTTGCAAAAATAACCCAAACACACTTTTAAACATAAGACAAAAAAAAAAGTTGCACCACAGGAAAAAGATGAGAGGAAAATTTGGACTTGTAAATCTCACACATGGGTTGAACAGCATTAAACATTATATCTGTTCCTGAAAGCATATGAACTAGCCTCTTTTTTTAGTAGTATTTTAAATAATAAGTGTTATGACTTTCCTATTTTATCCCTTGTTAAAATCACGGAACTCTGACTCGGAAGAAAGCGTTTTCAATGAGCAAGCTGGTCCTGCCAAGCTCTCGCTGTTCACAGCCTTTGTTGTGGGTCAGTGGGTTGTACTGCAGCAGCACCTCTTGCCGTGGGCTGTGTCTGCTGCTCACTGGAGTGGAGTGTTTTCCCTCAGGGGCAAATTGCTTCACTTGTCTTTTGTTCATTTGCACAGCAGCTTTCTCCCCCCAGCCCACTCCCTCCTCCCCCAGGGAAGCTGCAGGGAAAACTTGAAAGAATATTTCCGTGTGTTTCGTAATGCTTTCTTGTTTTGCTGGCTGGGACCAAATCCAGAGTGCATGTAATAGGTACAAGTCGGACCTTCTGATACAGCAGTGTGCCCAGGTGGCCAAGAAGGCCAAAGACAGCCTGGCTTGCATTGGAAATAGTGTGGCCAGCAGGACCAGGAAAGGGATTGTCCCCCTATATTCACCAGTGCTGAGGATGTGCCACGAGTCCTGTGTCCAGTTGTGGACCCTCCACCACAGGAAAGACGAGAAAGCTGTTGGAGCCTGCCCAGAGAAGGACAACATAATTGTTGAGGGGTCTGGAGCACAAGTCTTAGGAGGAGTGTCTGATGGAACTGGGGTTGATTAACCCAGAGAAAAGGAGGCCCAGGGGAGGCTTATCACTCTGTACAACTCCCTGAAAGGAGGGTGTAGCCAGGTGGGGAGTTGTCTCTTCTCTCAGGCAGCAAGAGATAGAGCAAGAGGAAATGGTCTCAAGTTGCACCAGGGGAGGTTTAGATTGGATATTAGGAAAAATTCCTTCACTGATAGGATTGTGAAGCATTGGAACAAGGTGCCCAGGAAAGTGGAGGAGTCACCATCCCTGGAGGTATTTAAAAGACACAGGTGTGGCACCTGGGGACTTGGCAGCGCTGGATTAATGGCTGGACTTAATCTCAGAGGTCTTGCCCAACTAATGATTCTATGATTCTGTGAAGTGAGACCCCAGCATCTTTATGACTGTTGAAAAAGTCGAGCACTGACGTGTTCAACAGGAGATCTGAGCTTCTCAGTGCTTTTTTAACTTTGAAGCTGAATGTGCCTTGTGAACCTGCAGTTGTGTTCCTACTGGTGTTGCTGGCTGTCACGCTTGGCTATCATGCACTGGCTGCTGAAAGAAAACTGATTTTTCTTTTTTTTCTGACAACTCTGGCCAGCTAAAATTGTAATGCTGATTTTGTGTTTATTCCTGGAAACAATACAGCAAGTGCAAGGTGCAAACCTTTGGGGACAGACTGATTTGGAGGCAGATAGATCTATACATCTGTATGGCTCTTAGTGCTGGAATGCTGTGGCCTGTTCAAACACTGTCACCATGACTGCCATATTCATGCACAGTGACAGTGGAGACAGCAAAAGCTGTGGCCATACCAAATTGACATAATTTAGGGCAGGTTTTAGCAAGGGGTAGAAAGCTCAAAAAATCTGTCCCAGTCAATTACTGTCAGGATCAATTACAGGACTGATTACAGCTGAGATGATGGGAGGAGGGAGAAGAATGAGAGGGTTGACGAGTCTTGTGTGGTTTTTCAGAGCACCATTTGTAACATGTGCTATTAAGATATGAAAGGTCTGATATTAACATGGGAACAGAGACAGGTAGTGAAAAATTAATTATGATTTGGAGAGATACTGAGATCCTGCCCAATTTGGTGTAGGCTGAAACCAGGAGCTCTTCTCCAAGCCTTATCCTTCCCAAGCTCCACTGAAATGTTATGCAAGAGCCAAACGTCAGTACCAGAAGTAAAGAATCTACCTCTGGCAGTGCCAGGTGTGAGCAGATGTTGGTGTCTGCTGCCTGTGTGATTTGATGCTGGAGCTTTTCATAGAAATGTTTATTCTGAAGCATATCAGAGTAAAAGGACAACATTTATTCAAGTTGGAATATGAAGGCATTTCTGTCAAGAAGGAATTAAACGTAGAAATCTGTGAAGATACTCAACCATCTTTCTCTTTTTCCCCCCCCAATATTCTTGCCTAGAGCTTGTTTTAGTCTCTGCATGTTTGCACAAATGTTTAGGTTAGTATCTTAAAATGCACTGTTAATTTGAGTTGTGCTTGCAGCTCTTGGTTGGTATAAAGAGGGTCTTTGAGTTGAGGTAATACATACCATTTCTTATGCTCTTGTAACTGGCCTTTCATCAAAACGTAATTAAGAGCTTACTAAGGGTAATTTAGTAAAACTCTTTCTGCTTTGAAGCAAAAACAAATCACAATGGGACTGTCAATCTTTACTATTACAGAGCTTCAAACCTTAATAAAATCTTGGGCAAATTCTACCGAGCTTAACTTAGAGGGTCTGATGGGGATCTGTTATCAGTTTGCTTCTTATTAATGAATTGTATCTAAAATTTTAAACATTATATATAGAAAAGGTGGTAGTAATCCACAGAAATTTGTACATAAGACAATAGATTTCAGTTTAGAATTTTTCTTCCAATAGAAATATCTGCATGCATTCCTTAATCATAAATCAGAGACAAAAGGTTGGAGCCTTTTTTCAATTTAAAAAAAAAAATCCTGATGATAATAAACATGTACATGAAATGGATTATGATGGTCTATTTGAAGACTATTTTTTTCATGACCAGGACTCATCTGTTATTTCATTTTTATTACTAGGCCTAACCATTTCTTGTAATGTAGACTTGCAGTTACTTGTTCCTATTTCCACAACAGTTTAGATAATATTTATTTCATCAAGAAAGCTGCTCTGAGATGATTGACCTTATGTAATCTAAATATCTAATTGATTAACATGCTAGGATTGTCATTGGAAATGCTAACCCCAAACAGATCTTTTTTGTGTCTTTTTCAACTTTTTTTTTTTTTTTATATTTTCCAGTGTTATTATTTCTGCTGTTTTGACCCTTAGTGAGGAAAAATTAAATGAATCTCCTTTTTTCAAGTAAGCATTTAGGGAATCCCATAGTATATTTGGCAAGATTTTAGGGGATTTGTTTTTATCCTTGGATTTCTTTATCTCTTCACTTATAAACTCACCAGATTCGAAGTCTTAAATCCTTGGAAAGGAGATTTGCCAGAAAATGTCAATATTAATAAAGAGTGAATCAGGCAGTGGAGCAAATTAATGAATTCTGCTGGTACCAGCACTATTATCTGTGCTGTTGGAAATGAGAAAATTAGGAGCATATCCTTCCTAGAGAATTACTCTGGAAACAATGAGAAAAATATATACTTGCCCTCTGCCAGATTCCACTAATGCCAAATATCTGATTAGGTGAAGCCAGTTTCAGGTTTTGATACCTACCATGGGGCTTGATTTTTCAGAGCTTAAATGTCTTGTGGTTTCTGGTGGCTTTGCACTGCCAACAAACATGTGTGTCCTTGTGCTGGTATATTACCCTGTTCAGGCTGGCATGTAATGGTGAATACTACCATTTGATGATGTTTTTTTGAACTGCCAGTCATGCTGGGTGCATGTCTAGACCCTCACTTTGCAGATGGCAGGAGGGGCTGGAGTTCAGTGCATTTTCATAGCCAGAGCTCGTATCTGGGGCAACATCTTTTCTCTTACAAGAAGGAAAATTTTGCAGTTTGAATCTAATTTGATCTGGCAATAGAGAGAAGACATTTCTTCTCAGCAGTTGTTACTTTAGCAGTATAGGTAAACAAAATAAAAAAAAACCTCAGAGTAAACCCCACAGTGGCTGTACTCAATGGAGGTCTTTGGAGAAGGTGCAGGGTTCCTATTTAAGGAACCTCTTATTAAGGAGGCAGATGGTGACTGTGGCACTTGGGTCTGGAAGACCACTCAGGACTGCAGTGCTCACTAATTGATCCTCACTAATTCTCTTGACTGGAGTTCACAGGCAGGTGTCTCATGCATTTTGCTGCTCTAGAAGTCCCCATAGTCCCTTGGTTAGGCAGCTGAGCCAGGAGGTACAGCTTTTGAAAGGTTTGCTTTCTAGGATTACATATGCATTTTCTACAAGACAAGTAAAACCAAAGCCAAAAACCTTCAAAGTTTAAGGAAGCAGAGTTTGAGTTTGCCCTTTCCCAGTGGACATTGTAACCTCTCTGAGGCAGAGCCCACCACTTGTATTGCAATGCAGCCTTCTGGTGGAGTGAACCTCAAGTCCAGGGCTGAGCTCTGGTTCATTGCTTAAAAAAAGGATCAGAAAACACATCAGCCATTAAAAGTATAGGCCCTAGGAAGGTCTGCTGAGAAGCAGGTGTTATGGGTCTGAATGTCTTCAGTACAGCAGAATTTGAAGCCAGTGTTTCCATTTCACACCAGGATGAAGGCTCTTACCACTCGTTTGCCATCTCTACCTCCCCGGCCGTGGTTTCGTGTCAGCTGAGGTACCTGGGATAACCCGAGTTGCAGGTGGATGAAAATTTATGTGGACCTGATTTTGGCTCCAGGGAGTTCAGATGCTGTTGAAATATCTGCAGTTTTCCTCCTGGATGTACCTAGGTAGTGCTCTGCACGTCAAAGCATTTGTGAATATCCTTCAGACAGCACGGAGATCCTGTGTGCTTTTGCACAGACAAGGGAACATGTTTTAAGTACTGTAATAAGCACTTTTCTTTAAAAGAGTGTCTGAAAGCTAAACATGCCCCCTGGGACATGTTTAGCTTTCAAAAACCAAGCAAGAAAGATCCTTTTGTATAAGATGACAACTTTGGTGTGATGCCTCTGGTATTCATTGTTCCCAGTAACATGCAGGTGCTGTTTCAGGCACATCTAATTCTGTCAGTATTTGTCAGTAGTAAAGTTTGCCTTACTAAGGCTGGGAAAAAAAAAGTGAACTATACATTTAACACCATATTTAACACCAGGAGCTTTGGTTATGTTGGAAGAAGGATTTGTGTTTTGGTTTGCTCAAGAAATTTTTTTACCAAGCAAGATGAATTTCCATGCTCTCTGAGGCTGATGTTTTGTTCAAGGACTTTACAGGCTTTGCTGGAAATCTGAAAGGTGCTGGTACCAAAGCTGTTGTTTATTCCTTAGGAAGACAGCAGTTAATCTTTGTTTTTGTTTGCTGAGACAATAAAAATTCTACATAAGAGCCCTAGGCCATGCAGGCATAATCCATGAGCCAGGACATAGAAGCTGACTTGCGTATTCCCTGGAATCCACACTGGTTTGTCAGCAATGTGCACAGGTCACATAGTTTCTGACTAAGCAGTAGCAGCATTTAGGTATGGGGTATGAAAGCAGAAGCCCAGGGATGTGATGCAAGCAGATAATCTACAGGTAAGAAAAATAAAATTAATTACTGTACTGCTTGAGTGTTCTGCTATCCAGGATACAACATCTTTTGTGATATTTGTGCTACCTACATAAATCCTAGCACAGTCAGGGAAAACATACAAGCAGTTTAAAATAGTTTATGGGGATTTATGGTAAGAGCATCTTTTTTTTATTTAAAAGGATCTTGTTGTGATTAGAAAAATATACATTCTTCAAAACTTTATGTTACTTCAGTTGTTCTGACTTACTGCTTTCTCTTTGCAATGTTTCCAGGAGTTTCAACCAATGTACTTTCACTTCTAAAGATGAAATGAAACATTGTCATGCCTATGCAGGTTTTACTGAGGAAAAGAAATGAAATTTTGGAAGCAGGAATTGGAATAAAAAATGTAACTGAATAATGCTCCTTTATTACAAACAATGCCCTTGAAAAACAGAAATAGTTATTGCTGTGGCAAGGACATCTCTGTAGCCTGTTGGAAATACAGCAAAGCTATGACATTTTGTGAGCTTCCTTGAGAAAAGCATGGGTTAATTCTGTGACTGTTCTAATTCACACCTGCATTACTTCATGCAATGGGATTTTTTGTATACAGCTTGACAAATATGACTAGTTTTTAGCCCTTTCTGAGAGTCTAACAATGCAACTTGACATCTGCCAATGTCAGAGTGATATGCCAATTCAGAAAAATTTAAATTACCTACAAGTCATACATGTGCTAGCAAAGAGTTAGCTTTCAGAGAAGCATTGTCCAGTTTTATAGCTGGGTTGTTGCTTATTTGATTTTTTTTTAAAGTTATGTGAATCCCAACTTTCTTTGATGCAATTTTCCTCATTGCTTTCTCTGTTTGACAATGAATGGAGTAGTCTTACTTCATACCATGAAATTAGAGGATGAGAACAGTGGATTAATTTACCAAGATAATTGAATAATGGGACAACTTCCTTTCAAGAGAAGAATTTTCACAAATAGAGACAGTCAGACAAGCCTATCTGATCTCTAGTTGAGGGCACGCTCTCCTGGTAGTGTGTGCTCCAGGAACATTAGTTTGCACTCAGACTCTGCTGGGATGTGAACAGAGTGATGTGCACTGATGGTGAAAGGGTCTCAGGGTATAGAATGTAACAGAGCCAGAACCTCCACAAAGGATCTTTATCCCTAAGACAGCAGCCATAAGCAAAAATGTTGCCTTGATTTAACTGGATACAGATGTTGGAAGAGAGCTCTATCACTTACCATTATTTTTACTGTCCCTTTGCATGATTTCTTCTTTATTTTCTTCTGCAAAGGGTGTTACAGGCTTTAGCAGTACATAGAGTTCCATGCAGCAATTTATGAGGGCAATGGTGAAAGCAACAGCCGAGACATATCCTTTATTCATTATAGACTTCAGCACAGGTAATGTAGAGCTCAAAGCAACTGGGAGAACTCAGAAGGAAGAATTGTGACCTATGGACCACAAAACTGCAGACTGTAAGCACTTATGCAGCTGAATTCATGCTGATAATAAGGACACCTCTCAGAGTTTGGGTTGTGTTGCAGCTTGCTGTTATCATTACTTTTTGCTCTTTGAGACTTTAGCATGCATTTTCCTTAGTCCCAGAGTTTATGCAGCTGGGTGAGCCGAGGCTGTGCTGTGGCCCCATATGGTTCTGAGGTCATTCCATAAGGCAGGTGTGGAGAAAAAATTAAGTTTAGGTAGCACGGATATGAAAATCAGAGGGGTTTTTTTCAACAGCTTTTGAATGCTTAGGAATGAACAGGAGAAAGCAGAGGCAGAGAACTTTTCTGCAGCTGTCCCTCTTTCCACTGACATCAGGAAAGATTTGTCCTTGAGACGCCATCCTGTTGTGGAACAAATACCTCTGCTTCAGGATCAAGTTGGTGCCAACTCACTGTTCAACTTAGTTGAACAGGATACTTTTTTTTTTAATGTGTATCTGTGTAGGGTATTTATCATAAGGCATTTGTGGCTTCCTTCCTTGAAACTTATTTTAGCCTGTGACTCAGGTGCTATAACCACTGGTACTTGTTGCAGAGCTCTGGCATTGTCTGCTGCACCAGCCTGTATTTAAATTGTCCTAATGAAGAGCTTGCTGGCGTTGTATGTAGCCAATTGCCCCATCTAGTTCACAAGTGCAAAAAGTAGGGGAAATAAGCAATTTTTGCTATGCTCCTCTGGCAGTACACTGTGATTTGAGAATGGAACTTCAGCTCCCTTCCTTGAAAGAAGAACAGTGCTTGGTTGGCCTGACGCATTCCCTCTATGGTAGGAGACAGGTCTCCTGAAATATGTGCAAATACAAAGACGTGTTTCTTTCCACTTGTTTATCCTCTGTAGGTGATTTCTGCTCTTTATGGAACAAAAATCTCAGAGGGCCAGGAGGACTGTTGCACTGACACCATAGCTTTATCACAGACTGATGTAGAACTGGGCCTTTACAGTGCTCTGCTGCTTCTCTGGCACTGTCTGGTCCAAGACAGTGACCTGAAGGATAAACCTCATCTGGCTAATGAGAGAAGGTGTAATGCTTTGGTAGCTTCTGTACTGTACCTCTGGAGGAGAAATCATTAGAGCTCATCCATGTCTCTGAGCCTTGTGGGCTGACATGGGGAATTCCCTCATATTTAAACACTAATGTGTATTCTCATGAAAAATTAGGGTGTGAAGAAAATTATACTCTTCTTGAGGAGTTAATGGAGCTAAACCTTATGTTCCAGGCTTTGTCCTCTTGGTATATGAGAAGCAGCACATTTTATTTGTGGTTCACCTTGCAGAGATGATCAGGGAACTGTGGGCTCATGGCAGCTGCGGGAGGAAGTGGGGACTGTGGTCATGTGTGACCTCTGAGCAAGCTGGGGTTAGTAGCCATAGTGCTGATGCCCCAGGCACAGTAGTCATGCTCTTTATCAGAGTTTAGAGATGTATTGAAGGTGGTATTTTGTCCCTGAATATCTGACACAGTGACTTGATTAGTGTGACTTCACGCTGCCTGCTGGTGTACTGCTGCTATGCTGTTACCTAAGCATTTTACCTCACAGGACTGTTGCTTGCTACAGGTGACTATTCTTCTTAATGCCTCGACTTTTGAATTATTTCTCTATTTTAAAACTGGATGGGAGCTTGCACAAGATTTTTTTTTTCTGTACATGTGTTTGTTTCTTTGCCTTTTAATTTGGTAGTCATCTTGTTGCCAAGGGGATATCTTAACATTATGCTGCTTTGCTAGTGCATGATTCTCTGATTGATTCTTTGGGAAACTGCAAACTCAACTTGCCATATCATTTGCACAGCTAACAATCACAGTCTAAAAATAAGCTGGTTTCCTGATAGATTGAGGTCACCCTTTAGAGTGGTTGCCTCTTTCCACCTGGATCAAAAGTGCTGGCAGAGATGTTCCAAGTAAAAATTAACAGTAATTGAGAAACAAAATTTCCATTTCAGCTCAGCAGCTAAAGTTACTAAAACAGACATACAGAACTCATTAGCAAAATAAAAGGCCTTGACACAGTTTGTCACAAGACAGTGAAATTGCTCTGCATTGATCTGTGCCAACGTGGGCTCAGTGGTGAGGGAGTGCTGCCAGTGCATCTGAAGGAGTTTGCTTCTTGCCAGGTGTGCTCCTGGAAGGATTCTTGCTGGCAGATGCTCTGCAGAGATGTGCTGAATTTGTGCACCCTGCAGTCCCCAGCTCTTTTACCTCTCAGGCTGCTTAACTCCTTATTTTTTTCTGGTTGTGTTTAATCTGCAGGCCAAGACATTGTCTGCCACTGTTCTCTAGAAGAGGCCACGCAGATATTGACAAAATCTAGTGCAACAATGAATGAGTTTAGTCCAGTTAATGAATTTACATATATAAGAGGTTTTCTCCCCTGTCCATTCCCCCTTTTATTTTAATTTCTGCATAGTGCCTTGTTAACAGCTTGGTTAATTGATGCAGGCTTAGATTATTTTGGATAACCCCTAACTTTTAACTGATATTAACAGATCATAAAATATGGTGCAAGCTTATCTTAACCACCAAGAGAAAGCATTTCTCTCTTATACTGCATATTTTCCATTTACATGGACTCCACAGTAGTAGCAACAAGCTCTTTCATGACTCTCCTATTGTTTATTTTTCCCTTCCTTGATAGGAGCAATACTTTATAATGCAATGAACTCCTGGTGGTAAGCTGAGGGTGAATGTTGTCCTTTCAATTTGAATAACTCCTTCTGTTTCACATCTTACAATTAGAAGCTAAGGAAATCAGTATTATTAAATAGTCTCAAAGTCAGCATGAAGAAATGAAGTGCAGAGGAGACTGAATGGCAGTAATGCAACAACAAAAACAGTAGCAAGGAACCTTGTATTCTGTATTGCTTGATGCCAGCTGTGTCTTTTGTGGAAGCAGCCATAATGTCTGAGGCTTGTCAGAGTTTACCACTCACAGTCACATCTTTCCATGAATGAGATTTCCTTTATTTAATGTTTAGTACTGAAAAAAAATTGGTTTTCTGCCTTCTTCAATAGTTTCTGTTGCTGAGACATTCCTTCGCTGTCAGTTAGGAAGCTTAATGGACTGAATGGGTTTTGGTCATGATTTCAAATATTGAAGTTATGGTTTTACTGATATAAAAAATTTTAATTTGTATGTAGGGCTAGTTTATGTAGTTGTGCATGTATATGAAATTTTATGGTTTGAGGACACAAAACTACAGTAATTCAATAAACAAATGCAATAGAAAATGTTTAGAGCATATTTAGAGGTTGAACTATGTTTTGCATTTATGAAATTCTAATAAGAAAGTGCTTTCTCTGAGGTGTGTAGGGCATCAATTATACAAAAAAAAAAAAAAACCTAGGTCATCATCCCTTTTGAAAATAATTATGCAGTAGTTGCTAGTACACACGACTTAACTTTCGTATCCCAGCAACATTAATTGGAAATTGAACATTTCTACCCATTGTGGGAACTTTAAAATGTGCATAGTACTTGTAGCCTATAAGCAATTTCTAAAAAAGTATAAATTATAATTTCCCAGAACTATTGTAGAATTTCTCTTAAATGCATTATAGAATTACCATACTGAGCAGAAACTGCTTATTTGACCTTGGTCAGCATCTGCTGCACTGACTCTGGACTATTGGAGTATTGGAATTTGATAGATGCAAAAAAAGACCTAACAGAATGTAAATTTTAATATATTTTTTTGAGGGGGGGAGGAGGGTTCCCCCTTTTGTTTCAAGGTAAATTCATATCTATAGTTGTTTATCATTTCAGCTGATTCCCAATATAATAATTTCATTAATTTAACTACTGATGGATATATGAGACCTTCTGACTTTGGTGTCTTCAGTGGACAGTTTACAATTTCTACATTATTAAATTTTACCAACATTTAACACTGCTAAAACCATATTCTACACAGACTCCTGCAGGTGTATTTTTCAGTTCCTCCATACTCCTGGAAAACCACTGTTCATGGTTGCTTTCAGTCCCTGTAACAGTAACATGTAATTTGAAGAAAAACATATATTTTTCAGACATTTACACAAGCATCTATGTACCCTCCTTAATGAATACATCCTCCTCTGTCCTTTGAGTTCAGTGGGCAGATTGGTTGTGCAGAATTTCTAGGTTTAAAAATACTGCATTAAATCTGCTGCCAGATGTTTCATTTCTGCTTCATCTAACAAGCAGTTAATGTATAACTAACAACATCTAAGGTGGACTGATATAAAAGAAAGAAGATAGAAAGACTGGAAAACCTATTATCACTCCTTTCAATGATATTATATTGAGTTTTGACCTTGTTAGAGCTTTCATAACCTGTAATGTATGTGCAGGAGAGCAGAAATAAACAGGATTGGGATGGGAAGAACCTGTGTAGGCTTGAATTACCAAAATCCAAACTTTGTAATCACTGAAAGTAAAGCCAGCTAAAAACTCCTTAGCTGAGCAGAAGTAGCAGAGAAGATCTGTGAGACCTTGAGGGGATGAAAAATAGGGTTTAGGGAGTAGGAAGAACCTCAGGTGGGATTGTGGTGGAATGAAAGAGAGCCCCCTTATTAACATCACAGCCTCACCAGATCTCACAGCAGAGTATGGCAGTCAGATCTGGTCTCTGTGAGCCACCCTTCCCTTTAGCTGACAGCAGACCTCCCTGCTGACCATTGACAGCAGAAGTGCTGTAGTTAGGATAGATTTGGATAGACTTAGGATAGATAGACTTTGGGATTTAGTATGGCTGAGAAAACTGAATAACACCCCTTGCTGCTGTCATCTCCAAAAGCTGAGAGTATCCTGAGTTTAGATCAGCACTGGGGAATATTTTCCATTTGGGGTAGAAGTGAAATGTTGAGAATAATAAAGTTATTTGAATTTTCAACTTTGAACTTTGAAACTTTGGATTTTCTTTCTGCTAAATATAATGCAGAGGGGAATTGAAGGGGCTGTTCCAGGAATCCTTTTAGGATTTCTTCTCTCTGAAAGATACAGACAAAGAGGTAAATTACACTGCTTGTACACCTGAAGGAAATAAAACCAGCTAGTGATGTGGGGTGAGGATAAACAGTGCCAAAGTCTCTGCTGCAGAATGCAAGTAGTAGAAGTCTTCTGAGGAAACAGACTAATTATCATGCCAGCGATTTGTATTTAATATATTTCACTGGCTTTTACTAGGAATAAAGAAGGCTACTAAGGAACACATTCCAGGATGAGTAACTTCTCAAAAGTAGGTCAGCCAAGTTTACATTTCTTGCTTTGACTGGTGCAGAAAACAACTGATGTGATGCTCTCTTCGTAGAGACATAAACATCTCATTCTGGGACATAAAACCACATCAGTCTTCTTCTTGGGGCCTTACATAGAACTGTGAGCACTTTTTTGAAAGTGAATTCTTTTTATATATATATGTAAATAATCTTTTTCACAAAAGAAATTCTGGTTGAGACCTTTTTAAAAAAAATCAGAGCAACAAAATATTATGGATTGCATATGGGATGAGTAGCTTATTCAGGGCTATTCAGGCTTCCAGTCAAGCAATGAGGAAAATTCTTACGTCTTACATGATCATTTTTTTGGTCTCTGATTCACACTTTGCTTGTATTAACCTTTTATTTTGTTTGAGTTTTTGTGTCCAAACTATAATTTTAGCAACTTGATGACTGTATTTAAATGTTATTGTCATCAAGGAAGCCAAGAAAAACTGATTTCTGTTTATTCTTCTTTCTTGAAAAATTCTCTCAGTGGTGCCTCGTCTTTTGTTTGTCATTACATCATTCACATACTTATTTTACATCTTTGAGACTTTATTTATAAGATGCCATCAGCAACAGTTAAAGCTGTGAATGAGTTTTTGTGTCTTCGTATTGATATGGGACTGGAAATACAAAATGAAGACCAAACAAAAATGACAGCAGCACAAGAGTTTCTCATTCAGTCAAATACCCTACATGGACCAGCTGCCAACATCTTGTCACTTTTATTATATTCACACCAATTAAACTGCTCTTTTTTTACAACTCTGACCAAATTGATTTAATTTTTGGCAAAAAGAAGTCTGGGTTCAATTTATATTGCTGAAAGTTCTCTCTTTCTGTGAGCAGGTTACTAAAAGGCAAAAATGGTATTTGTAAACAGAACATTCAAATGCTTGGACTTTTTTAAAGAACTTATAGCAGAAGTTATGAAAATGCAGAGGTGACTTGGCTAATATATCTTATGTGGTTTTCTTAATGCTATTGACAAACTACTGAAAATCAAAGAGCCTAAGTTCCTGCAATACCAGAGATAATGCCCTTACAAAGATAAAAAATATTTCAAAAGCTGGAAAACTATGAAAAGTTCAGAGTGTTATTGGAATATTTCAGTACTATGTGCTGGGATCTGTGCTGTTCAGCATCTTAGTAACAGGTCTGAGTAGGAGTGGAGCATCAAAATTTGCTGATGACAGCCAAGGATTTAGAATCTTAAAGGCTGGGTGAAGAGAGTCACAGAAGTACTTGCTGATACCAAAGAATAAAATAGAAGCTGAAGTTCGATCCAGTCAAATTTAAAGTGAAGGGGGTGAAGAAACTATTTAAATCCTGAGTGCTCTGTGCTTGCCTCTAGGCCAATCTGTTTTGGTACCTGGGAATAGGATTTGGGCCAAAAATAGGCTACAAAAGCATTACTTCACTGATTCTCAGGGAGGTCTGGGGAAAAGCAAACAAAGGCTAGTAGACTTAAAGTGAGAGTACAAAATATTATTTCTTCTAATTAAGAAATACTTTTTTCAGTTTGTTTATTTTGTTGGTTTGTTTGTTTGTTTTTTTTTCTTTTTTTCCCCCCTTTTTTAAATATACATTTTATATTTTTTAGTTCAAAAGTATTTATTATGGCTGTAAAAGAAAGAGGGAAACAAGGGTGGCTCAGGACTAGATCCCAGGACTGCATCCTGGAGAGAAATGACAGAAGGCCATAGAGGTTTAAGCACTATGAGGAGGATGATCTGGGAACAACAGCTCAGGGACTTGCTCACAGAAGGAGTCAAGGAGCATTGAATGAGCTTTACAGGTGAGGTAATAATTCACCAAGTGAGCAGTAACTCTGCCAAACTCCTTGTTGTGGGACATGGTAGACATCATTTTATGTCACAAATTTGATCAAAGTAATTTATGGAAGAAAAACCCTTAAATTCAAAGAAAGCAGTAGAATTTCAGGAAGCTTTTGTGCCTGAAAGCACCAAAGACTGGTTGGCAGCTCTGGGAGTGTGATGTACTTCTTGTCCCATCAAAGTCTTCCTTAGTTATCTGCAGTTTGTCCTAGTTAATCATAAGGCCTTTGAGCCTGACCTGGTATGTTTGTAAGTAAAGGTGAAGAGCAACAGTTGGGTTCTTTTTGCTTAAGGTTTGCATTTTTGTAGTTTTCATTGTGTTTTGTGATATAGCAGGACAAGAAGATGCCTTACTCTTACAACCAAAAGGACATGTATTTCTCTTGTCTGTCAACCAGAATGTGCTTCACCAGATCCAGACATCTCAGGGAAGGTGAAGCAGCTGTGGGGGAACAAGGGTTTTTTTTAGTGGTCTTTAAATCTTCATAAAATAATGTTTTTCTTTAAAAAGAAAAAATATGGAGTAAGGCAATTGATTGCCTGTATATTTTACAGATGTTTCCCTGAAGATTCTTTAATGTACTCTGACCTTTTGGGTCCAAGAAATACAATCTTATTTTGTTCTTAAGGATCTGGGGAAATGGGGAGAGAAGAGAGGTAAGTTAATGTTACAAACCTGGTGTTCTGCCTCCTAAATTTTTTTCTGCTTCACTAGTCTGAAAAGCTGTTGATGGCAAAGGGAGCTCAAGGAGATCATGGAACAGAAGGAAATGCTCTGTGAAGCAACACAAAACCTCTGTGTAATAAAGAACTACTTCTTCATTCTTTGGACATAGCTCACATGAATAATCTGCATTAGAACTGTGACCTATTGACTGAAAAAAAATTAGTGAGCTTACTTGAAAGTGCAAATATCCCCAGAAATGCTCTGCAAAACAGTTGGGTTTAGGCTAATTTTACTTCCCCCCTCCTGCTCGTGTGCTGTCATATGGAAGGGGAATAACGGATGACTGTGAATGAAGTGGTGGCTTGGACCTTTCTGTGAACTGGAAAAAATGGGAATATGTGTAATTTTGGGTATATAACACTGATTATCCATGCACAAAGGAGCAGCAAATGAATAGCCTATCCTAATAATAACTCATTGGAGTGAGTAGCTTTTCAGAGGGCATGTGTTTTTATTCCACTGAGGAAAGTCAGGAAGCCTTTATGGCTGTAAAAAAAAAAAAAGGGAAAAAAAGGGGGGAAAAAGGCTATACTATTGGGTTTTCTGGTTTGTTTTCTAGAATTTTTTGGCTTTTGTTGCCATTAGATATGTCTAAAAGTGAAATCTTTAGTGCTTTAATTTGTGCAAAATTAGTAGAAAATCTGTTTTAAGGTTGCTTATTGACAGAGGTTATGTAAAAGTGAAAACCACTAAAGAGGTGGCAACACTAGCTTATGTTCAAATAAGGGTCTGTCACATTAGTTGCTCTTCACAAGATGCACAGTCTGCTTTGATTTTCTGGAATGTCCTTACCACGAGAGAGAAGAAAAAAGGCAAGGGGCCAGAATTTCTGGTCAACATCAGCAAGCAGGGAGGTCAATGTAATAACTATTCCATGTGATCCCATGTAAATACATAGAGAATGAAGTTCAGACTTGGAGTGAGATGATGTTAACTCCCACCATAGTGTAAACTAGCCAATAAATCATTTGTGTGAAGACTCTGCTTCTGCTGGGGAGCAGTGATTTTCTCTTCCAGAAGCTTACATAGAAGGGCCAGGCTTGTGGTGAGCTTTGACCATAAAACCTTCTCAATTTAATGTACACCTCCTACTGGAATGTGGTGTGCTTCTTTTACTGATCTTGTACAACCATAAGGCAGGATGTTTAAATCACTTAAGTCAGTTTCAAATGGATTATTGACAAACTACCAAATTTCCATGTGACACAAAGAGAAAAATATAATCTTCAGAAAATACATTCTTTAACATAAAGTGCACTATTCTAACATGCTTGGGATATATTTGCAAGATACCTTACATGAATACAAGGGATATATGAGGGCTTAGAGTTTGTTTGGGATAAGAATCCAGAAATGTGTTTCTCTGTCAAAACTGGATGGAGACAATTAAAATGTGTATGTCTCCTGCTCATCAGTTCACAAGGCCAGAAGTATATCTCCTATCCACCCAACTTTAAATTGGTCTTTTCTACATTCCTTTGGTCTTCTACCTGGTAGTTCCCCCTGCTGCTGGCCTGCTGAAACATCTGGCTTCTGTGTTTCCAGGGGTTATTGATTAGATATATTCTGAGGATTTCCAGTCATGAGAGAAAATCATGAACGTTCACCTCCGTGACAGATTTGTTAAAACAGATTTTCAGTTGATTATGAGATGTGTATCCAGATGTTCAGATGATGAGTGACTTGGGAGCACTTATCTGCAGCTTAAAATTTCACCACATTAGTCTTTGTGTGTTACCTCATGCACTTTACAAATGCACAGCTCATTAGTGCTGATAAGTTTTGCTCTAGAGCTCAATAATTTCAAATCCACTTCAGTTCTGAAAAACCAAGCCAAACTCTGTGTCTTGTGCTCAGTTCATGAAGCTGGTAGACATTTGGGATATTTTTCTCTCAAAGGTTAGTGTCAAATGCTGTCACATACAAATTATTTAATAGAGGAAAATACCCCCCACTAAACTCTGGCAAAATCCCTATTGTCTGCCCAAATGCCTCTATCCTGGATGAATCCTTTTCTAACTATTTTTAAATTTGGTGAATTTGAATGTTATTGTTAAAACTGATGAACACACAGTGCAGTTGTCTAAGCTGTTTCTGTAAAAAACTAATCTCCCTATCCTACCCCCCAAATTGTGTGATCCAAATGAAATAAGACATCTGCAACATAAAAAATATTCTATATTTTAATGTAACTTTTTAAATTTTAAAATTAAGAGATCATATTTTTAAATTTGAGAACTGAATTTTAATATCCAAGTAGTTTCTTAAAATTGTTTACTAAGTATTTCAAAAAGTATAAAATATTCTAATAACTTTTTCACCTTGCTTTTTTGCACAGTAGATTTATTATCCTAATTTTTAGAATTCATATCCTGGTGGAAGTGGAATATTAAAAGACCTGAAAAGACAAAAGTATTTGTAGAATGTGAACTTTATAACTCTTAGTCTTTTGGAGGAAAATAAGCCCATTTATTTACTGATTCCTTGGAGTTATAGAAGTTCACCATCAACTAATGTAATATGTCAGGTGTCTTTCTGAAAGGTGCAGAAGTAAGAACAGATGTTAATTTGCTGGTGCTGGTGACTGTGTCAAAAGTGTGGGAAGTATTTTTGGAAAAGTCTGTTGTCAGTTGGATGTATTTCTTCTGTATCTTTATCAAAATATCTTTATTAACTCCCCCAGACTTAGTCATATAAACTCTCTAACTAGAATAGTGTTCTTCTCAAACAACAATATTTAAAATAACTTATGTAAATAACATATGAAAATAGAGGAAATATAGATTTATCCTGACTTAACTGGCTGCCAACTGAGGAATAGTAATTAATCACATGCATGGTTTTAGCCTCTGGCAAATGGAAGCAAAAAGCTTAACTTCAATTTAAGTGAATTTATTTTATTTCACTTCACATTTATGATAGGTGGTGTGTGTACTTGACTCATTACCATCTGTCAGCTGATGCACAGTAATTTGTTAAGAGATGATATATGTTCACATGATTAAAAATAATCATCATGGCTTAATATATTGCTTTTTATCACTTTGGTGTCTGACTGTGAATGCCCCTAGTTTGCTAAGGCTATGTAATATTGTCCTGTGTAGGTTAGCAAAAATCTCATAGCAAAGTATTGTCTAAAAAAGTTATAAACTCTCCATTCTTGGTGGTCTTTTAAAAACAGGATAGATAAACATCTGTCAGGGATGATGTGAGATGAGCTGATCCTGCCTGTGGATAGGGAACAGACTGGACCTCTTGAGACTTCTTCCAGTCCAAAGAGTCTATGATTTTAGTTTAACTCGATGAAATGCTACAGAGGGATTTGTGCTAATTTAATTAAGCTGGCTTTTAAACAAGTTAACAGATGTTTGCACTTATAGATGCAACCTTTCAAGATCTAGAGTGTGCATTCTATTCCATTACTTCACCATGCTTTTAATGAGAAAACTTTTCCCTACATGTAAGTGCAACATGTGCAAGTCCATGATACAGCTGTGTGTCATTCATGCAACTTTTATTCTGTCCATCATAAGCATATTTGTTGTAAGGCTTTTTATTTATTTGGAGTCATGTGCTGTTTTTCCCACTTTGTTTATGCTCTTTGGTCTTTCTCTATAGGTTTAGCAACCTGCATTTTGGATCAAAGGGATTTTACCCTTCTGAATATTTTTCTCTTTTTCCCCTCCAGAAACTTTTCCAAACTTTAACTTTGATTTTGTTTTGTAGTGTGTTTGTTTGTTTGTTTTTGTTTTGTTTGGGTTGTTTTTTTGTTGTTTTTGTTTTGTTTTGGTTTGGTTTTTTTAAACTGTGAGTCCCCAAACTGCATCACTTGTTAGGCTGAATCATTATCAGTACTGATAAAGCAGAAATATATTTTCTTGGGCAGCATTTTTGGTGGTACATACCAGAAATTTTAAACTGTTTTCAGATGTATCAGAAGGATCTGGATGAAGACTGCTTGCAAATAATTAAAAGTTTGAAATCGCACTCTTCATCTCCTGGGAGTTTGTCGTACATAAAAGGATTTTGTGTCCTGATTCTTATTTTTTGGTGTGTCCTTGGAGACCAAGGACCTTGTGAGGCCTGGACTCTTGAATATATTGATAAGCTCTTCCAGGTTGTGTTTTTTTTGTTGTTTGGGGTTTTTTGTTTGAATTAAAATGTAGCTTCTGCAAATTGTAAGTAGAATGTCTTGAATGTTTGCTGTTATGTCCTAAATTACAGATTAAAACAGTGTTTCTCACTTCTCAGGACTTATTTAGATACAGAGGGAGGATCACTAAATCTAGAGAAGGGTAAGATTGATTGAATTTCTGCCCCACCAACCATATGTCCATTTATATGGCCTTTAAAATATGAATAATAGTCATATAGCACCAGTAGCATTAGGTGGTTGCTCTTGACATGGAGGGAAATCTATGAACATTTAATGCAATTTTCCATAGTCAACTCCATAACATACTTAAGACTTTGGGTGTTTGGATTTATTCATGCCCTCAGGGGAGGCATGAAAGTAGATTTAGTATTAGATTTAGCTCATGTTATTTGCCAACAAACACTGACACTTGTTATCCAGTAGCTATCTACAAGGGCCATCCTTCCTGCTCTGTTTTGATTATTCCTTATGTTGACTTCTGGATATTTTCTTTCTTTGTTTCATTTTCAGTCTCAGATGAGTCAGTGATATGTCTTTCTCATGTACCCACTGTTAAACTAATGGTTAAAAAAATTTCTATCAAATTGACAACAGTTGTTGCTTGGGGTCATTTTGTTTTATTTTGTTTGGTTTGGTTCTGGTTTTGAGCACTTTCTGGTGCTTGCAGTCACTTGGGTCTCTGGTCCAGCTGGTGATCTCCCAGCCAGCCCATCATCTTTTACTGGTAGGAGCAGTCAGAAAACATCAGCCTAAGTGCTGCAGCTGTGATGATGCAGCTCTAGGCACCCTCTTGATCTCTAGGTATTTTCACCAATGTAATTGCCTGCTGTTGTAGGAGTCTTTCCCCTTTTTGTGACATAATTGCTTTTCTTGAGTTTTCTTGTTTTGTATGTAAAAGACTTTAAGCTCTTTATGGGGTGGATGGTGTTTGTTTTTGGTGAAGTTGTGGGATGGTCTAAATTCTGCTGTATGGTTACATTCTGTGCTGGGGAACTAGATTTGATAGCCCTGATCAGATTAGTGGGAGTCATGATCTCATTATTGTTATTTGTAGAGCTGCAGCACCTTCCCTAATGGCACTGCAAAAGAAACAAATGGTCCCAGTCATGAACTAAAGAATTAGAAAACACAGAAATGAAAAGTTCATGTAATCCTGATTAAGCAGAACCAACTGTTCCTAAATTCCTCTGTGTTGTACGGTGCTAGGCAATATAGTGTTTTCAAAACACTAAAAATTTAAATAAGCTATAGTGTTAATTCAATTTTAGTATTCTTTTTCAATTTGTTCCCCAAATACTTCAGTCTTTGATTCTTTTCTGCTGTCCTCTTTTGTGAATGAATAAAGCAAAGACTTCTGTGATTAGGCTTTTACTTGTGAAATTTCCTCTTTTGTCAGCATTTTACCCCTGACCTTACAGGGAAGTCGCCAAGAGATCTCTGAGCCCAAGCAGAACTCAACTGATTTAATGGCCAGCTGGAAACAGGGACATACAAGGACTATATTTTGATGAAAGTCTTGATTTGACACTGCTTCTGCATCCCTGTTTATTTATTTATTTATCATAATCCTGCCCTGGTCATTCATTTCTGCCTCAGGCTTGACTGTTCTGTTGTGCTGGAATTGTTGTTTAATCTCTTTCATTCCAAAGAGAATTCAGCTCATTAAAGCAGCAAGAAAGATTTTCAGCAGAGGATTACAGGCTCAGGAGCTGTCTGGGGGTGTATGTATACTGTGCATATGTGTGTGTCTGTTGGTGAGAAAGAGGGAAGAGGAAGTGGCCAAAATAAGGAAGCTCCCTTATGTCTTCTCACATAGAAAGTGGTAGGGGTTTGTGTTTTATTTCTTCAGTTACCACTTCTCAAAGTCTCTGTCTGTCTCTCTCAGGGAATGGCAAACCCATTCTTAAAATTCTGACTTAAAAAGTCAAAATGTAATAAAGTTTCACTTCAATTTCAGCCACTGGTTGAACCGTTTTAAACTTGTAGTCATGACATCAACAATAATAAACAACTGGAAATGCTTTACAGCCATAATGACTAACCAGGTCCATGTTTTCTGCTTCTTTCCACAGAATCACTGAAAGAGATCTAGAAATGGGTAGTTTAAACCACTGCTGTTTGTATCAGTAATTTGTTTTAATATTTTATTTATTTAAATTTAAAAGGTTTCCTTTTTAATGAATGTTGCCTCCTCCCACCACATGCCTCGTTTATTTCAGTCAGTTAGGTTAGTCAAAGGGAAGTAGGACATGGGAATAGATTAGTGTTTTCAATTAGCTATAATTGATTAAGCTTGCTATAGGAGGTCCATACTGGAACTAAGAGAGGAATAATTTCTCCTTCCACTTTTGCCATTGCTTCTATGTAAAAATGGTATAGCTATAAATCTGAGAATGTCAAGCATCTGTCTTGCTTTGCACTTGCTTGCAACCCTTACTGATGGGTCCTTTTGAAAACTCAAGTAGGCAGCGATGACTTTGTGTGGAATTTGAATATCCCCATACAGGGAAGCATGAAAAATTCTGTTGGCTGAAGGAAGAGGCAGAGAATGCTGAGAAGATTTGATACAGGCCACTCTGCCATATCAAGGCCAGTCTATTGTTGTGCCTAACTCTTGTAGACAGACATGTCCAGCCTGAGATGTAGGCTCTGAAATGCCCCAGGAAAGCCTTTTGCTGGTGACTGGGGAGACACATATAACTCATGGCTAGAGTCACTGAGCAAGGCATCTCCCAGGACATGCTGTTGCAAATCCAAAGCAGAGAGCTGAGGTTATATACAAAACAGGTACTGCAATGACTGCAAAAATGGATATATGCACACAGAGCAAATAAATATTTCTTTTAACTGGTAAATGGAAAGAAACTTGAGTGGATTTCTTTTTTTTTTTTTTTTTTAATTTGGTTGGCTTTTTAATTGTTACTGTTAACTTATGGGATCATCCTAAAGGAATGAGATGATTAAATTTGTCTGAGAATGGTCCCTTTCTAAAGGAGGGATACACAGAGCATAAATGTGTTATGTAGGATACTCCCTTTGCTACAAGTTTACAGCATAGGAAGGAAACATGAAAACAGCTGGTCTGGTGACAGCATTTTAAATTATTCTTTTCATGGATCGTTTTAAATATGGCATGTCTAGTTGAGAAGAAAATGGAAATCCAAAGAGTTTGTACTAATAGGCTCATAAGAGGAGGGGGAAAACCCCTCTGAGGGTATAACTAGAATGGTAGAGCTAAAAGAGGAGACAGGGGTAGGGGGTTAGGAAGAGGTGCTGCAAGGAGACAGGAAAAACAAAAAAAGGATGATTGCAAAATCTCTATAAGATCACAAGGACTCTGAAGAGAAGCATGAGAGAAGGTCATGACAGTGAGGGCACCAGAGAGCAGCCCATAGTGCCCAGTCTGTGCTATGAGAGTCCATCCTGGTGTCTTCCCTCTCTCTAGAGTGTACAGGTGTGCTGGGGAGCCCTGGCCACGCTCTCACGCTGCCTCTCCATCTGCATCTCCTTGTGGCAGCCCTTCCCCAGCTCCTGCCACAAAATTGCCATTATGTTTCTACCTTTCCATGAGAGAGATGGACAGCACAATGCCTCTTGGAGCACAGTGGCTCTTGGAGCACAAGTCTTAGGAGGAGGGGCTGAGGCAGCTGGGTTGTTTATGTTGAAGAAAAGGAGGCTCAAGGGAGACCTTATCACTACAACTGCCTGAGAGCAAGGTGGGGATGAGCCTCTGCTTCCAGGTAACAAGTGACAGAATGAGATGAAATGGCCTCAAGTTGCACCAAGAGAGGCTTAGATTAGATTTTAGGAAATCTAAGTGAATGTCTTCCCCAATGGACTTCTAAAGCATTGGAACAGACTGCCCAGGGCAATGGCGGACTCACCATCCCTGGGAGTGCTCAAAACACATGTGGATATGGAACTTGAGGATATGTTTAGTGGTGAACTTGGTGGTGGTGGTGCTGTGTTGACAGCTGGACTAGATCTTAGAGGTCTTTTCCAGTCTTGGTTCTATTGCCCAGGCCTGGGGAGGGGGCAAAAGGACCACCAGTGAGCTGTAGCCTTGGAGACTGCCAGATCAGGCTTACAGGGAATGGCTGCATATAGAGGAAAACAGTGTGTGCCTCCTGGGTTTGCCTTTGGGACTAGGAATTAAACCTCATGTGATGAGTGAATGCAAAGTTGTTCATACAGTGATTGAAAAAGCGGCTGCAGTCAAACTAAAAACATTTTAATGCAAAAATTAGCAGAAATTCCAATTTCTTTATGAATATTTTTCTGCCAGATCCATGAATTAATTTCCTTGCAGTTTCCTTTGTTATTCTGGTGTTGTTTGCAAACACCCTTTTTCAGTCAGCTCCAGTAAATGAGCATTGTGTCTGTTATCCTTCTTTGGAGCAGTCATTCACACCACTGGAGCAGATGTGAACTCTTTTTGGTTTGGTGGCAGTCCAGCTGGGTCCCACCAGCCTTTTCTACTCTGATGGACATGTATTATGGCTTAAAATTTAATCAAATGATTTCTCAGTTATGCCTTGTAACTTCTGGAGGCTCCATCACAGGAAGACACGTACACTGACCTGAAATAAAGCATGACCCATGGCACCATAGTTTGCTCTAAGCTGCTGGGCCAAGACAGGCTTTTGAAATGCTGCAATTTATTTACTTGCATTGAAGGTGGTCTTACTGAAATAAAACATTTTAGTTGGGTATCATCAGGCTGCATTGTAGAGCAGCCATGGCTGTATGTGGGTAGAGCAATCATTCCAGGATCTGGTCAGAGGGAAAAGGCATGAGAGCATTCCTGAGTCTTTGGAGATGTTGAGGGAAATATGTGGCTGAGGTATACTCAAACAAACTTATAAAAACCCTCCAACCAACCAACCACCAAAATCCAACAGTTGTGATTGTTCTCTCTATCCTTCAGTTAGAACTTGGATTTATTTGAAATACAAGAAGATGGAAATCTTGCCATGTAATCTTGCCTTTAATTTCATCCCACCCAAAATGGGACAATGGAATTATATATATAGTCACACAGTTTTATCTGCAGTTGACAGAAGATATTTCAGAATGACTCAAAAGGCAGATAGTATCCACTGACTAAAAGTTGTGCTTTAGGCAAGTGTCTAAAATTAAAGGAGATGAATCCATACCTTAACACATCAAAAAATATTTCAGAGGAAATTTTTCAATCACTGTTTTCTACCAGAAAAAAAAAAAAAAGGAGTTGGTTAAAAATAATAACAATAATTAAAAAGTGGTATATAAAGCTTTTAACCTATAACAACGCAATAAAGACTGCAATTTGGCCTTAGGTTATCTTCAATTTGAAGACAGACTTGGAAACAGAGCCAAACCCACAGTTTCTGACATAGGCCTCTGGCTTCCAGACTCTGCTTCTTTGCTGCCATGTAGAGGAGAAAAACAAGCCTGCTCCTATGCAACTCATGTAAATGAAGGATTTCTGGTTTGTAGCTGGCAAGCAGATGCCGACTTTATTGAAACAAAATAGCATGTCTTTGTTTTTTGATTTCCATTTGCCACTAAAGGGGGTTCTCAGCTGAAAAGAGGAAACTTCTTGCAGCTTGAGGAACCCTCACCCTGAATTCAATGGGTAACATGTTTCTGAAACATCAATGCCAGGACTTTGATTTCTGATTAGCCATCTGACTATACTCTGCTTTTTTGCCCTTTTTTTAAAATATTTTGTGTTGCCATATTTTGGATGTTTGTGTTCTTAATGCTTTTTTCTGCAGTTCAAAATGTGTTAATAAATATCTTATTTCCTGTCAGGCTATTAAAAACATTATTCTGGAATTATTGAATAAAAAATTAGCAATTGCTTGCTCACAAATTTTAACCAGAAGTCTTCCTCGTATAAAAATATTTTAATCCTCTTTCTAAAATTCTAAAAAGGAAGTTCCTTTTTAGTGTATTGATAAAAATATTTGCTTGCCTTATGTTCTCTTTAGTAATTTCCAAAAATAGCATTTGATAAATACTGCAGTGTTGGAATTAGTTCAGGTACAAGAACTTGATTTTAAGTTTAATTTTTAGGTATATTATGATACCATATAAGATATACGAGAATAACAATATATCCAAAATTGGAGTAATTACTGAAATTTTTACGATGTACATATAACCATAGAAATTGAAGCATGAATGTGTACATATACATGTATTTTAAAAATGTTAATGTGTTAATATAAATATTTGATATTAAATTTCTCTGTATGTGTGTATATAGATATTCAGGGAAATTTTTTCACTTAAGCAATGTCAAGTATCTAAATCTCTGTAGTTGGGTTCATCCAGCTGCCTTGCACTAAATGTCTGTTTTCTCTTCCTGTTTTCCTTTTCTGACCATCCCTGGCAGATATGTTTCAAAGAGGAAGATCACAGGTTCTCCTTCTCATCCTCCATGTTTGGAAACAAAATGATGATCTAAACGCAGAGAGGCTCTCTGTGACTTGGAGTACCAGTCCATAAATGAACATTATTTGTACAGGAATTGCAAAGTGTCCTGCAAAGGCAGATAGTGCTGTAAATAATTCCATCCTGGTTTGAGAAGTCCTAAATGTGTGGTGAGTTTGTGCATAGCTGTCTGTCTCAGATAGCCTGAGGAGTTACTGCTTCTTTGTTTGTCTGCCCCCCTTGCCTCAGCTCTACCCTGTACAGTTCCCTTCAGTGCATGGACGGGGATGAGATCATAGCTAGTTCTGCTTTTCTGTTTCCCTTTCTCTCTTGTCTATGTTTACAATAAAGTGCCTGTATTGAAACTGCAATGAATATGCAGAGTGAAGGAGGAACTTCTTTTGGTGCAATTCTTTTTCTTGGAGAAGTTTTTCAGATAAAGTTGAGCAAGACCCTGGTGGAAATTTTCTTTGTAATTGCAGCTGAGAAAGACAGAGGGAGGTTTCTCAATGTGCGTTGTCCTGGTTTCAGCTGGGATGGAATTTATTCTCTTCTTCATTGGTTCAGTGCTGTGTTTTGGATTCAGTATCATAATAATGTTAACAACACACTGATATGGAGGACTCCCACAGAAATCAGTAAGGCCTAGGGATCACAGGGAATGGCTCTGCTGATGCAGTAAAAAACCAGCTGCAAAGCTGGGGAGAGGCAGAAGACTGGGGGAAATGTTTCCTCTACTATAAATATTCAACAAATACCAGTGATTTTCATGGTCCAGCAAGGCTTCCCACCACTTCATAGCACTGATTGCATCCTCTGAGAGGCCTTGTCTTGCAGACATGCTTCTCTTCCACTGCTGAAGACTCCAGCTTTCCCTTCCTCCAAAGCTTTATACTAAAATGTCTTTCTAGGGTGGCTGGTGTACCTTAAGACAAATATTAGGAAACGTGATCTGTCTCTAATGCAATTTAGCAGTTGGAAATGAGGAGGTTCAGCATCACATAACCAAGCAGTTATTTGTGGATGACAGTCAAGTGCTCCACAGATCACATGGCTGGAACTTCCTGATTAATGCCTTTCCCAAATGCTGTGCAGTCCATCCTAACTGGTCCTGTCACCCCAGGGCCTGACTGTCTACTCCAGCTCATCACAGTTATTACAGGCAGCTGAAGCAGAAATGGCTCTGGGTAAAACTACCTGGCAATTTCCATTATAAAATAATGTTTTCAATGACTTATAGCTTCTCCAGACTTTAATTTGTGTTTAACTTTTCACAGCAAATGCTTTATTCTTGTGGGGGGAGGGGCAGGAAGGGGTAAGAGAAGACAGAATGACAGTGGGTAAGGAGAATAAATAGATAGACTTAAAAACCTTGCAGGATCTTGAAGGATCTATTTTTCTCTTCTAGAAATACGTGCATTTTTTACCTGCCCATTTGGGAGCAAGGAGAGTAGAGAGTCTTTGTGGCACGGAAGGTGGTTCTGTGGTTGTTCCTTTGTGAATGTACCCATAGTTACGCATTTGGAAACCTGTTTGCAGGTGGTCAGACGTGTGACAACTGGCATTTAATTTTGCCAGTGGTGATGATGTGTGTGCTCCTAGCCCTTGCCAGCACCAATATCCTGTCAGCAGAGCCAGGCTCGGAACCTGTCCCTTCCTGAGTGGTTTGGGACACGTTGGCCTTCGGAATGGCCAGGAGCTGCCGTGGCGTTGGGCCTGGGACCTGGGACTCTGCACTCAAAGATGCAAGCAGGAAAGAGAAGGTGAAGATCAGACTCCTGGGGGGAAGGAGCCTCGTGCAGATGGCAAGGTGGTTGCTGGCATTGTGCAGGAAGAAGGCGGCACTGGGACAGGAGGAGAAGCAGGACGTTGGAAACAAGATGGATGGAAGGACGGCTCGTGCTGAATGCTGCCATTATCCAGCTCCTTCTACAGGAGTTACACATGCACAAGTGTGCACTGTCACACTGTTCTGGACTGCAGGAGTGCTAATCATTTCTGCCATTTGTTTCCAAGGGTGTCCAGTGCTCAGAGGGTGAATTTGGGCTCTATCATAAAGGCAGCAGCTCCCTGCTGAATCCCTTCCTTCTTTGTGGCCAATAAAGTGGAAGGACAGAGGATTGCTGAAAAAGAGAAAATGACTTTTGTGGCTTTGTGACTTGGTTTTAAGTTGTAACCCACGCATCTATTTTGCTAATTATCCATTTCTTCCTTTTTAATTTTTTAAACTTTTTTAACTAATAACTTTTTACCGTAAAATACATATTATGCTGATGAACTTCACAAAGTTAAGACCTTATGAAACTTACTTGGCCTTCAGAACAGATTTTTGATGACGCCATGTAAATAAACCATGAGATTATATTTTTAGATGTTTAAATATTTTGATCTGTTTTCGCTAAGTGCCCTTCTTTTTCATTGAGAACAGTCCATCCTGTGCAAAAAAAATGGTCAGAGTCTCTCTGGGGGGTAATAAATGCAGGATACTTGAATGAAACTTTGTCTTGGCATGTAGCAGAGAGAAGAAAAATGTAAGGTTTTCTGTGCAAACTCATGTGGACACTTCTTAGACTTTGAAAGTTTAACTGTGTTACCCTAGTACTCTATTCAGTTAAAATTATTTGTATTTGTTATGTAAGCTAATATGGAAATTTTTCTCTGACTCTTTTCACACATGTGTCTGCTCAAACATATATGCATTTATGTACAATGTAGTTATTTTGTATGCTTAGAGATGTGTGAGAGCTATATGTTGGGCCAGAACTCTCTCATTCCTTATCTGCCTCATGAGACTTTAAAAATTATGGCTTCCTGTTTACTTGTTAATTCATCATTATAAAACCCAAATGCTATTAGTATTCTCAGTGTTCCTGGTGAGTATCTGGAGTTTTAAACAAATCCTTTATTTTCATAAAACGAGAACAAGACTTTATTTATATCACTTTGATGTTTTTTTAACAAAGAGAATGCAGAATGTTTTTAAAAATCGTTCTCCCACCGTCTGAATGGTAATTACTGGGGACATTTTGAAAACACAGTGTTTAAGCTGTTCTTGTATTCCTGCTATTTTCAAATCCTATGTTTAAGAGTAGATTTGTGTGTCACTTATATGTCACCACTGCTTGATTCTGCAAGGTGACAGGACAGGCAGTGAGCTATGCTGACCAAAGGAGAAAAAGAAAGGGTTGCTTTGGCATGGTAAAGCTTAAAAAATATATTATCTCTTTGCCACCTTCCCAGATGATTCTGAGTGCAGCTGTCAGATCTGCCAAGTCAGTTTTCTCCTATGCTCACTGAGGATTTGAGACAATAATAATGATGAAATGAGATGTGGACATTTTGATTGTGTTCTCTTGGGATCTTCAGAAAAGTGCAGGTTTGGATGGCTTGACCTTGTTGTAATTCACACAGAGCTTGTTCTGGAAATTCCAGTTTTCTGCCATTGGAACACGCACAGCTCCTCTCCTGGAGGAGCCTCTGGCCATTCCCAGACATTGTTTATGGCAAGAGTTCAGGAGGATGTGAGCCAGCTCTCTTAGCTATTTGTACCATTTATCTCCCTGTCCCTCACCCGATCTTGACTTTTTCCATGGTTATGAGAAGAAAAGATTTTATAGACATCTTTACAGCACAGTCTCTCCACTGATGTCACCAGCAAACATAATCTTTTCAATACAATGTGATATCTGAGTCCTGAGAGGGATTTCAAGTATGTGGTGGGTGACCTGCTTGGCATGTTTCCTCTCTACCTCTTTGATTTCCTCTCTCTGTACTGTACTCAGACTCTAATGGTTATTCAGCTGAAGCATGTGTATTGGAGTGGGTATTGATCCCTGCTCCACTTGCAGAGTTTGGCTGGCTATCCCTCCTCTGAAGCTCTCTTACCATTAAAAAGATTGTGTTTGACTGAGGCTTAGACACTCAACCAGTTATTTTCAGTTACAAAGTCCTTGTCTTTTTCCAAAGCTTCCAACGTAGAAGATGGCTATTCTTCAAAATGCTTTTTTTAACCTTTGGGCAGCTTAAGATTGCCCAGTTTAACTGCATTTTGCATTTTGTGAAATTTTTAACTGATTACTTGGTGATAATGTCTGTAAACATTTGACAATGTAATTTTTCCCCACCTCCAATTTTTCCTTCCCTGCAGTGAAGCTGTTCATTGTCACGTCTCTACCATTCCTCTTACCTTCAGGTTTTATTCCCCAAATTTAGTATCTAGAGATGTTAATGGGCAGCAAGGTATTGCTGTACACTAAATGCTCTTCATGTATTTGTTACAAGAGGAAGTTGGATCTCTGCTAATCCATTTGAATGCTTATTTTGACATTAACCACACTGTGCTTCTTGATGAAAGGAAGAATTTCAGGGATCCAGCTGGAAATCCTCTTTTCTCCTTTGGTCAATGCCAAGTTCTCAGCTGCACATCATGTTCCTGTGTATGAGCTGAAAGATAAGAAGTAACTTTGAGAAATCGAATCTCTCCTAATCTCTCCTTTTGTGGTACCTGGAGGCCAATTATTGCTTCAGGTGGTGAGGCAATCTATCATTTACAGATTGTGTATTCCTGTCTTTGGCTGACACTGCTGCTTTTGTGGTGGTTGTCCAAATTGGATCAGGCATGAGGCATCTTGATTCCTTCTTAGGAATCACGCCACAATTTGTGCTAATGCTTTTCCTGTGGGCCAGTTGCCCATAGACAGATAATGGATAAATTTGTAAAGTTTTGTTAATATTGTGATAAAATACTTTAACTGGGGGAAATAGTACTCAAAGAAATACTTCTTGAAAGATTTTTAGAAACTCTTCTGTGGAATATTTTAAATTTATGCATAGATCAAAGTAAATAACACAAAGAATTTAAACAGGCTGATAAGGAATATCAGGCTAATAACAGCATAGTAAATAAAATAATTAAAAATAAATCCCTGAAACTGTTTTAAAAATACCCTATAAAACAATAAAATCCCTCTAAATCAAAAAAAGAACATACTCTTTATACTTTTCTATGAAATTGAAATCCAGAGATTATGATGGTTAAACAGTGAGAATCCTTTTGTTCTGTGTACCAAAAGTTTGCATTGAAAATACAAATAGAAATAGTTTTTAGGTCAGAGCACATGCCATAACCAGACAGGTTTTGAGTCTGTTCCTCATCTTGGATCCCAGAACTAATAGTATTTCAGTTTAAATAGCTCTGCATCCTGTTTAACAGGACTATTTTTAAAGCAGTAGATGGATTTAAGTATGAAGACTGAACAAAGCTAATTGATGGTTTATTTTTCTTAAGCCCCGATGCATGTTTTTAAAGTACATTTTGTCCGTTTAATCAGCCAACTGTTACCATTACGTGTCTTCAGAAAACTTTTTTTTCATTCCACTTTTCAGAAGTGCTTTCTATTTTCTCATATTTTTAACAAAAATGTGGAGGTTAACGATGTTAAAGTCTTCTGGAAGAATGGGGAGGTTCTGATGCTTCAAAGCCTCTCCAGTGGGTATTTTATACAAGAGCATTCACTGACAACAGGAATGCTTATATTGCATTTTGCCAGCAGACATGTCCTTAGCTCTTTAAAACTGCAAAAAACCCCTCAAGTCCACAGTTTTAAGAGAGTCTAATGTTGTTTAATTAGAAATTAAAAGGAAGTCAGTGCTTTCTCTTGCTTGGGAATTTGGAGAAAACAAAGAGTATTGGTGGCTATACTGAGAGACATTGGTAAAACCAAGCTGCAAATTTCCAATATATGGTGAATGTTTATATTTAGAAGGCTTTCTCAAAAGACAGATGTATTCTTAGTCCAACAAAGATCAAAAATGCACTCAAAAGAAATATATACTTTTTTTTCCTTTTGTGCAAAGAAAATGAAAACAGTCTTATGCAAATACAGAAAATATTCTGCATGTGCTAGTTTACTACTATTCTTATTTTTAAATAATAACTTCACAAATACATAAATGTGGAATATTTTTCCTAAAAAGGCAAGTTTTGGGTCCTAATCCAGTCTATCTGTTCGAGCTACATATCCTAACTTATGTGAGATTTTCTTATTGTTTTTGTGCTTAAATCAAAGAGCCTCTGTTTAGTGCAGAAAATAGTGAGGTTTCCTCTGAAATTTTGTAAACTCTGGATTAATCTGTAACCAGTAGAATTTGGAAAATAGTCCCTCACATTCATACCTTTTTGCATCTCTATTTCCCCTTGCTGCCTTTTTTAATTCAAATGCTTCCAACAAACGGATGACAGAAAAGATAAACTAGAGAAAGAACTTGCAGATAACTAGAAGTAGGAAGAGCTGAAGCAAGAAAGGGCAAGATAAATTTGGTAAATAGGATTTGTCATTTTGCAGAAGATGCTGTTGTATAAGGTAAAAACCTTTTTCTACGTCTGATTCAAAACCAAGGGAGAATTTGACAAACTGTGCATGTGTTTTGAGTGAATTAGCTTCTTTTTCTCTGTATATTTTCACAAACAGCATTTCCCAATTATCTATGCAAATCTACTGTAATACTTACTCAGGTTGCCTGCAACTATCTGACATTAAAAAAATTTAAGTATTACCCACACTTATAATGGAGTACTCTGTCTTATTACAAACTGCATAAAAGATTTGTCTATAAATAGATCTTACAAAAAGAATTGAAGTATCAACTCAATTTAGTGTAGGTGGGACATGCTGCAGTGTTATCAGAGATTTACTCAACCCCGAATGAGGGAAATGACTGAGGCTCTGTGTGCAAAGAGGAATAAATTAGGAAGACAAAAATATTTGAGTGGCGAAAGCAAAACAAAGCAAAAGCACATAATTGTTATTGCCATAGCAGTATATTTGAAATGATTGATAAGTGATGAAGGTGTTATGGCTACTTGTCAGGAAACAGATGACAATGCCCTAGAAGAATGCCTGGGAACAAATCCCTTGCTGATCTCTGGTCTCAAATCCCGAGGATAGAAACACTTTGGCTGTGCTCTTGTCTGTAATGCAACCTGAAATTTGAAGCTGTGCATGCCTAACCAGAGCAAAGGTCTATTTAGAAACACATTTGAAATGATTTTACAACTCCTTGAAAAGTACAACCAGAGCAAATGCCAAAGCTGATTTCCTGAGTGAAGGATCAGGGACAGGTTAGAGTGTTCTTGGGGATAGGGAGGAGAAGGCATGAAAGGAAATTTCTTACGTAGGATCTGGTCATTGCCCTGGCCCTGAATGCAGTGACTGGGGTTTGAGCTAAAATATACCAGTTTAACCAGGCTCTGGGGCTACTTTTTATTTGAGAGCAAGGACTTCAGGAGGGAAAAGATTGTAGGAAATCACAGGCTTCTTTGAGGTGAAGCTTCTCTTAAATGTGAGCGAAGGTGTGAGCTGTGAAACAGTGACAGAAGGGTGATGGTTTCACAGTGAGTTTCCTGTAATGAGGAGCAATTCCAGCCCATTTTGTATGTATTTCATTATTACAATGAAAATATATATTAAGGGGTATTCAGAAACCAGATATTGCATGGCAAAAGATGACTTATAAAAACACAAGCACATTTAAATATAGAAAATTTTTGCATAGATAGAGTGTAGAAACTCTTGGGCAGTGGAGAGTGACATTTAGTAGAAGACAAGAACAGGAAATTCAGATATTTATTTTACCAAAAATAGAAAAATTTAGATAATGTGAGTCATGTGAGTTTTAATGAAGGAAGAACATCCTTCTGTCTCCTGCAGAATATTCATTGTTCCACTGGGTTCTTGGTGCTGTAGTACTCATATCAAGGCTGACTATCCTTATTCTACTTTCAAGATATTTACAGACAACATTTCTCTAAGTTACTAAAGACTTATACATGTTTGCTCTTTTTCTTACCTTCTATTTTGCTTTTTTCCCCCCTTTTAATTATGTTCAGTATTCTTTGGTCTGGAGATGTTAGGATGCAATTTTTAACATATTTTTAATTTTTTTTGTAAAAAATATTTGCTTTTGGTTTTGGATTTTCCATCCAATTTGGCAATATGTTTGACAATATGTTTGACAATACATTCAAATAATATATGAAGAAAATTAAAGTGAAGTATTTTGCTGATAAGATACTTTTCCTTATTTAAGAAAATCACATGATTCTCTGCTTTGCGTCATAGTAACAACCCAGAACTTCCTTTACCAATATGGTTTTTTAAGGAGGATCAGGCAACATAGCATTTTCCTGCAATGGCTTTGTGACTTGTGTGAATGTTTGTGTGTGTAAGAATGTGTCTTTCTCATCTTCATTCAGGTTGTCTGATTTTTCTTTTTTTCTCTCTTTTTTTTTTTTTTTTTAAATTTTATGTAATAGGAATTTTTCTCTTTTCACCACTCTTGACTTGTTTCATTCCAGGGTGAATGTCTTTGTATTTATTTTTTTCCAAAGGTACTTCTGCACCAATGAATAGGAGAACAATCTGTTTGGTTCTTCTGTCTGTTACTACCAGTGGTCTTTCACCGCCCTACGCACTGGGTACCTCGTTGTGCACTGGGTGCCACAGGTACCTGAGAGAGGAACCTGCAGGAGACTGGGTTACTTTGTGATTGCCAGCTGCCACCTGGGGGTCAGAGGGGATCTTTTAGGCACTGGACATCTGTGTTTTGCTGACAGAGTCCAGTGACATGTTACCCTTACCCAAACTTTGCTCTAGTGCAGTCATGACTGTGTTAAATCCACTACGAGGCTTGCCATCCACAGCAGTGTTGTTATATGTGCACCACTCATGGTATTGAAAATTTTTCTTTGTTTCTAATTTACTACATGTTTAAATCACAAGCAAAGAAATATTTTGGAGTGGAGCAATGTCAATTTTCCACACTTGGATTTGTGGTTGTTATATTAGCTAAAGCCAGCTAAATAATACACAAGGAAAATGAATACTGAGGGTTGCACTTACTGACTCTTTTCACAGAATTCCATTACTAAATTTTCTATCAATCCTTGTTCTATTAGGGAATTGATTCTCAATTGTGTCATCTTTCTAGTAAAGTATTCTAGTAAAACTGTCATTGTGTTTTCTTGTTTCTTCAACTGAGTTCTCTGGGGTAAAAATAAGGGTTTAATTTGAGGGCAATCGGATGCTAATTTTTAAGAAACTTCTTGTTTATCTATGGTAATTTACTGCAAGGGAAATTTCAGTGGTACAAGGCAAGCAGGAAAACAAAGCAGTTTGGCTCAAGTTTCACTCACATTCTCTGAATGGGGACTGGGCTGCATATGTAAATCAGGTCTGCAGTCTAAAAGAAGCTGGAGGGTTTTAAAAGGCTCTAAATGTATGGGTGTCTTACTGACCCTGCATCATTCCCACAGCCCCACTGACTAACAGGACACAACCTGGCCCCTGCCACTGTTCTCTATCTACAGTCTTGCCCTTTTTCTTTGTTTATGTGAGGGGACAGAGACATGCCTGTCCTTCTGTTCAAGTCTTCCCCCTTTATCCCTGTCTGGCAGCTGTGCCAAGCAAGAACAGGGCCATTTGAGACATACAATTCAAAAACTAACCTGGCATTGGGGTGACAGTGGGCACAGCTACTCTTCAGAAACACAAGGAGTTCTTTGAAAAGCAAAGTTAGAAAAACTGTGTTTCTTACAGCTTTATATATTTTGATTTAACCTCAATGTCTTCAGCTCCTACTTCTCCTGTCCTTTTTCTATTACTCTTTCTACCCCTCTCCCCAGGAACTGCATTCAAACAATGCTCTCCATTTTTTGTCCCCTGGTTGGCATGCCATCCAAAAACTCTATAAGCACTGTCTAGGCAGCTGAGCACAGTCTGATATGAGAAAAAAGTATTTTTTAATATCTACCACTTTGTCAGTATTTCTTTTACAGACAGTTTCTGGGGAGCTTGCATCAGTCTCCTTTGAGATGTCATTAGCACCTTTAAAATCCTCACTTGAAAAGAGCAGGGAAAACCTGAAACATTAAACTTCTCTACATATTTTTATTCTGAGTTGGATTGATATTTGCCAAGATTGTTTTACCAGTTACTACTACTTGTTGCCCTGGGAAAGATCTCAAGTGTTATCAAAGAGTTAAGGCAATGGGGTGTTCTCCACAAAAACCTGCTTAGTTTTCTCTTACTAACAAAACACTTCTTCTGTTTTTTTTTGTGTTTGTT
>VZRX01010528.1:62417-76860 GCA_013398075.1 Notiomystis cincta
TTTTTTTTTTTTTTTTTTTTAAACTCAGAGTGGGATCTTTTGTTCAAATAGGGATTAATTATTATTTTGAGAGCTTTAGCTTTCTGTACTTTGGTGTGGATGGGTATTTCCTTGACCACTGGGATATATTGATACCCAGTCCTAACCGTTATTACATAAACAATTTAGTAATTTTCTAAATTATTTTTACTTCCTTAATGCAACAAAACACTGTTTCTACAGCTACAGCTGCACACTGACATGAAGGCATAAGGTTTTTTTAAAAGTTATCTATTACATTAAACTCTTCAGTATTTCAGTCATAGTCCTAGTGCCTTACCATGTGAAAAATTGAGATTTTATTTTATTATGGGGAAGAGATCCTCTATTTTACACTTCATTTGGCTTTCTGTTCTGTAGATCAAATATTCTGAAAGAAGTATCAGAGAATTTATACTTGATATTCTGATGTAGATTTACTGGCTGTATTAACATTCTCAGAATAATTTTGGTACCACCATAAAATTTAAGATTCATGGAGAAAAAGAGCAAAAGGAGTCATCTTCCCTGATCAGTGGATTCCTTATATTTAACCCAGTTACTAATATCTTGAGCCAAGTGCCATGGGCTTGATGAGTTAATATAATGCAGTATCTCTTGTCAGACCTCTCACAGAAATTTGTAGAAGTTAATCACCCCAGCTCTCCCTTTCTAAAGCCCATGGCTGGTGTCTTTACAGAGCATAGAACTCTACATCATCTTTGAAACGAACTAAACTTAAAACTCTGACAGAAAGGTATTTTCTCCTTTTCCCAGTCATTTTTATTGTTCCCTATTGCCTTATGCAGTGTTCAATAGTCCCCATTAGAGCAGGGGTGTCAGAAACACCAAGCATAACCCAGCATACTTTAGAAAAATATCCCATATACAGATAGTGTCATATTTTCTTTCTTCTTTCTCACTGCTGCCTTTCTACCTTTAGCAAGAGAAACCATGCTTTATTATTGTTTCTCAGAGTTCTGACTACAGCTATATCCTTTGTGGTCTATGACACAGTTCGCTCGTGGGTTCACCACTTGCTTCTGTGACTGCATGGTGGTTTCCTGTTATCTGTAAAAAATAATGCATCTAGGGGAGGTTTGTGATGACTGGAAGAAAAATGAAATATAATGCTGTGTGTGTCCTCCTGGGATTAATTTTCAAGCATATGAAGGATAAAAAGACAGACACAAATTATCTACCTATTTTACCAAGGGAAAAACATGCTTGACCAGCATGGCTGTCTTGTATGATTAAATGATTTTCAGTGTGGATGACCACTGAGCAATAGATGAAAACCAACTTCAGTAAAGCTTTTAATACCACTTCCCTCAACATCCTCATTTAGAAGGTAACTTCTGGCCAGTGTGACTGGACTCTTAGGTGGGTGATGACTTGATGCCTAGTAATGAGTGGGTAAATACTGTGTATCAAGCATAAATAGAGAAGCTTCTCTTCATGAAAAACTCTGTTAACTGGAGGATAAAATTCCTTAATGTAAAATGTAAAGAGAACATGAAAGTTTAAACACAGCACTAAATGTGGAAGGTTGACTAATGAGTGGTAGAACCTTGGTCAAGGAAATCCTAAGGATTGTGTCAACAGGAAGGTTACAAATGTCAGTGAAAAGCACACATTTCTATACTGAAGGCAAAATAATAACAATAAAATTAAGTGAGCAGGGATAGCTGTGATTCACAGTGCTCTCATGGCCCTGATGAGTAGAAGTAAAACAAATTGATTGGGGCAAGTCATTGTTTTCCTCTGCTCAGCACAAGTGGTACTGGAAGTTTGCTTCCAGTTTTGGGTTTCCTGTTCAAAAAGGCTGTTCAGAGATTGGCTGACATCAGCAGAAGGTTACCAAATGGTGTGGGGCATCAGGCATGGGACCTACCTGGAGAAGTTGATGGAGTTGGGAATCCTTAACCTAGCAGATGGAAGCTAAGGTGAGGTCTAACAACTGCTTGTAGATAGTTGCAGGCAGATACAAAGATGGTGTAGCCAGGTTCTTTTCATTGGTGGCAAAAGGTATAAAGAGGCCAAAATCTGCATTTTGGGATGTTTGCTAGTCATGACATTAGGAAGGAGACTTTCCTTTGCAACAACCCTTTAGAGGGTTCTGACCTAGGAGGGGATGGACAAGCCAGACAAAACTACAGCTGACTTGACCTCATGCAGGAGATTGCTGTGCTTTGGACAGAAAGCTGCAGTAGATAACCTCCAGACATGCCTCCAATCAGAGTTCAGTGATTCTGTGATATATAGATGTATTTCTCTGGATCAAAATCCAAATATTATATATGAACATTTAGACCTTGGTGCCATTTAATGTTTTGTCAGTCATCCAATTAGATTTCATGAACAGTTTATAGTGTCAAATTGTTGCTGCTCATGTTGAATGCTGGATCTCCTTGAGAAATGCCACTATGTTTCATTTTCTAATCAATTATGATTTTTTTTAATGAATATTTCATTTATTTGTTAATCTATATACCTGATGAGGTGTTCTGTTTAGTAAGGGAAATGGTTTATATTTCCAAAAGTCTAAACATTAAAAAGTACATATGCCTTTATTAATCAAGCATGTAATTTTCACTCAGAGAGTGAAATCTGGTTTGCTTTTACTGTGATAATTTTTTCATTAAATTATAGTGATTGGTACTGATTATCTTTCAAATCTGCTAGTTTTGCTGTGTTCATTGTTAACACAATTTTATCTCATCTGTTCCACCACCATGCCTGGGGCTGATGCCATGTGACCTTTATGAAGAGATGTTTAATTTCCATTCTTCCTGAAGTTTTACTGTGTTCCAGGCTTGTTAAACCCTAATATCAGTAACTCTGAAATCATTTGGCCAGCCATTTAATGAATCCTAGATTCCCACCATCTGACCCATCTGGTCCTAAAAACCATTTAGCCAGTGTCTCCTCACCTTTGTGCAACCAGCCCCATTTAAAGCACTTGCAAGTGTGCACCCCCATCTTGTGAGTCTCTCCTTTGCTTACCTCTGCTCCAGTCTAGTAAAAGGGTTATTTATGTTGATTATAAAGAGATCTGAAACACCTGCCTGGTTTTCACACTGAGGTGCATCTTTGGGTCAGATTGGTAAACCACTTTTTATTTCTCTATCTATCTTGTAATGACTATTTATTTTTTCCCATATAAACTTGAGCTTGAGGAGCAATTTATTCTCTTGCCTACTTTGACCGATAGCCTTGCATCGTTACTTTGATGAGTAGCATTTTCTTTGTACACAGATCTGTATTTTTCTGAATTCCTTCAGGTCTGAGTTATGTTGTGTTTATTCATATGTTTATTTATTGGCATGCATGTACATATATGAGTGTATGTGTGTGTGTATGTATGTTTGTATATATATATGTATTTGTTTGTCCATTCCATCTCTCTAAAATAAATAGCCAGAGATATTTAAGGAGGAGATTTTTGGCAAAGAGTTGCTTCCCAAGTTTATAAAAGAAGTGATGTTTCTCTGATGAGATGAAATACATGGCCTAAGTCAAATTATTCATATTATGGTCATTAGCACAGGATTGCAGTAGCATCTATACTTAATGTTTCCTACTTGAACCTCTTAGTGACCCTATTTGCATAAGAGTAAACTTTGGTTAGTTTTCTTAAGTGATAAAATTAACCTCTTGCCTTTTTCCAGGTAGCCAGAGTTGTTCAGGACATGCTTGCTTATACTCTTATCCTTCTCTTTTCTGTCTAGGAACAAGATTGCATGAGAAAAATGAGCCACCTAGGCTTTTCTTTAGGCTCTGCAGCATTTTCTCTTCCCTCAACACCAACTCTGCCTTTGGGACTTGTGTAAAAACAAACCATATCCCCCTGCACTCTGCCCAGCCCTTGGTGCTGCCATCAAGTTTTTTGGAGGTTGGACTCATTTTTCCCTTGATAAATATTTTAAAATATGTAAATATAATTGCCTGTATAAGTTAGTCCTGTGCAAACAATTGCAATAGGGAAGGAAAATACAAAGAAAGAAAAATGGAACAGAGTTAGCTGCAAACTAAGAGTTAGAGGCTCTAAAAAGGAAGAGATTTCTTTGCTCCTTCTAATTGTGTAGGTATAAACCTGAAACGTGAAAAGTTATCGTCTTTTTTTTCCCCAGTCCAAGTTTTGACTTGATCTTGCTTGATAGAGTGCTTAGAAGGGTGAATAACATCATTGCAATGAAATAGGGAGTTAGCTCTATGTTTGTTTTGGTCTTAAAGTGAGACTTGTTCATTGAATAAAGCAATGAAGATTGTTGGTAAGAGCTGCAGAATTATCTGTCAGGACAGAGTTAGGTAGAAAATACAGAAACTAGTAAGTACTACTCTGAACAACCATTTCTGTGTTTTCTGGGAACACTCACCACTCAACAGGTTTTTTTCCTTTTTTTTTCTTTCTTAGAAATCATCTCAGATCTATTTAAATAGAGGGTATTCAGCTCCTTTGATGAATTTGGCAAGGATAAGTGAAGCCATCATTTCATTGACACTTTTTCAATTAATCACCCTCCTTGCTGACCTGATAGATTTTGATGTTTCTGCCAGCTAGTCAACTGATAATATTTTGAAATGCTCTTCCAGCTTTTCCTCTCATTTTTTTCCCACACATTTTACCATCCTGTGAAATAGGCCAATGGTGGGCACCAATGGCAAGAAAATCTCTGAAAACTGCTGAAAATAAAGGTGCTGCTAAAGCTGATGGAAAACAGACTAAGCTGGCTTGCTGTGTGGCTGCAAGCTGTAGTTCTTCCAGTGAGTGAGTTCATTCATCTGGAGCTGGCTTGGACAGTTTCTTGTGCCACCTCACAGACAGAGCCTAGACTTTAACTTTGATTAGAAGATGCCTTTGGTTGACTTAGCAGAAAGCTCCATATGGCAGCAGCCTTGAGAGTTTTTAGAACATGCTTTTGCTTGTCATTTGTGTTCCAGTAAATGTCAGCGAAATTGAAATCCCCATGATCAATGTGTGCGCTTTTTTACAACTCTCCTTTTTTCATGCATAAATGCTTCCTGTTCTGACTTCTAATCCTGCCCTGGAGATGCATAACAGTTCCTTATGACTATTGTTTTTCAGTATTTTCACTCTCATCTCGTTCCAAACTCTTTCAGCTGTGGTGAGCAGACTAAATTTGTAAACTTTTCCCTCTGAGATAATGTCCTCCTTCACACGTTTGTATATAAACGTAGTGCATCCTGCTACTTGAGTTTAGTGATACTGAAATGGGGTAGTCATGTTTCATTATTTATGTAAACATGTAAGAATAAAGAGGGAAAAATATCCTGGATCTCCCTGTGGCTTTTATGATTTTGTTTTGCAAGCAGAGTGAAATCTTAAGCGAACTAATGAAAGGACTCTCTTATTTACACACAAACATTACTTAGCAGATCTGTGACAAAAGACATTGTCTTAGCAACTTCAGTAACTTCTAGTCCAGTCACATATTAAGATTGACCTTTTCCCTCACCTTAGAATGTGTTTTGCAAGATTGATGATTCTATATTTTATATATAATATCTTATGATTCTTTCAAACATCACTTTTTATTGTTCTTTTGGATATTCTTTCCTATTCCTCTCACCATTTCTGTGGACCGTGGATTGAATTTTATAATCTGTTCTACTTATTTTCCTCTATCAGAAGCAGATACCAGGTTATTCAGAAGCACGGACACTAAGTTACCATAAAACAAACCATTTCCTTAGTTTTTTTTTTACTCTACAATTTCTGCTAAAACTTTCCCCCTCCTTTCTTTTGCTTTGAGGAAGATAATGCCAAAAGCATAAAACCTTCCATACACAAGCCTAAACATGAACTTTTCTCTTTCTTTAAAATGCTAGTTGATGCTGTGGTCATGACCCACATGCTTCTTGGAGCCTCTAACTCTGACTCCACTCTTCTTCAAGTGTCCCAAAGAAGGGACATTCGGGCAGTCAGCTGAATAACATCAAGCCCAAATTTGGTTAAGCCCTACATATCCTTTCCATTAAACTTCAACTGCCTCTTGCCATCTTCATGGACCCGTGCAGATTTCACTCACCCTCTCAAATGTCATTCCTTAGGGCAGCTGTTTCTCTTCTTTCACAGCACTTGTGGCCCTTTTTATGAGAAATCTCTGTCTGATGCTTCTCTCTCTCTCTCTCTCTCTCTATCTCTCTCTCTCGTGGTAATAAAGCAACCAGCACCTTCATGACACAGCAGGTCACTGCTCTCTGGCTACAGGAATCTTTCTGGAACTCTTGTTTTTCTGTAGTAGATATAAACAGTAACTTACATCCTTCCACCAGGGTGGTACATAGGGGAAGAAAAGGCCAAGTGAACTGAGCTCCAGGGCGAGAACTTGGCTATAACTTTCCCAAATGGCAGTCTAGTAGTGGTGGGGAATGTGTTTACTGTTCTCTTATGTATACAGCTGGGTATTCTTTTACTGACTGAGATTTGACTATGGAGAGTGGAGTGTTTTTTTCTTCCCTCAGGAACTGTAGGGTGGCAGATATAAAAATGAAAGGAACACAATAGGTAGAATGAGTTTATAAAAAATTGGGTATGATCCAGACTGTGATTTTAGACATAATTGATGCTGAGACAATTTTAAGTTCTCCATGATCATTTATTGATGTCATTCTGCCCACCCCTCAGCTCATATCTGACCAACACTAATAAGGCTTATTAAAGTAATTAAAGGTTTTCTGCCTCTGTTAAATAAAATATATAACTTCAGATACTTCCTTCAGTGTAATACTTGAATATGTTATATAAACAATGAGAAAACCATATCCTCAATTTGATTTAATCTTGAAAGTGTCAATAATAAATAATGTAAGACACTTATTTTTTTAATACAGTTCTAGCACTCTTAGGGGAAAATTGAATGGACTTAAATCAAATTTTAGCATGAAGGGGAAGTGTAGAAAATAGCATTCCCCAAGTAAATGAAGAAGCAATAGAAAATAATACTCTAAGTATGAATTTGCAGTGTAGTCCAGTTCCCAAGGAGCCTCGATGATATTGGCCTGCCAATATTCTGTTACTCAAGTGGGAAGTGGTGGGCTTGATGTGCTGACTTCAATTTCTTGTGTCCTGGAGATGAGGAACTGCATAAATGAACAAGAGAAGTAAGGGGCTTGGAGTGGGTGTGTTAAGGGGTACTTTTAAAGAAAGTTTGAAGATACCAAAATATGTAAAGATTGGCACGTTTCCTGACTCCAGGAAACAAAGTATGAGATGCTGGAATGCTAAAAAGGCCATCAGAGTTAGTATATCTTTGCCCTTAACATACCTAGAAGCAACAGGCAGGGATTAAGAGATGGTGATTTAGCTGAATCATTAGAAGAAAAAGCTGATTCATTAGGAGAAAAACGGGTTGCTTTGTTCTGCCCTGTAAAAGGCTGAAACAATTTGCCAAGTCAGGTGTGCAAGTCTCCATCCATTCAGACACACAGTGGAAAAGAGACTTTGAGAAGCAAATCTCTGACATGTTCCCTGCCTGTATTTCTTGTTATTCTGCTTTTATTGTGCTTATCTTTTATACCACAAGACATGAGTTATCATTATGATTAATAATTTTCTTTTTGACTGTCTAAGTCCCATATATGGCACTCCTGTTCCACTCAGGCTCATAAAGGTACTCCTGAATCAGAAGAAAGAATTAGTTACAGGACATTTAGGACTTTCCAGGAGTAAAGGAAGAGAGCCTGGGCATAGAAATTCTGCTCTCCATCTCCTAGCATAATGCAGATATCTCTTCTTGGATATCCCATGCAAAAGCTAATCTTTCTCTACTAAATTCTCATTGTAAAGGGTGTGGTTTTCAGTTCCTACGAAAGTGATGTGAGGTGTTGGAATAAACTTCGACATAATTTTGGAATGGATAATATCAGAGATTTTGCAAGACTCATTCTGACACTGAAATTGTTCCCTTCACCTCACTTGGACTGAATTCTTCTGCAACATCCTGTGATAAAAACCAAAGTGAAGGAATTATCTAGAATAGAAGAACAATCTTTTTCTATTGAAGGGTAGAAAACAAGCTTATAAAAGCAAATTAAATTAGATTTACATAAACAGCAGAGTTGGGAAGGGGTATGTTCAGTTAAATCATGAATTATTTGAATAATATGAGCAAGGAGTGATAAGTCATTGTTTTTCTAGGAAAACTAGTGGGCCTCAGTGAAGCTTTCCTGCAGCAGGTTTAAAGGAAACAAAAGGAAATCTTTATGATGCATATTAAATTCTAAGAATCCTCATGGGTCATTTTGGAGGCCAAAAGCATAGAGAGAGCTGGAAAGGATCTGGATAGATTAGTGAAGATTAAGTCCATTTGTGACAATTCCATGCAGCCATTAGATGCAAGCTTCGTGTCAGACACTCCCACTGATAGCTGGAAACAGGGGATTACAACACAGGAAGAACCCTTTAATGTGGGCTCTGCTCTTGTTCTGTTCTGTACACATCTGCTGCCAGCAGCTCTTGGAGAAAGGATACTGAATATATGGACCTTCAGCGTTGGACACAGCAGAACACTTTGTAGGAAACAGCTGGTAGCTTTCTGGATCCCAGAGGGATGAAACACATCTTCACTTGGCTGTATTTCAAGCAAATGTTTAATGTGAGATCTGTAGTGAACTTTATAGCTGACAAATGCAAGGCCATTTGGAAATAATGCTATTGTAGCTGTATTCCCTGAGTTAACTGCAGTGTACCAGGTGATCTTTCAGTTTTCTAGTGATTACATTCATTTAATAGCAAAATAATAGTATTAGTTATACATTAATATCAGCTGCATAGTTAGTCTCTCATACACAGCATAAACAAAAATAAGAAGAGATACCTATGGGTTTAGAAATCCATCACAAAAGTCATGGAAGATTTAGGAAATGGGAAAATATGATGAATTAAGATTTTTCAGGTGCTATTATACAGAAATATAACATCAGGTTTTGTATCAGACACAGTGAAAGGCCCTGCTTCTGTGTTATTTTATCAGTTCTTCTGAAATAGAAATGTAAATACATGTTTTTACAGTATGAGGAATTTGATTTCTTCTCTACTCATTGGTGAAAAGAGCTAAACCAACATTAAAAAGGGAATGTGATGAGTGACATCTCAGACTAGCTAAAGGTAAATTAAAGAGTGGCCACTGCACCTACTCACACACAGAAGACCCTCTAGGACATATCTGGCAATCCCAAGACAGCCCAGACAGCGATGAGTCCTATAGTGTACTCTGAAGAGGACAACTCTTAGCTGGAAGCTTTTTTGCAATGAGAAGAGCAGATACAGTTGAAGGCTTCTCACTGCAGATGCTTTTCCCCAGTCCTTGTCAGGGCTGCCCTGGGGACCGACTGCCAAAGCAGCTGTGCCATCTGCACCTGCCGGACATGGCTGTGGAGAGGAGTGACCTCTCTGCAGGAGAGCACACACTGCTTGAACCGAGGCTGTGTATGAGGACAAAAACTGTTCTTACCGAATCAAAGCAGCAATGGAGCGGAAAAGGCATGGTACCAAGCAGGAACACCTATCCAAATACAGGAAGAATGCACAGCCAGATGTGCAAGTGTTGTGGTTTGACACTAGCCCAGATGCCAGGTACCTATGAGAGTCTCTCATTTACCCTCCCCTGCCACACCTGGGCAGAGGAGGGAGAAGGAAAAAAAAAAAAAAATTCATGAGTGAGATAAGGACCGGGAGAAACACTTCATGGGCATTACAGGCTCAGCTTAAGTTGCAAAGTGAATTTATTACTAACACAATCAGAGGAGGTGAGAAGTAAAATAAGGCCTTAGAACACCTTCCCCCCTCCCAGCTCCTCCCTCCTTCCCACCGATAGGGCAGGCACACAGGGCAGGGGGGTTTGGTCAGTCCATCACTGAGATTTTCTTCCTCTGCTCTGGGAGAGGAGTCCATCCCCTGTGAGGCCTTGGGGTCCCTCCCACGGGAGACAGTTCTGTGGGGCCATACTCAGGAGCTGCAGCCAAACTGCACCTGCAGATTTGTGAGCTCCCCCACGGGCACACAGCCCTCCCAAAACTGCTGCAGCCTGGGGCTCTCCTTCCACTTAACTTGGGCTCTTGAGGTACTTCCTCCAAGGACAGGCTGCTCCAGCCTGGAAGCAGGGCCCTCTCTCTCCTCTGGGTCTCCCACTGGATCACAGCCTCCCCAGGCACCCACCTGCTCCAGCATGGGCACCTCNCTGGGCTGCACCACAGCTGCAGAGAAATCTCGGCTCCGGCGCCTGGAGCACCTCCTGCCCCTCCTTCTCCACTGACCTTGGTGTAGCCATGTTGTTTCCCTCACATTCTCACCCCCTCCTCTCCTCTGACTAAAAGTAAAACTCGATGATTTTGTTCTGATTTTCTTCTTAAATCTGCCATCACAGAGGTGTTACCGACATCTCCCATTTGCCCAGGGCTGGCCAGCACCATGTCCATCTCCAGAGCCATCAGCCACTGGCTCTGCTGGACATGGTGGAAGCTTCCAGCAGCTTCTCACAGGAGCCACCTCTGTGGCCCCTCTGCTACCAGAAACCAGGCCAACACAACAAGGCAAAAAGGTTCTCTATCAGGTCATTAAAGGAAAATATTTGCAGGAAAAACTATGTGAATATTTCTTCGTGGTATGAAATGTATTCATTTTGGCAGTGTTTGTGGCACTCTTTATTTGTTTTAGAGCATTTGCTAGAAACAAAATTAACTGGCAAGAATTTTTACAGATCTGGCAAAGGTCAAGCAACTATCGCAAGCTTAGAAAGCAAAACTTGTATTTATGATGGTTGAGGGCTCATGTTGAAAAGGGCACAGGCTTCAGGTATGTGACTCATGCAGTACCATGTGACCTCTTTTTCCAATGGAAAAAGGTCACATTTCAGAGAGTAAGTATTTTCAGAAGCAAGAAAAAATTAGTTTGAAAATATTTTTGAATATGGTTTTGAAGATGGTGAATCTTTTTGGAGAAAATAACTTAGGGAAGACATATTTTTAAGAAAAATCGCTATCTTGTGACAAGTTGTCAAGTGAACTCTGTCTTATATAAAAAATCGATATTTCAGTTATGCTATTGCAGGCACTCTCTAAGGCAATCAGTAAGATAATAAGGTGAAACATTTTCTGTTGTTGTGGTATCAGAGTACAAACTGAGCTTCTTAAATAATTTCCCTGGAGATCTTGAAAAAGAAAGTCGTAAAGTAGAAAAATTTGCCTGTATATTGTACTCAGCACACTGACATTTGGCCTTTTTCCATGTGGAATTTAAGAATTCCAGGAGGATTAAATTTTTGAAGATGTGAATATTTGATAGTCCTGTATTTGTATGAAATTCATACAGTGACAGAAAAATTCAGCAAGGAAATTTCTGTTTGTTTTAAGTGTAATACTTCAAATGCACAAAGAAAACTAAAGTTATATTCCCTAAATAAAGCATACTTCTGTCTCCTCTACTCAGAGTCTGTTTATACAGTTAATCCCCTAAACTAATCAGCTTTTATTGTTTGTTCTCCATGGTTGTGTGTTACAAAGAAATAAAACCTCAAACTACCTAAGAAAAAAAAAGCCCACAACCAAAAGACTCTGCAACAAGCAACCCTTTACACTCCCCCAAGAAACCCTCATGCACTCATTTGCTTTTTAAAAATTCTTTTTTAATTTGAAAGCATAATAAGGAAGGCCCCTCCTTACAGATGGCCTGGAATGATTAAATTGATAAACTTTTCTCTACAGTATGAGACAATGAGGAAAGTTCACATACCAGCCAAAAGAATTGGAAATAATATTCAAGTACACACAAAACTCCATTAAATCCTACACTTTACATTTATTCTTATGGATAAAGCAGGAAGATCAGCCCTTGAGCTGCTAGTGGTTTCTCCTAAGTGGTGGCATTTATTTATATTTGTGAGGGACAGAAGTAGCCATTCCCAAATGAAAAGGAGAACTTAAAATAAAAATCATGAAGGAACTGCACTCAGCTGCGCACTAGTTTGGCACTCAGTGTTCTGTATCTTGGCCTTGTTCTGCTTTGTGGTCTCAGGGCTAGAAAATATATTTTGTTCCAGCAATTAAAGTTTCATTTAGTGTTTTTCAGGACCAAAATTTTTGGCTGAGACATTGCCAACAATAGAAAGCTAAAAAGTTAATCCAAGGGTGGGGCACGGCGTTGAATAAATTGTACGTGTTCTCTCAGAGGTTTTTTCTTTGCTCCATCCTATATCCAACACTGAAATAATAACATCTTTAACTAGGTTAAATTTACACTTTTGATTCATTCCTTGGGAGCACATGACTGCAATGTGACAAGCCTCATATTTGGTCCTGAAATAGCTTTCAATTTTTTGCTTTACAGACAGGCTCAGCATTTTCATGGGCTCAGTTATTATGAACTTTGAAAAAAGATAATGTGCAGCCCCAACGATCATTGAGCTCACTCAAGTTCAGTACAGAAATACTGTAACCAATGGTCCTGCTTGTCAACTTTAAGAAAGTTAGACCAAATACGTGTTTCTTACTGTCCCACTGTTTTCCATCCCACGGTTATAAAAAACATGTTAAGCCATGTTATCTGATCAGGACCTTGTAAACCATATAATTCAATGAATCACTATTAACTAAACAAATAATAAAAGGTTTTCACTTTCCGTTATCTTGTTTAATGTCAAACATGTGCAGGTTGTTTTCCCAGTGTTCCATTTCCTTTGTCGTGTCGTGCATTACCTCTTCTGCCTTGTCTCATCTTCTTTAGAAGGACTGCTCTGATCACTGGCTTTGTCAAGTCCTTAGATCTCATAATCATGGGGCTCATGATCTAACTCATAGATAACCTATCAAGACTTGGTGGCTCTGAGTACAGATCTGGACAATGCTCTTGAACCTTGCAGAAAGATTGACATTTTCAGATGATGGTCCACAGAAAATACTGTGATGAGCGGTTTAAAGTATTTTCCTAGAAATGCCAATGGGAAATTTGAACATGTTAAATCAAAACTTGGAATATCCATTTTGGGGCAATGTCCAGGCTACATTTGCTTTGAAATAGATGACTGATGATCTGGCAACTTGGGATCTGCTGTGAATTACATATATCAGCAATCCAGATATTGTATCAGACTCTTGAAGGAAGGGCTCATTTATGCACCTTTCTTACAACTGTAGAAAGGAAAGGGAGGAGCAGTCTTGCCATGTAACACAACATGGTTGTTTTCAAGGTGCACAACTCCTGAAGAGAGAATCAAAGTGTTTGATGGCAGTCTTGTATCTCTTGATCACCATTTGCAGAGCCTTTAACAGTAGCCTAGAGATAACCAGCAGTCCAAAGTCTAATGGGTGAACACTTCTGGGGCAGTGGCAAAAGTAATCTTCTGTCATATGGCCTCAGAGCTGAGTTGTCTTTACTGTAAGTACCTACATTTTCCCCTAAAAGATATTATGGGATGAGACTTTTTTTAGGTTTATTTGTTGCAGTTCTATTTGTCCTGATTTTTTTTTTCCCCATCGAGCCAGAAAAACAATGAAGACTCTAATACATTGGCTGAGGGACTCATGCAGAAGAAATGTAGGGGATGATCCACCTGCTTTCAGACCCAGCATGGCTGGACTCCCTTCATGTCTCTATATCTTTATCTGTGTCAATCTAAGATGGGGAAACAGGAGAGTACACGAGCGATTGTTTTTATTATTTTTTAGATTGTTCTGCACAAGAGTAGTTATAGTACATCATACTGACTACAGAAATAATGTTTTTTGCTCTACAAGAAATAAAGAAGACGTGCACGTACTAAGTCAACCTCTCTGTTGCAGGACTTGGCTGAAAAGCTGTTTATAAGTTTAAACAGATGTTTAGAACAATGAAAAGTTTATGGAGTCTATGTTTATCTTTAAAAAGAGAATGTTTCAGAGTTCATTCAGGCTCAGCATCCAGTCTTTCCTGGAGAAGCTTGACTTTCCTGGCTAGATTAGAGAAAAACTCAATAATCACAGAAAGATATTTTTCAAATATCATAGGAAATCTTCCTTTTCATTGGATAACAAAGATTATTGCATTACTCGCTGTGGTTTTATTGAAGATCAAAACTGATAAAAAGTTTTTAAGCCTAAATGTGTGGAATTTAACTAGATTTTCAAACATATTTTTTAACTGATTATAGCTCTTGACAGATTTTTAGAAGACAGTTTAAAATTGTCCCTTACTGAGAAAAAAATCATATTTTGCTCCTGTATTTAGAAATATTTTAAATAGTGTTATTACTTATAGAAATGATCAAATATTTAGCACTGAAAGGTCTGCTTTATGCATTTCTATGGTTCGGGCAAAAAAAAACCCACTACCTTTCTATCCAAACATTATTTATTATTCAAATGTAACCTGAAATAAGAGATTTCTCTGTATATAATCTCTTATTTATATATATATATAAAATGTTCA
>VZRX01010530.1:0-75618 GCA_013398075.1 Notiomystis cincta
ATATATAATATTTATAGCATATTTTAAGCAGAATGGAGTAGTATTAACAGGAAGAACTGGGGGAGGTCACAAATGGCCTTTCTTGGGAAAAGCTCTGCTTTGGGCTTTTCCCACAGCATTTGCCAGCAGTGACAAATCTGGAGGAAGGGGCCTTCCTGCAGGAGGAGGAGAGTGGAGAATGTAGACCAGAAGGCAGGAGAAGTGTAGGAAAGGAGTCAGATTTTCCTGGTTCCAGGGGCTCCATGGAGGGCAGCAGGACTGTAAGCAGAGCTGTTCATGTGTCAGGCTGCCTTATCTCGGCTGTACAACAGCAGTGGCACCGAGCAGCTCTGATGTGCCCTATCACACCTGCCAGATTCACCCGCTGATAGCAAAGCTCTGCTTTAAGCCCCTTATCTGCTTCAGCGTTGCTTCCAAGAGTTTCTAAACCTAGTCACAGTCCCTCGGGGCTTATGCTGGTGGAGGGGAGACATTTAACCTCCCTGCTGGATGTTTGGTGCTGACAGGCATGTGTCAGTCAGGCATTTGGCTGCACCACTGCTGTGTGTGCAGCTGCTGCTGCTCTGCGTGTGACCCTCCAAAGTCGCCCTGAGCCTTCCTCCCCGGGGCCCCGTGCTGCAGGGCACCCGAGGTCAGCACAGATAAACACTGCCTGCTCTCTTTTTCTCACTCGTTTGTTTCATTTTGTGTTTGTTGGTTCTTTGTTGGGAAGGAAGGCCTCCACCTCTCTCACAGAGAGCAGCAGATCTGCCTGCATGGAGACACACGCCTCCCCACACCTGCCCCAAACTGCAGACTCTCGGCTTTGTGACGTCTCTGCCCATAAATCCTCCGTGACATTTTCCATACCATCTCTTCATGACATGCTCATTTTGCTTTGTGAGACAGGCTTAGCCTGCTCCACACCTAAGGTAAGCTTTGAGGACGTATCTGTGCAGGGCTTCACCCGGGAGCAAGGAAGCTAAAGGAGGAATTATCTGCTTATTATTAAATCACATCACATTATTGTGAAACTCACCCATGACACAGCATCCATTCACAGCGTGATCAATTTTCATCAGCTGTTCACTGGACTTCATAAATGTTTGAGCAGTCAAACAGTCCTTAAAGGGAAGGATGAAGCCTATAAAAGTAACACCCAGTTTGCTATAGAGTGTTTTTCCAAGTAGTAAAGGAAAAAGAAGGTCAGTCTCTCTGAACTAGAAGATTATATTTCTGCTTTCCATGGTTAAATTTGAAATGGCTAGCTCCAAGTAAACATCTGAACTTCATCTGTGTTTGAACTGAAAAAAAAATGAGATGGGCATTCATTTAGGCAATAAAGAGAAAGAAAATTGTGCTCCTGCTAAAGGTTACAGGTTTGGTTTAATGTTTGAATTTGAAATTATTAGCTTTCACACTGCATATAATCTCTTTTGAAAAATTAGGGGTATTTTTCTTTTGATTCTTTCAAGTCACTTTAGTTCTGGTGAAAGCTGCTGGATTGACAGCCCTGGAAACCAACACTCTGAGCTCATAAGCAGTCAGGGCAGAGGGATGTAACAGGCATAGCAACAGCACGAGTTTTCACAAATTGCTGGTACTCCCAAAATGGACTTCAGCCATCTGGCTCCATGGGACACAGCCTCACTTCCCAGGCAGATGTTGGCTTTTCAGGCCTGAAGAGAACAGTGCCCTTCAAGCAAATCCCATTTTGAAGGATTTCTGTGAAAAGTCACATGAAAATACCGCTAAGAAATTCATCCTCCCAGGGATCAGAGAAGAAAAAGAAGCAAACCCAGTTATGAAGAATTTTTCACAAGCTCTCCAGATTCCAGTTATTCAAACTAGTGACAACTTTCAGCTCTGTCCACCCACCAGTATTTCCTGTTTGGCAGAAGAGTGGAGGGAAGAGTAAGACAGGCAAAGTTCATTTCCCATTTGCATCACTAGTGAATAAATATTTCTGCAGCTTTTATTATTATCATATGTGCATGCTGTATAACTCAAAGGCAGATTCATCTCTTCTGAACAAATTTAATTTACAAACTTACTCCGCATCAACACACTAGTAGGAGTGGGTGGTCAAGAAGTCACACTCTAGGGTATTATGTATAATTGCCAAACCTTTCTGAAGAAATTTACAGTGTCCCAGAGCAGCACTGTGCCAACAAAAGCAGAGCAGGAAGGAGATTCTTTATGTGTCCAAATTTCTATTGCTCTCCCAAAGGTGTAGTCACCTGCTCTAGGGCTAATGCCAGTGAATTAATCCATGGGAACTGTGAGCTGGTCTTTATGTCCACGAGGAGCCTTGCAAGTAATGTCAGACCATTGTAGGAAAGAGAATGTGAGGGAGTCAAAAGATCTGAAAGTGACCCTCTCTTGCCATGAGAGCTGTCACAACATGCTCACTCTATTGAGAGTCCCCTGGTCTCTGTCAGAAGAGGTTTTTACAGTGAACTCCAAACCCTTTAAAAGTTTAGTACTTGAAACACTGCTCAGAGGGCAGGCAAACCCATCCTACCCAACACAATGTTTAAGGTCAGGGGAAAAGCAAAGGCAGAGCCAGGCTCTGTATTTTCTCCTCCAAATATCCATAAATTATGTTATGATGTTAACAGCTCTTGTAATGTCCTAAGCTCCTTATTTCAAGCCTATAAGGATGTGATTATAACTGTAATAAAACAAAGTATATATCTTTCAAGATATATACACATACACATATATTTTGTTGCTGATAAAACTAAATGTTCCATTTTGTTCTCATACTGATTCACACTTAAAAACAATAAATGTGAGGGAAATTTCAGGATGGGATTATTAGCTTAAAGTGTTTTCTTTGAAAGATTTCAAAATCAATATTTTCAAGTATTCTTTTTTTTCAAATTAATCACCAGGCCAAAGTGAGATACATTTTAGGAAGATTGAGTTCTTCAGGTTTTTTCCATTTATATTAAGAAATATCTTACATGGTTTCTGGGTTACCCTTGATAATCAAGCACATTCTTCAAAAAGATTTGTACTCTGGCCCCATCAATGTCCACTTTTATACCAGTGCTTTTAAGAAATTGCTGCTCAGGAATAACAAGATTCTCTGGTAAGAAATGTAGAGACTGATGAAATTCTGACCTAATTAAATCAGTACCAATGCTTTCATTAGCCTCAACAGAATTAGAATTTCATTCATGACATCTCTCTCATTTCCAATGCATCAGTCCATGCTTTTATCATTGACTCCCTTCTCATGTTCCTCACTGCATTATTTTTCTGCCTTTTACCTAGAGATGGGTTGTGTGCCAACAGTGTCTTTAGAGTCTTGCTTGAATGCTCAAGACACCAGGACAGATAAACATACAGGATGAGCCTTTGACTTGAAAGCAGCCCAGAACAGGAAACCTTTCTTTGTTCCTGAACAGCACTCAGCATCAAGGTTGTCAGACCTCATCAGGGCTTGGTAACCACATAAGAATACATTTACAAAAGCTGGTTTGAACAGATGAGTGGTGTAGCACATAATGCACCTCACTATGCACCTCACTGTCCTACAGGCAGAAGGGATGGGCAGTGTCTTCAAAGAGCAGGGACTTAATCAAAGCCAGTTTATGCCCCATACTTACTGGGAATTCCTCATTCTTGGGGAATAATTGCAATTCCCCAGTCCAAATCACAAATGCATGTGGATGTGCAATGCATGATGTACTGAGCTTCCTTTTACCCACATGCCCTACAAATCAGACTCTTTGCAGCATAGTATCCAACTTGTTACACAAACAGCCTGAATTTTTTTCAATTATGTGTCTGATGTCACTAGAATTTCCTCCATTAAAACAGTTCTTTGATATAATTAACCACTTTAATTGTCAGAACAAACAAGCAGAAGGAAAGAACAGTCCTAGATCAGATAATGCTTAATGCTTTGCTTGCTTATTCTTGTAATACTTTGCAACTGTCAGCTCTCATTTTTCACTAGAAGCCTCCTTAATAGATTGTTTTCCTCTGCAATATTAAGCCTCAGTGTAAAATAACTTGCCATTGCTTATGATTTCCACTCAACACCTCAGCTGGCTGCCAGCAAGGCTTGGGTGTCAGGCTGTGTACCAGAGTGCATTCCTGTGGGGACAGATAGCAGAGCAAGAGAGCACCAAGTACGATTTCAGAAACCATCCCTTGTTCCTTTTAAAGCAAATTAAATCAATAGGGTCAGCTATCATTTCAGACTCACCCATCTGAGGCCTGAGGAGCTCTGCAGTGAGCAGGGTGTACTTGCCACTCAGCAAGAAGACAGCTTCACCTCTGTTGAACTTTGCTGAGGTTTGGTAGAGAGAAGCTTAATTAGTAGCAGTATCAGGTCCTTCTACTTTGATCAAGAGCAAATCTTAACAGAAATTCTTCATTTGTTTCTGCAGAATAACTTGTTCCAGTGAGGTGAAAAGGATTTGGCCTCGGAATTGCAAAACAGACTTAGATTGACAGCCACTCCTGTATTTTCTTTCTGCCTTAATGAAAGCTAAATGGTGCTTTAATGAGATCATGACACAGCAGGTCCAGGGAGACTGGCATGCAGACAGTCAGCACAGTTTATTCATAAGTTTACTTGCCTTCAGGTATCTAAATAACCACCACACATTTTACAAACAACAGTGAGTGTTGGCTCCACATGCTTTTCCATACAAGATATTCTCAGTTTTCAAAATCCAGGAGGGAAAACATTGCTTTGGCCAACAACTATCCATCCTATGCCCACTTTGTTGTAAAAGGACTAGTGTAGTCCTTAATCTGACATGGGTATTTTCTGGGGCCAGAGCATAATGCAACAGGCAAACCTAGGCTACTACATGGGAAGGTTGGGCATTTTTAGTGAAAAACGAAGAAAGCAGAGGACTGACTGAGGTCAGGGAAGACTATGAAAACTTGGAGTGGCACATAGAACATAAAAAGCAGCTGGATTCACTACTCATGCACTGACACAGGGCATTTTGCTAAGGATGTCATTTGGAATGTCTCCTGACAGGTAATGTACCTGAAAATCACACAGTCAGAAACAATGTCTTTAGAAGCCATCTGCCTCAGCATATTGATAATGCAGTGTAAAAAGCTGTGCTACTGCAAATTTACTGTTTCTCACTGAGTTTGTCATTGCTATGTACTGTTCTTCAGATACTGCCATGGAAAAGAGGATTTTCTATCTCAGTTTCACATACCAGTCTTAAATGTGTCATGAAAGCAAACTCCTTCCCTAATGTGCTTTCTGGGTTCACTTTCTCACTCGTATGAGTGAATCGAAAAGATAAAATCTGTGAATCAGCCAAAAAAAATAAAATATCTAAAAGACCAGTAAGTAGCTAGATTTGAAGACAAAGATTGGTACAGCATGCTGGTTGGAAGTTAACCAATGCATCTTTCCACTATAGTCCCATTTTCCCTCTATCAGTCCATGCCAGTGCAAATTCTCACAAGTTCTCTATACCGGAAAAGACAAATATTTTCTATAAAGAGAGTGACCCACCTTGGGTTATGGAAATGTCTTCAATTCTCTCTAACATCTACCTCTGAGTATTAATTTCCTTCATCTTTGTATTTGGGTCACAGAATGGGTCAGGTTGGAAGGCACCCCACAAGATCATCTGGTCCAACCTCCCTGCTCCAGCAGGGTCATCCCAGAGCACAAAACACAGGATTGTGTCCAGGCAAGTGTTGAATATCTCTGATGAGGGACACTCCATAACATCTCTGGGCAACCTGTTCTACAAGTCACCTGCACCATAAAGTTCTTCCTCATATTCAGGTGGAACTATTTTCTTTAGGTCTTTCAGTTGTAATGCTGAAAACATCTTCTGTCATTCCAGTCCTTAAAAAAATATCAAGTTCACCACAACAGTTTACTTTCAATACCTCACAAAGAAAGCTCTTTCTCTGCCTACTTATTTTCCCATCAGCTACCATTTCCTTTCCACTATGCAACCAGCTTCAAACATGTAATTTCCCTCCATACAATTCTTTTTGCTTTCTAACATGACTGTGTGAAATATTTTGCTCGTAGCTACAATAACACTTCGTTTTCTACAAAACCTTTTTCAGCACTTCCAGTCTAAAACAGGATTTTTTTCTCATTTAAACAGACCTTTTTCATCAAAGTCAAAGAAAAAATTTGAAATTAAAAATTAGCTATTTAAAAACCACTACAAGACAGTAGAAAAATGTGCATCTCACATTTTCTGTGGGAAAAGTGTTAAAAAAGAGAGATAAAGTGAAGCAAGCACTACCTTTTTTTCCTTTTCCTTTTTTTTTTTTTCTTCTTGTGATGGAAAAAGAATTTTTAAATTTCTGTGTCCTCAGAAAAAGGAAGTAAATATTCTGAAGCTAACTTGGATACTCAAAGAAATTAATTCTTTCATTGTGTTTATTTAAAGACCTGATAATAGTCCATATCTTTTTAATAAAAGCAAAAGGATCTTCTATTGCCAAGCCACAGCCATGCCCAACACTCCATTTATAATTGCTGTGGTGAGTAATGGGGTGACAGTCCCTATATTCTGCAAGTGCTCCTTGTCTTCTCACAGCCATCAGTGGGAGAGGTCACACAACTGCACAGACCTTTCTACTCACCTGTATATTTTGCTTTTCTATCCTGTAGTACCAAAGCTCTTTTTCAGAAGGTGGTGTCTATTTCCCATGCATTTGAACAATTTTTAAGGTATCTAATAAAACACAGTTCATTACATTTCATCAGATGGTAGGTTAACATGACATTTTTTGCACTATATATTTGACTCTAACCCAACAAATATTTCTGTCTTTGCAAAGATTGATTTTGTCCAAATCCCATGCCCCTTGAGGCAGGCACAAACAATGAACCTTGCCTCACATTTCACCCCTTCTGTCTCCTATTCTTATCACATTGAAATAAATATGCAATTTTCCCTGCTGGGCAGCCTTTTGAATTTGTACCTTTCTTACAAATGGAGGGCAAATGGTCATAGGAAAACCCTCTCAAGCTTTTCAGAATCAGAAATTACACTGGTGGGGTTCAGGAAATGCTGTGCACTCTGGCAATGAGTAGAGATGTCTGTGGACCAGCTCAGGGTCTTCAACTTAGGTCTTAGTTTCAGTACAGAGCTCACGAACCTCTTGAAACTGAGAAGACAGTTTTTTGAAGTTTGGGTACTCTATCACCCTCACAGCCTCTTTGCCCCACTACCCAAAACTCACAGCTAAATTTCCCCATCTTCTATGAGGAAAACAGTGACCAAAAAAAGGCTGTTATTTCATTCAGAAAATCTGAATCCCATCTAAGCTCCCTCAATGTGAGTTATGGGTTGTTCTGCCTCAGTGTCATGCTGTATACTAGCCAGCACTCAAGTAAGTACACAGAGCTGCAGAATCATTGGCTAATTTATAAGGTTAGAGCCTTAAGGAAAAGTAGTAAAATTTCCATTGATTATTCAAGCATAATCTCTCTGAAACAGGACAAAAATTACTTGCAAAGAATTTCTATCAATAGATGGGGCCAGAAATAGACAACATACTTTTGATTGTCTTCAGCTCACAACTGAAACCTAATCCAAGAGAAACCACATCCTTACAAGCCTGTAGAACTATTTTCACTCAAACAAGTGTTAATAAGCTGAGTTAGCATTTGAAATTGATGCATGCTGAATGGTAGGAATATTTTTATATGATCACAGCTGCACACAGCTGCAGTGGGGTCAGGGATGGGCAGTGGTTGTTCTTCTGTGCTATTCTATGCCCACTGAATATCATGTTGTAGAAAATGAAAACATTTGGGGTTTGCTTATGCACTCACTGTTAGCAGAGATACTGCAAAATGACCAACCTGCTTATATTTAAATACTGTGTTATGAGCACTGTTGCTTAAAAAAACAAGCACATGCTCTTTACAAGCCACAGCTGCACAAAATATTAATGTGCAGATAAAAAAGTTTAAGCCTTGTTTAAAAATGCCAAACTCTTTTAGCCACCTTCTTTCTGTCTGTGTACTTTACTTTGATTGCATTTGCTCTGACATATTTCAACTAATCATTGTGCCTGTACCCGAATGGAATATAAAGTTAAAATAACATTTGAGGATTTTTATAGGTATCTCAAGACAAATACTGTATATTTGGTTTTAGCTAATATTTCAGAGAATTCTGCATCCACCTAATTTGTTAGCAGTGATATCACTGCAATATCAATATATAAAAAAGAAAGCACTCTAAAATTACATAGAGTTTGCAGTCACAATTGACAAGGCATATCGTTCAGAGACAGACTGTATCTCTACTTAAAATATACTCATAACTGTCATGATGTATGCTAGTAAATCAAGTTCACAAATGTGTGTGCTAAGATTTGAAATGCTTCCATGAATAAATTTATATTCTGTCTGTCTCCACAGTCTAGCTGCCTTTAAAAAAAAAAGACAAAAAAAAAAAAAACAACTTCAGTGAGCTGAACATATATTCTTAGGATGAATTTGCTGAGGGGATAAAGGTTTTGGCCTGTGCCTTGCTGTACTGAAACAAGTGGGTACATCCCATGCATCCATGAGCAGTGAACAAATGTGTGGAGCTGCTTACTGAGAACAAAAACCTGGAAAGTTTTCTTTACTTGTGACACCATTGTTCCCCAGTCCAATCCAGACAGAATGGGAGTTCCAGGAAAAAAGAATTGGTGAAGATTTCAAAATATGGCCTTCTGCTTTGTTGCCATGTGAAGTCATGTACAATCAAAGTGTTTAGCCTAGTACATAAACTTTCACTAAGGTCAAAATTTTCTGCATCATAGCACATTTTGAGTTTGACCAGAATATGCTTTTTGTTTCTTTCCATTAACTGAATTCTCATTACTAAATTACAGCTATAACTGCCTCTAGGATCATGCATGTCAAGAGGAATGCTACTTAGTAGACTATCCCTGCAACAGGATCCCAAGTGCAGATTTCCTGGTAAGGGTGTGATTTTGCTCAAACCAAAGCTGGAAGTGAGTTGGTTTAGTCCTGCAAGCAGAGGAAATGCTCCTTTAAGGGCTGGGACCAGTCTGGGCATGGAACAGGCTGCTGGGAGCAATGAAAGAGTGGCTGCTTATTCCTGCCAGTGCCTGAGCCCCAGGGAGCTGGCTTGGTCTGTCCCTGGGCAGTGCTCCTCCACAAGAAATTAAGCAATGTGAAGCAGCAGCAAACCCCTCAGCCTCAGCGGGGGCAGAGGCGCTGCCTCCTCCCCGCGGCCTCTCGCCTACGCTTTGAAGAAACCTGGAGCTACGTTTGTGATGTGACAATGGCCGTGACAACAGCTGGTCATTTGGATCCCTTTAGTTCTGAGGAAGCCCTAATGCCCCAAATAATATAGCTCTGTAGTCACTCCCGACTTCCACGTCAAGTCATCCCAGCTTTCCTCTGGGAATAAATAATCTGTAGCAGTTCTCACCGGCAGGCAGCCAGCCTCCCTCTCAGGAAAAGTCCAATGTCTTTGAGGTTTTGTATCCTGTCAGACATTCAGGTTGGTTACATTCTGTAGCAGCAGGGTGACAACAATCAGCATTGCTTGGTTAATTAGAGGGATTTGCAGAAAGACTATACAGCAGCTGACTTTTAACAGAGCTGGGATTTTTCTGCGAGGGTGAAAGAGGTTATTTTGAGTACAGTTCTGTAAATTCGGAGAGTAATGCCCTCTCTGCAGCTAAATAGGCTCACTGTAGTCATAAGCAGTGGTATAAGATTTAGGAATTGCTTTTGTACTTCCTTACATTAATAAAACCTCATGAGTGAGGTACTCTGAAGGACAGATGTAGTCCTGGCTGCCACTGCCAGAGTTCCTGGGATTGTATGCAGGGATCCTGTGTACATTTCCAATATGGGCTTAAATATGAACATAACATAACCTCAGTTTTCAGACATGAACATACACGAGAGGCACTTGAGTTACCTGAAAAGTGTCTCCTTTTGTATTTTTCCAGCCAAAACACCCCAAGCCACTAGTCACCTGGGGAAATGGCATATCCTGGACCTTCAGATGGATTTTTGGGCAAAGGCCCAAGGAGTGAGGACAGTGTAAACAATTGGCTTAGACAAATAAGCATCAAGGAAAATCTCTTAATGAGGCATCATCATTCACTTTAAATTCTAGAATGGTACAGCATTTAGAAACTCAACATCACAGCTCAGCAGTGAATCATGTCTGACAAATTTTATTTCTCTTTTCACATAGCTTTTCCATACAGATCTCCATTTTCTCCACTGTATTTTTTACCTTGAATGGTTTATTTTGTGCCCAGTAACTGACACTATAGAGGAGAAATCTCTGCTTCATTGTCTTGCTGTGCTCTCTATTTCAAAGGAAAATGTATTTATCCCTAGGTTTTTGAAAACATTGCATTTAATAAGTAAACTCATTTTCTCCAAGTCACATAAGTCACATTTTCCCTATGATCATAGGAGCATAAAACTTGCTTTCTATGATCATTCATGCTCATAAAATTCAGTCACAAAATGCTTGAAAGCAGCAAATACTAAATGAGTGGAGAAAAAGTCCCTACGAACTCTCATTTACTTGCAAACAAATATTGGCAGATATGCTTTGTGTTACAACTTCCATGATAGTATGAACATAAATTACTAGAATTGAACATATTTTAATTGAATTTTCTTTTGACCATAAAGATGCCTTGTATATTATACTTTCATGAACCTGCGAAATGAATTTGTGTGAGCACAAAATTCTTCTACATGTCTTGCCAAAGCTGAAAGAAAATATTAGCATGTATGGTAATCATAGAATGGTTTGGATTGGAAGAGACCTTAAAGATCACCTAGTCCCAGCCTCCCTGCTATGAGCAGGGACACCTTCCACTAGAGCAGGTTGCTCAAAGCCCCATCCAGCCTGGCCTTGAACACTGTCAGGGGTGGAGCATCCACAACTTCTCTGGGCAACCTGTTCCAGTGCCTCATCCGCCTCACAATAAAGAATTTCTTCCCAATATCCTGTATAAACCTACCCTTTTTAAGTTTAAAGACATCACTCCTATCACCCTATGCCCTTGTAAAACCTCCCTCTCCAGTTCTCTTGTAGGCTCTCTGTAGGCACCAAAAGGTGCTGTAAGGTTTTCCCAGAGCCTTCTCTTGTCCAGGCTGACCAGCCCCAGCTCTCCCTGTCTTATCTTCATGGGAGAGGTGCTCCAGCCCTCTGACAATCTTCATGGCCTCCTCTGGACTCACTTTAGCAGGTCCATGTCTTCCCTATGTTGAGGACCCCAGGGGTGGACTCAGCACTCCAGATGGGGTGTCAGGAGGGCAGAGTAGAGGGGAGGATCACGTCCCTCTCCCTGCTGGCCACATTTTCCTTGATGCAGCTCAGGATACAGTTGGCTTTCTGGGCTGCAAATGCACATTGCAGGCTCACCTTGAGCTTAATGAACTTAAATAAAAGTTTTCAGCTCTTACCTTTACTGACCTTTTTAACTACTTAGTCCCCACAGAGATAGCAGCCTCTCCAAGACATTAGGCTGTAGTCAAATTCTCATTCATTAAACTGGAAATCTTTAGGCTCCTGAACCTTTTCTGGGAGATTGAAACAGTACAGTATTTGACTGCAAGATACACTGCTAATTCTTAAATGTGTATGTCAGAAATTTACTGCTGTATTTGTTAATTCAGTTCCTACTGAGAAAACAAGAGCTCTGCCTCTCTGGCAAATCGCTGCAAGGAATAATCAAATACTTTGCTTATAAAACAGTATCACTTATGGATTCCTCTCTGGCTTGGCTTGATCTTATTTCCTGTTCTGTATTCATGTCTAACTGCCTTCACACATTAAATATACTTATAAAAAAAGAAGGCTACAGATTTTCTTTATCACTTGTTTGCATTAACTGCACATTAATAGATAAAGAGGAAAATATCCCCCACTCTGCGTGCATCTGAGGCAACAACCAATTGTGAGCTGCCTCTGGGCTCAGTGACCTAGAAACCAGGAATAAGACTCATAAAAATCAGATGCTGAAGAGCAGCATCAGAGACACCTTCAGAAAGAGGATGATAAATCATTTGACAAGTCCATAAGATGTAAGTGCTTCTGAAATAATAATAATAATAAAAAAAAACTTTAAAAAAATAATCAAAAAAAGGTAACGCCTCAAAAATATTTTCCAGCTCTATATTTTCTCTCATTTTTGTCTCTTTGAACATTCTCAGAGACCCCATCCTGTGCACAACAACACACTGAATGTCCCCCTTTTTATTACAGAATTAGGCATTATTCTTTCCTTAACACAACAGGGAATAGTGGTTGTTAAGGCACAAAATCCATGAAAAAAATCAAGATTGTGGAACTACACAGAAAACACATAGCTGTTTTGATTCAAGACACCATAAGTGGTTCACAAGGTAGCTTTCAGTCAGTGAGAGACTCAAGTTTGGAAATAAGCATACTGCTATCAAAATCCCTGGAAAACAGAGAAAGAAAGTCACTTTAATATGAGCAACTGGATTTTAGCCACATAAAATCCTGCTACTCTTAACTGGTTTCTTCCTCTGAGCTGGGTCAATTAGAGACATGATGTCCATAGCACGTGATCTATAGCAGCCAGACTAGTCAGGAATGCCAACTAAACTAAAAGAGAAAAATTATACAGCTTTGGTTCATAATTCAGAGATAGGCATTTCTGCAAATACACAGGAGAACTGAGGAGAGTGATGTGGAATTGTGGGATGGTTATAACTCTGAGAAAGACTTACTCCTAAGCTCATCTGGCATTTTTGCAGGTGGAAGGTGTTCTGTGATTCCAAGATTTTACACAATTTCAGGTGACAGGCGAAGAGAGAATGAGGGAAAGGCATTATGTCAATATGTTGTGTGGGTACTTACTGATAGTGGATTATCTCCTTTAAATTGCTTAGACCCATTGTGCATGCATCATTGTTAGTACTATCAAAATCTAAAAAGTAATAGTTGGCTGACAGGACACAGAAATAAGGCAGTAATGACAACATTACCTACCAAAGAGAAAAGCTAAGCAAACACACATCACAGTGCTTTAGATGTTTCAAGTGTGATGGTGTTGATGATGGCCATTACCAGAAACCCCAGGCATAACTCAAGACCCCACTGCACTGAGTGATGCACAAGCACAGAATATGGTGGATTAAAACAGTACCACACAGGAGGTGGAACATAGCAAAGCCAGTTTTGTGTCAGATCTTAGGCATGCACATTTCTTTCCACATCTGTGAATGCAAAAAACAAAACAAAACACAGGCAAGAAATAATATCCAAGGATTTGGTGCTTTCAGTTTTAACAGCTTAACAAGCCAATTAGGTAGGAGCAAACCTCAGGCTTCTGGCACTTTCTCAGTGTGATTCTCATTTCTCACCAGCCTATGCTGCCCTCAGCCTGGGAGAATTGAGTGCACTAGACCGTTTTTAAAGTGCCTTCTTTCGTGCCTGTTTTCCTGTGAGCTTTGTTTCTCTCCTACCCAGAACAAGCTCTGCACCACAGGAGGTAAGCAGATAAAGGCTGAGGCAAGGTACTGGATAAAGGCTCCAGCTGCCCCAGGAGATTTGTTTTCTTCCTCACACACCACCTTCATCTCAAGGAAGGTCTCAAGAATAGAAATGCAGCAAGTACATTTCACCATTCCCGCCTTTTTTATGATTCTCACTTTGTTGTGCTTAATAGTTAGATTTTCTTTTTTGGAATTTTTTTAAGTAGACATTGCTGTCTGTCAATAAGATGGAGTGGGAAGGCATCCCACAAGTTGAACTTATGTTGCCTTGCCTTGACTACCTCAAATTTAAAATAAATAAATGCAAACAAGAGGAGATAGGTGTCAAGTCCAAAATCTTCTCTTGTTCATTGAAATTTTGGAATAGCAATTGTTCTGTGACCCAGCCTGTCTGAGACCAAGTTCCATGCCAGTGGCTGAGGAGGATAATAAAAAAGATCTTGCCTGGCTTTCCCACCCAGTGCAGACAAGGAATAGGCCTCTGGAAAGAAACTCAGCATTTCTCTGCTGATGACTTTTCTTTGTAACTGGTAGTGACATGGAGGGAGACCTGGAATGAAGGGTCTCTTCACTTCCTTTTGCAACTCCTGGCTTCTATAACATCATATATGGAAGTGTTTGCATTTCACGGGTGTGTTTTTCATGTGTTGGTTCTGTCTTGACCAAAATCAGCAACTGTTCAGTTTTCAGAAGCAGATTGTTTCAGGTTTTTCAGCTTGTTTTGCAGACAAAAGAATCAAAACCATTTGAAAGGAGGTCAATAGGAGTTAAGTACATAATCCGTTTAGGATTTAGCAAATCCTACCCAGACCTTTTTGCATTTCTAGGCACCTCACTACCTTTGTAAACTGGACTCTGTATAAATTTCTGAATTTTCAGTGCCTAAGAGAATGAAACCACTGACTTGTCCAAGTTTGTTTTAACATTCCAGTCTCCAGTTTAGCCACTGCAGACTAGGCTGTCTGGTGGGCCCTTGTGGAGAAGAGTCAGGGACACAGAAAGGTTGAAGAGACCGGGTTGTTTTTAATGAAGAAGCTGAAGCACCTGTCTCATTCTGCACACGTAGGACAGCACTGGCTATAGCAGAGTATCATAATGGAAATGAAAGAAGAATTTGGTAAGACATGCTTGAGAAATAGGATGTTGTCACCAGTTTTACTAATCTCACAGTGTCCTCAAGCCTGTTGTTATAAGATATTGGACTTACTTGATGTATTTGAAGAAAATTAACATCTGGTCAAAACAACAGCAGTTTGCCACATCAGAATCACTAAGGCACACTGCTCACAGCTGTTAAATACAGATGGCACTTTTGTAATAGCTATGACAGCATAACAATAAATTGTGACAGTAACTCAAAGTTATGACAGCACAACCAGGCAAGCGTTTAATCATATTACAAGACATACATGGATGACAAAAGTAGTAATTCCAGGCCAAAATGAAACCATTTCCACATTTTCTAAAAATTATAAGCACTTGTACCAAGAACTTAGTTATTACTGAGAGATTATTCTAGTTGTGGAAGAGCAGCACTGCCCCAGAGCACTGAGGAAATCAGACCCCCTGAACCAACATCATGCTGCTGCAGAGGGCTGTTGGGATCTGCTCTTGAAGCCACTGGCAGGTCTCTCATTTGAGTGCAAAAAGATTACCATCGTGTTCCCCATTCTGGGCAACCATAGCCCAGGTTTCAAGGAGTAAGAGGAAGGCAAGTGAGTAGACAGGTGTACAGCCAGCCCTTTCTTTTCCCTTAGGGCCATATTCATGCATACACTGAGTAGTCCCAAGCTGCTCCAGAATGAGAGAAGGGGCCCTTCCAGTAGGTAGATGTGGAACAGAGGAGCAAAAGAGCTGTGGTTACTCCTGTCCTGCCAGTCCTCCAGTTCAAGCTTGACAGATATTTTCAGTCCCCTCACAAAGGCTCATGCTTTGTCACAGGACAACCAACAAAACCTCTGAAAAGGGTTTTTAGGATGGAGATTGAGCAGAGCCACAGGTCCAAGGCTTGGGTGGGTGAGACACAACAGCATGGTGAAGGCACACCAACCCAAAATCCTGGCCTGACTGCAGCCCTTGTCTCTGAGGAGAAGCTGCTGTTCCTAATATGCAAGAACAATGAGTTATTTTAGTACTTTTAGATAGAGGCTACAAAATTATAATGTGCAACTCTTTTTCTTGAGTGAGATTAAAATGTGTAGATCCTGTTGGTGCTCCCATACACACACAATGGAACACCAATCAGAAGATGAAAATATTGTTTAAATGGTTATTTTAACTGTACACTGAAATAACCATGAAGAGTGATTTATATTTTATTTCAACCTTCCTCCCTCAAAAGAAAAACCTTGAGGTTCTGTTATTTAAAACTGGTTTTAACCTTGTATATTTAATGTATACATAAAAAGTCTGCTCTGCTTGTTGCTTGGACACAGATAAAAGCATATCAGTCAATATACACGTGACATTTTTGAATGATAAAAGACAACCCAGACAGCTGAGGTGGGTCAGACAGGAATCACAATAAACTGGAGCAGCATCTCCTAGGTATTTGACTAAGTGAACATTGTTACATTGCTACCTTTAACAACACCTCTTTCATTGCAATACTGTACCTAGAAAACAAAAATCCCAGCTTTTAGCTGGTCCCATAATATTCTATAATTGCTCTGATTAAACAGCAAAAATTAAGACAAATTCAATATGAACAACAGTCTCAAATCTGCTCAGTTTTTTTCTTTTTTTGCATGGTAACACTGAATATAACCCTGTGAAATCTTCCTTATTATTGCTGTCATCCATCCTTAATTACTGTTCTGAAGTGAAAACAGGAGCCACAGTGGGAGCATGTAAAAATGACCACTGGATGCCAGAGAAAACATCCCACATCTCTTAGCAATGCCAGGTGCTCCAGGCTTTGCTGTAGACCCACAAGCTTCTCTACTTGCCAATTAAGAGAACAAGATTTTCTTTTTGATAGCATTTGTATTGGGTTTCCATGTCAAGGTTTTGGGGAAGGGGGTTACAGGAGTGGAATCTGTAAGAAGATGCTGGAGGCTTCCCCTGTGTCCAACAGAGTCAACGCCAGTCGACTCCAAGACTGATCTGCTGCTGGCCAAGGCAGAGCCCATCAGTGACTGTGGTAATGCTTCTGGGATAACAGATTTAGGAAGGGGGAAATTAAACCCTGCAGCTGTCAGAAGAGAGGAGTGAGAATATGTGAGGCACAAAACACTGCCAACACCAAGATCAGTGAAAAGAAGGAAAGGAATGAGGTGCTCCAGGTGCCAGAGCTACATTCTCCTGAAGCCTCTGGAGGACACCATGCCAGGGCAGGAGGATGCACCCAAAGGAGGCTGTGACCACCTGGAGAGAGGAGCCCATGCTGGAGCAGGTTTGCTGGCAGGACTTGTGACTCCACAGGGGACCCATATTGCAGCAGCCTGTTCCTGTAGGACTGCATCCCATGGAAGGGACCCACACTGGAGCAGTTTGTTTAGATCTGCAGCCTGTGGGAAGGACACAGGTTGGAGAAGTTCATGAAGAACTGTGTCCCATGAGAGGGACCCCACAGTGGAGCAAAAGAGCGTGAGTAGTCGTCCCCCTGAAGAGGAAGGAGCAGCAGAGACAGCATGTAATAAACAGACCACAATCCCCATTCCCATACTCCTGCACTACTGGGCAGAAGGAGGCAGAGAAATTTGGATTAAAATTAGGCCCATGAAGAAGGGAAAGGTGGGGAAAAGTGTTTGTAAAGTATGGGTTTATTCCTTATTACCCTATTCTTGATTGGATTGGCAATAAATTAAATTCATTTCATTGAATCATAAAATGGTTTGGGTTGGAAGGAAACTTAAAAGTCATTTATATTCCAACTCCCTGCATGGGCAGAGATAGCACCCACTAGATCAGGTGCTCAAAGCCCCACTCAGCCTGGCCTTGGACACTGCCAGTGGTAGGGCACGCAAAACTTCTCTGGACCACCTGTTCCAGTATCTCACCAACCTCACAATAGGGAATTTCTTTCTAATTTCTAATCTAAACTATCCTGTTTCAGGGTAAAGCCATCCCCCCTTGTCCTATAATTACATACCTTTGTAGAATGTCTCTCTCCAGCTCTCTTGTAGGTACTGGAGGTCTGCTATTAGGTCTCCCTGGAGCCTTCTCTTCTGAGGCTGAATAACCTCAATTCTCTCACCCTGTCTTCATAGGAGTGGCGCCTCAGCCCTCTGACCATTTTTGTTGCACTTCTGAACCCACTCTAACACATAGGTGAATATCCTTCTTATGTTGAGGACCCCAGCTCTGGATGTAGAATTCCAGGTGGGGTGTCACAAGAGTGGAGTAGAGAGGGAGAACCAATATCCTCAACCTGCTGGTCTCTAAGCCTGTGTTGCCCATGGCAGTGACTGGTGAGTGATCTCTCCCTGTCCTTACCTCAAGCCTTCCATTATATTTTCCTCTCCCCTGTCCAGCTCAGGAAGGGGAGCAATACAACAGCTTGGTGGGCATCTGGTGTCCATCTAGGGCAACCTAGCAGAACAAGCAACTCCTAATTTAGCCCAAACTTTTTCTGTTTCTAAAGCCCTTCTCAGAGATTTGTGCTGACCTGTGATAACCAGGGTCTGGTGGCCTGGAGGTCCAAATTTCTACAGCATCTACACAGCAATTTGACTTCAGGATGCAGCTGGTTATGTTTTCATTGAATAGTAAAATAGTTAGCAGATGCTTATGCTTTGGATATGCCATCCCTTGCATGAAAACACTTTATAAATGGACAAAGGAAATTCACACCCAAATGCTGGTGACATTTCTTCTTTTCCACATATACTGCATTTACAGCCTAATGGAATGACTGTTCTCAGGCCACGCTTTGTCAATACAAAAAAAAAAATTCCTTCAGAAATAAATCACTGAAGTAAAGAAAGAGTTACAGCTCACATATACTGCAAGGAGAGGTCCTGGTAGAGTGAAAGCAGTTTATCTTCAACAAAGAGAAGAAGGACATAAACACTTCTTTTGCTACCAAAAACTAATTAGATAAACTTTCGAGTAACAATCTTTGAAAGGAAAGACATTAAGTTTGCCAGAAATCAAGGGCAAGCTGAATTATCTATCCACCCACGTCTTTGCATAAAATTTCTACTTGAATGTTATTAATCATTCATGTCATTGTTAACTTCTCTATGGTGTGTTTGCTTTTTCCTTATCAATATATGCATAAATCTACCTAATTAATGCTAATATAAATGTTTACTGTGGGAAGGCAGAGATTGTCTACAGTGAATTTCTAATTCAGCTAAACCAAGTTCCAAACATCTTTCAAAAAGAAAAAAAAATCAAACATTTTAGTCCCCAAAATTTTAGAAATATTTTGAGCACACCCATTGTGGGATCTTGAGCATTACAATCATGGGGTACCTTAAGAGTTTTTTAAGATCTTTGCAAAACATTATTCCTTTTCAGATGGATATCAGAAAATAAATTTGGTCAACAATATAAAAACTTGTAAATGTTTAATGAATTGTTTTAAGACTGAAATAGTATGAACAGGAGAGAACCTCTCTGGGAGCTGAGTTCCATATATAGTGCTTCTTTGAAAAGAGCAGTAAAAGCATGTTCCATTTACTTAGATCAGTAATACTGAAAGACATTTTGGTTTTTTATATAATATTAAAATTTTAGACCATTTAATGGCATAGAAACCCCTACTCAGATTCTAAAAGTGTGGTGGAGAATTTCCATCCTTTTATGATGTTTGTCTGAAACTATAACTTATAGGTAAGCTCCTTGGGCTTGAGGCTGTATAAAGATATTGCCACTTACTAAACTACTAATTGCTTTCCTTTTGCATCCTGCCATAAGGATCCTGCTTCCCCTATAAGCAACCCAATGCAGCTCACACTGTGACATTAATTCAAAAGGCAGCTTTGCACTGTCTGTAATAAAATATTTATTATTAAAAGTTTATTGAAAGTTAAAAGTAATAATTTCTAAAATCTCGTAAAGAAATATTTGTATCTTATCAGAAAAAAAAAATTGAACTGCTGGCTTGATGGAAAGGAAAATATCCCAGTTTATTCACTAAGAAGATATTCAACAAAAGTATAAAAATTATAATTTTAAACTAAATATTAAGTGAGTGTGCTCAGCATCTGAAGCATATTTCAAAGCTGTAATGAGGCTAACAGAGTGAACAATCTAATTCTTTCTTATATATTTAATTTGATTATGGATTTAAGAGGCAATAAATATATAGTTCACATTATCTCAGCAAAACTGTTCTTTTCAGCTAGAGAAGAAAGTAATAAAGTTCAGAGTTATTCAGTATAACAATATTGAATAAACATTTTTGCCCAAATAAGAGGACAGATGATTCATTATTCCCTAAAATGGGCATTATGATCACTTTTAAACATTTCTGGTTTTACCTGAGATGTATTTATTGCCTGGGAAAGCACATATATTAGTTGCAAGCATCGTTAGCTCTTTTCACTGTTTTCATAAAACCTATTAGCATCAAGTTCTTCTGTTGTTCCTCTAATGCAAGCATGAGAGGAAAGGTACTTTCCCTCCCCTGTTCCCCATGTATTCGTAGAGGATTTATGCCTTGTCTGGATGTAGGATCCTCTCCATGGGTCACAGCAGAGCTGGGCTGTCCCCCCAGCCCAGCTCTGCTCTGAAGTCACCACAGCATTCAGCTGCAGCATTACCTGAGTTTGGTTAATCTTCCATAACTTTGGTGTTCTCAATAGTTACGAGGCCCAAATGCACAGTTTGGGCTCTGTCTGTTGTCAAATGCAAGAGTAAGGACACAAGGGAGCAAACCCAAGCTCTGCATGTCCAACAGCTTCTTTAGGCGATTGAGCAACACTCTTGAGGTACCTGTAAAGGACCCTGACAACCTGCACAGAGTGGAGATGCTTGTTTTGGGCTGCTAAAGCTTCCAGCAGCACTTAATCAGGCTGCTTTTCACGCCCTCCCAGCTGCCAGCTCCTACCTAATAGGGCCAGTGGAGCAGCCAGGTCATGTACATGTAAACACTGTTAACTAATTCTATGTAAAGTAGCACAGCATTTATGTATTTCTCTTACTTGCTGCCTGGTGAGGTTATATGCTACTCTCCAAATGAGTGCAACTGAAAGGAAATAAGGCAATGTCTTGGTATTTTAGAATCTTGAAACACATCACTACACCACTCACAAAAAGAATAATATTCTGACAGTTCCAGTCGTATCAGCCCTGTTAGATCACCATGTGTGGCCACTCTGCAGTTCTCTCATCTAACCAAAGCTTCTTACTCTGCCAAAACCAGGCTGCTGGGGCAGAGAATCTGCTGTGGAGCCCCTCCTCTTCTGCTGACGTCTCAAGAGTTGTTAACCAGCTCCTATCCTGCCTGCAGACTTCAAAATATGTGTAGACAGACCAATATTCAAAGACAGACCAATAACTGGGGTTCTATAAGAACAATTCTACAGCAGATGTTAACTGATATATATCCAAGGAAGCTGAGTGCAGCCCAGCCACTTGTCTAGGAGGACACTCCCTCTGATGCTGTACCAAAATCTGCAAGCTGGAGAAGGATCCAGACTGAGATGCACACCTTAAGCACGTGATGGGCATAGGAACAGGAATGATCCAGGCAGAGATCAGTCTTTTTTCCTCATTTGCTATCTCCCCCAGCTGCTACCACAGCAAGCACTTGGACAGCTGGATTAGAAAGAAGCTATGGCATATCCCAGCCATACTCCCAGTTCAGAGCACCAGGAGAGCAGGGTGAGCTGAGGAGGCTGTAGCCACACAATCTAGGTGCAATCCCCTAGCCACCTCTAAATCACCAGAAAATGACAGTAAGATCTCAAATAAAGGAGCCACCAGTCCTGATCTCAAAATAAAAGTCAATGAGGGCAGTAGTTTGCATTTTTGGGAGTACTAACAACAAAGCAAAGCAACTGTTTTAGCTACTTTGAAGAGAATGAGATAAATTTTCCAGCCCTTCACCTCCTTAACTCAGGAACATGTGTTTTTTCTGAACAGGCAGCTCTTGCTCTTGTTTCCAAGTAACGTTTTGAGTGAAAATGTATGAACCACACACTGCAAAAAATCATATCCTGCCTGGTTCTACATTTATAAATGAAAATATAGTTCTAAGGGCTAATGTTCATCCTGAGGAGAAAGAGAGTGTAGATTTTTAAAGATACAGTAACATTTTAAAGGTTTTGATTTTTTATCTGCTATTTCTTTTCTCTCTACCTTCTGAGGTATCCCAGACAGCTACATATGGTTCAAGCAGATTATACATTTCATCAGGACAGGTGACAGAAATGAAAAACACACATAGACACTTCAGAGCCGCAGGAAAAATGAAATCAAGCTCTTTCAATAAATTTCACTTCTAGAAGACACCTCTATTAAAATGTAGAAGTGAGGCCATGAAATATGGAGGAAAAGGCAATGAAATGTGGAAGTTGTCATAAATCAAGAGACATAAAAATCTTGGAAATACATGGTAAGAACAAAGTTCAAACCTTATTAATGCTTCTATTATGGTTTACTGCAGTCTAATTTCTAAAAATATACAACTCCAGACCTTTTTCTGTGAAGCTTTCGAAGGCTGTCCTGCTAAATAAGGTTTTCTATAGCTATAAGATTCTCTAAGCTGTATACAAAACTATTGGCATAATAATAAATACCATCTTACAAGTATTTAGCTTGGTATAGATGTAAAGATAACAAACAACACATTATGAATTCCTTTGGCTGAACCTATGGAAGCAAACAAATATTTGAAAGCAATTGTTATTATTTTGATTCATTCAGAATAAGTCTTCCTTTTTAGTACTCCAGTGAATAATAAATACCTGATGACAAAAGTCAGTGTTTCAGAAAACACAGGTAACTTTGGAAACACTTGTTATTTTGTCGGAATTCTAAGACATTACCACAAAGGACAAAAAATAAACCCAAATAGATCATATTTGTAGAGCTTGTGTTCACAGTCCCATCATCCCAATTTCTTCTCTCCAGGTTGCCACTAAGGCTGGTTGCACAGATACCACCCCTGCAAGACTTGTCTCTGTTTGAGATCAAAGCACAGAGAAACTCCAGGGGCGAAAAGAGCCTGTGGGAGCTCCACCACTTCTTTTAAGGTGTATGTGCTCCCCCACCAGCAATCTCTTGTGACAATTAAACAGATTGATAACAGGCACTATTACTAGAATGACAGCCAACCTCTCCTTTTATAATTACCTTGCATTTGCTTTCTGCACTACACCTTTCCTTACATGATCTTACATGATTTCCCTGATAAAAACATAACAAGTCATTGTTCTGAATTAGCCATTGTGCTATAAATCACAGATTTTATCATTTACGATATTTTGACTACCTGAGCCCTCCCTAAAACAAAATATGTAAGATTTCTCATCTCCTGGTGACACATGCTTGTGAAATGCCAGTGCTTTCAGCATTTGATCACGTTTGTGAGAGGGATTGTCTTGAACTCTTCAGTTGCCAAGGTTGTCGGTAAACGTCTCTCGGTATCATCATTTCTATTTCATCTGAAATTCCATGGTAATGAGGTTTAAACACTGGCAGCAGAGAAGCAGAATAACATAATTTGTAATTTAAAAACTGTGTAAAATGTGTTGTAGAGTATTGAGGGGATAGTCTCATCTCAGTGCACTGGGCTAAAGCAGCTCCTGTGTTAGCGCCTGAGAATGCAGAACACCCGAGGCAGAAAATGCAGCATTTGCATAATGCAGCCATTCTCTCTCAATTGAAAGTGAAATGGCACCAGAAAGACTTGAAAGTAGGAGACAGAAGCATCCTCACTACTCTCTGTTACACTGGTGCCACACTGTCCTGTCAGCAGGGCAAAGGCACAAGTCTACAGAGACCCCAAAGAGCACATGTTGGTGGTCAGTGAGTTGGGCTGTCAAATCCCTCACCTCCACACTCAGTTCACTGCACTCCTCTTCTGGAGGTGTTCAGTGAGGGTGGACCACAAATCTGAAATTATTTTACTTACAACACAATGGGCAATCTCAACAAAAATCTCAGTAAAACCTGAGCCCAGCCTACAGTTTCCAAATTGTGGAAGTATTTGCTGTCTGTTTTCATGTTTAGCAGCTTTCTAGTTGAGATGGTCAAAATAGTCATTGTTTGTTTGACATCAAATTAGTAAAGGGGGAAATGTCATCAAAAAGTATTGGGTTTGGTAAAAATGTCAAGACTGAGAAATGACAATTATTATTATTAGAAATTTCCCAGTCAAAACCACAGTTTCCAGCCCTAGCTGGTAGTGATTATATGCATGCAGGATAAGTTGTTGTATCATCTTTAATTACAATTTTAAAAAAATAAACTAAAAATTTTCTAATTAGCCTTAAATGTATTCCACAGATGTTCACTTAGGAATAGCCACAGTGATGAGGCTAGTAAACATTCTCTCATGGACTCCTTGACTCAAGACAGATTGAATACATTTGCAAAGTGTCTTTGTAAACTGAAATGCACTTTTCTGCAGGGCCTTTTTCTTTGTTTATTGTGAATATTAGAGGAAAATCACGTGTGAAATCTTCACTTAAGGCCATGCAGCTAAGAAAATGTTTAATTATGTGATGGACTTGCTTTATTGTCTCATTGTTTAAAGCACCATACAACTTACTATTCATTAGTATTCATGCATTGTTATCTCTTAAGGCTCATGAATATTTCAGCAATACTCTCTGAATGCCTGTTATGAACGAATTTGATTGTGGGAGAAACATCTGTTCAGTTTTGGATGCCTTTGCTCAAGAAAGATATAGTCAAGATTGAAAAACTCCAAACACACACTAATATAACAGTGATTAAATTGCAATTACTTAGTCTAAAGAAAAAAAAAAGTCAAATCTGAACAAGCAGGTGAATAGTTGACATCTCTCTTCCTATGAGTGAACCCTCAAAACTCAGCCAAAGGCAAAAGTGGGTTAAAAGCATGAAATAAAGAAGACACAGTGCTTCAAAGTCGGTCAGTGTAAGGAGAATTGTAATGACTGGGGGGGTCAAACCTGCCAGTTCGGTCCCTTGTTGTGCAAAATTACCCCCTCCCTTTGCTTTCTTAAAACTACTCATGTTCTATGTGGCAAGACCAGGTAAGGATTTCTTGAAGAGGTAACAGGTAGGCTAGAAGATCTACTCTTCTGGCTTTACAGTAAATCAGCAGAGGTGGGAGCTTTACTTCCCCTGTTTATCTGCTTCTTTTCAGAATGACTGTTTGTTATAAAAATTAACCAATGCTCAGAGTCCAGGAGCATTAGGGTCTACCATTAAGAGACAAATAGCAACCAACAGCAGCATGTTCCAGGAAAACCAAGGAAATTTCACATACTCTTTGGCTCAGTTTGGAAGGAAAAATCTCAGCTTTCTGTGAGGGCTGCAATGGAAAAATGAGATTCTGAAAGAATTTATCTGGCCTAGAGGTCACAGAGCAGCACACTCAAAGCAAACTGAATTGGAAGAGAAACAAGGAATGAAAGAAAATGTGGCAGCTCAGCTAAGTAGGAGAAAAATTTGCATTTTCTAGTGTTCCTCAGCTGTACTGCAAGGTTTCAGGCTCACAGGAGTTCAGTTTCTCTCACCATAAGATATCCTGTTGTGTGGCACTATCAGCCCAGGTCTTTTCTTCTGGTTACCCTGTTCCAAAGGAGCCTAAGAAAGCAGGCCATCTCGCTGGCAAAGGAAGTACACCCTGTTTCAAATCTTTCAGATGTTGTGTCAGGGGTGTTAAACTGTCAGACAAAGTCCAACCTTGTTGAAATTCTAAGTGGGATAATCTTGTGACTTTGCAGAGGTCTCTCACTGATACTGTTTTGTTTCTTCAGCATGAGAACTAGTGATCATCTGTTCTGGAAAATTCACAGGGGTGGTGACTACTGGTGATATGAGGACTACTGAAAGTTAGATGTTTTCTTTAATAGCTGCTTTTCTTCTGAGACAAGCTGTAGAAAGATTACTGTCAAAATTTGTCCTTAGTTTCTAAAAAAAGATGAGGGTCTCTGAAGTGCTAATGCTATACATTATAAAATCCTAAGCTAACTCTATAAAGAGAATTTGGAACAGGCATTAACTGCAGTATCCTTGTTTCCCAAATCAGCTACTCTGACTGATGAGCTGCTTCACCAGTTCACAGATGTGCAAGTGTCCCCACAGTGCTTTTGACATTTCTGAGCATCCAAACCTCTTCTGGAGGAAAGGGATCTAGGGAAAAAGAAAAAAAATGTAGTCTTTTTGCTCATTAATCTGCTGGCCTTTCAGAGATAAAAGTCAGAGCCTCTCTCTAAGTGGATGGTCATGACATGGACATTTGTGTCTCAACAACAGCTGGAGGAGCACAGGGTAAGCCTTTGAAGCATGCATCTCTTTCTGGAGTGATTCCTCACCTAATTCCCAGTCATTGCTCCCTGCAGAGACCTATTTGAAAACAAACTTATCTCCTATTTAGTCATTCCTGAAAGAGAACCTATGTTTTAAGAAGGAGATACTACATGAATCTTATTGTCTTTAACTGAAAGATCCTAAAGCAATTTCTTGTCTTGTAATAGAAAGAACCAAAATCTTTTTCTACACCTTCTTGTCCAAAATTACTCAGGATAGAGGGCAAACAATCCATGCTGAATAAGAGAACCAACAAAAAACTGCTATTACTGGATGGTTCCACACACAAGCTTTTACATATTTATCACGTCTTTTCTTGGAAAAAAGTGATTATTTCAAGAAGATTAATAAGACACTTGCAGATTTCTTGATTTTCTTAAATAGATTGTGTCAGTATCTCAGTTTATTGAAAAGAAAGAATCTTTTTTTTTTTCACAGATTTATTAATTAGATATTTTTCTATATTTTAGAGTCTTGCACTTTTTGTAATTAGAACTGCCATATTAACAAAATGTCTGTCTCTTATTTGAAGGGAGAGAATATTCAATCCAAACAAAGATAACAAGGTCAGTCCTTCATTTGCAATCCAGATGATGCAAGGATGATGTTACCTGCTACTTGCCCAGGTGCAGAATTGGCAGTAAACAGAAAAGACAATCTCTTGTAGCATCCCAGCATTTCTGTCACTTCACGATCCATTTCAAATATGTCAAGCTGAAAAAAATAGCACACAGCATATTTGCTGAGGTACTTTGGAAAGAAGCACTAGGGTAGTAATTTAGTGTATTCAGGAAATCCCCTGGAATTTGAATATTGAGACCGTGTTTGGGATTGCCTAACACCAGTTCTCCAATTGTAACTTCAGGTTTTGTTTTTATTTAATAATGCTCCTGTCAGTTTTCAATGAGACACTGGAAAGTACCATAGCTGCACAGGAGTACAGTTCAGCAGTTGGCATCTCTTTGGGTTCAAAGCATCACAAAATGGTTGGGTTAGAAGGGACCTCTGGAGGTCGTCTGGTCCAACCACTCTGCTCAAGCAGAGCCATCTAGAGCTGGTTACCCAGGATCATGTCCAGACAGCTTCTGAAGATCTCCAGGGATGGAAACTCCTTAACTTCTACCAGTGCCCAGTCACCCTCACAATGAAAATTGTTTCCTGATGTTCTGAGGGAATCTCCCATGTTTCAGTTTGCCTACTGCCTGGCCCACTGCCTCTGGGCAACTGAAGAGAGCCTGGTTCCATCTTCTTTGTACCCTCCCTTCAGGTATTTATACACTTGTGAAATGTTCCCCTGGGTCTTCTCCAGGCTGAACAGTCCCAGCTCTTCTCACAGGAGAGGTGATCCAACTCCTTCATTATCTCAGTGGCACTCCGCTGGTCTCTACTTAAAAGTTCTATAATTAAACATTTTGGTTAAAGACAATGTTTTCCCCCTAAACTGTCTAATTTGTGGACTTCCTTCCTTGTTTTCCCAGCCATTGTTATCCAAGCAGTCCTGTGTTGGCATTCAAGAAAATCCCTTTGCCCACTATCTTCCTTTTTCTCCTATTTCAGATGGTCCCTTCCACCAGATCAAACAGATGAAACACATCACGACCTACTAAGGGAATTTTCATTTAATGCCATCATAATTTCTGTGCCAGATATTAGTTCAAATGTCACGGAGCACCAAGAATGAGCACTCTTAACATTCACAGAACTATGAGGGAAAATGGAAAAAAATTAATTTGACATGCAAATTGCCTAGATTTTGAAGCAGCAAAGCAATTAAGAATATGAATCATGTTGTGGAAGAGAAAAACACGGGTGAAAACAGAAATACCCTGGGACTGGCTTCTGCTGAAAGCTGCAATCTTTCTGTTGTATGTAGGAGGCCTTCGGAGTCTCCTGCCAGTGATAAAGCGGCTTAAATCTGGGGGCAGAATTTTGCTGATTGAGCATTCTTGATCCACCGGGCACAAGTGATACCTCAGCGTGCACTGGTTCGTGGCAGTCCTCCTGTGCCCCACGTGAAGCCAGGAGTGGGACGTGCCCTCTCTCACCGGCTCTGGGCAATTACCGCTGGGAACGGGAGAGCAGGAGCGCGCAGCAGAGATAATTGATGTCATGCACTGCCATCTGCTGTGTCTCTTCTCACACTACCACACGAAACTCGAGCCTGGAAGAAATGGAGCTTGAAACAAAACTATCACGGCGCATCATTCTCATCATGAGCTTCAAGAAGGGGTTGCATAAGGGTATGGAGAACAGATACAATGCACTAAAGGCGTATATGTCCACTAAAGGTCCCAAGTTTTGCACAGTACAGGAGACTGTTCATGTTCTTTCCTTTTGAAAATAAGGATTGGATGTGTACTAGTGCATTAAGGAGTGAAAGCACATATAAACTAGAAAAATCTTCAGTGTCATAAGATGCTTTAAGAATATTTGGATGTGCTGCTGACTTTTATCCTATCTGAAAATTTGTATTAACCCCCAAGAGTGAGCCTCATATATTCCAGCTCAGAATCTCCCCAGGACAGTAGCTACACTCTATTTATAGATAAAAAGCTAGTTGATAATCTGAGGGAGCAGCTGGCCTTTTGAAGTGCTAAGAGCAGACCACAAAGTGTTACATGGCAATTGCAGAGTGAGAAAAGACATAGACTCAGCACAGTGCTGAGGACTTCACAGGACTTTGTGAAGGAAACAGGAGATTTGTCATGGAAACCTTGAGAATATTGGCACGCCCACCACACTCCTGCCAGCTTCAGTAGGACAAGTCATGGCATCACATTCTCCTCTCTGTTAAACAGGTATAATCCAGTGGCAGCTTGGTGCATTACGTTGTAGCTCTCCTTTTTCCAAAAAAGATATAACATCTGTTCATTTAAAACCCAGGTCCTGTAACCTCTCCATACATACTACCACAGATCTATCCCATAATATGTTTTGTAGTCCCACCTGTCTTTTTATCTTCTTCATGGTATTTTCCTCTAACTGAACGTTGTAATGATATACAAAGCAGAAGAATTCCTAGTGGGAAAGCAAAATTTCCTTACCTACAACACCCACTCTACTTGGTTCTACCAGACTTCAATCTTATTTTTGCATCAGGGCAGTGAATGTTAAGTGATGAAAGCTGATTCAGCATGTGTTAAGAACAAGTGATAATTTTAAAGCTATTTTATTTTCATTATTTTTTCTAATATTTTTCACTATGTCTTGGTACTTCAATGCCTGAAATCTTCTACAGTCTAAAATTATTTGCCATTCCTACCAGGTGGGTTTGTTTCTTCAAACGCCAATGACTCTGTGTGGACAAGAACAGCTCCTATGACATTGGTGCTTTTTTCAGTTTGTGGGACATGGCATTATCATGCTTAACCTAGATACATATGAACTACCATAAACTGCTATCCAAGGGTGTAGAATGGCCTGGCAAACCATAGCAGGGGAGTTATATGCAGCTTTTCTCAGGATGGCGCTATGTATCAGATACAGTCCCACAACTTGGGAGTCCATTGCAACACAGTATTGTCATGACTGCTCTGGGCTTATCACATTTGCAGGTAGGAAACACATTGAAAGGCTGACATAGAAGTCAAAATTACCGTGATAAATCAGAATCACAGTCCAACAGACATATAATATTCAAAGGAGACACGCAGCATTTACTGTAGTTAGGTAAGGACAGTCAGCTGCACAGGTGCTGGATGGCAGATGACTAATCCATTCCAAAAAAAAGGAGCTGGCAGTTACTATGGATCACAAGCTGAACATGAGTCAACAACATCATGCTACTGCAAAAAAAGGGAAACATCACACTGAGGTGAAAAAATAGAAAATTAGTCTGCAGCGCTGGCAGGATCATCTCTTCATCCCACACAGCATCAGCCAGACTTCAGCTGGGGTACTGCACTGAGCACTGCTCAAAAAGAAAACTTCCAGCTCCTGGGCAAGAGTCCCCAGGAGAATGATGAATCAATGAGGTCTGGAACATAACCTGTGAAGAAAAAAAGAGGATATTTGACCTGTTCATCCATAGCAGAAAAGAGTCAAAAGGAACATGAGAACACTACAACAGGTGCTCAGCGAAACAATGAAATTGCCCTCTTGGAGGATTTGCAACAGCTGATTGAATGAGGTGTGACAGTCTGCAGTCCTGGAACTTGAAAATCCTGTAGGACTGGAGCACTTCTCCTGTGAAGACAAGCTGAGGAAGCAAAGGGTATTCAGCCTGGAGAAGAGAAGATTGTGAGACCTCATGGCAACTTTCCAATATCTTAAGGGGGCCTATAAGAGAACCAGAAAGGAGCATTTTGTCAACAACTGTAGTGATAAGAAAAAGAGCAATGAGTTCAAACTGAAATAGGAGAAATTTAGGTTAGGTATACAGAAGAAATTATTTACTGTGAGGATGCTGAACACTGGAACAGGTTGCCCAGAGAAGTTGTGGATGCCCCATCCCTGGAAGTGTTCAGGGGCAGGCTGGATAGGGCTCTGAACAACTGAGGCCAGTGGAGTGTGTCCCATCTCATAGCAGGGAGGTTGGAACTATATCATCTCTTATGCCCCTTCCAACCCAAACCATCCTATGATTCTATGGCATCGGGAGGAAGGGCTCCATGTCTTTGAATTTTGGGGTTGGGAATGTTTGGTTTTGTTTGATTTTGCAGGGTAGAGGTCTTGTTGGATTTTGATTGCTAAAAAAAATCTCTGGTGGCAAGAACAACTCCCTTGTCACACAGAGGTGTTTGCAATAGAAATTTATACCAAACTGAACATAGTGAAATCTATGCAAACATTAGCAGCAGACTCCCCCCAGAGAGGAATTTTACTGAAGGTGCTGACTGCAATGCACATTAAATACTCCCTTGTTTCTACCTCAGTAACCTAACTTAGCAGTAATGGAACTTCTGCCCTGATCTGTAGAATGCAGCCCTGGAAAGAACTCACCACACTGGGTTTTTCATTCCTTTCACTTTTTTCTCCCCCAAGGTAAAAGCTTTATTTTGTCTTGTTTACTGCTGATCACAGCCTTTATCTTTAAAGACATCTGTTTCTTATAGTCAGGGTATTTAGTTCTATTGTGTGTGTGCTACATTCCTTGCTCTTAAAAGTTTCTTCTAAGGATCCAGTGGCTGGCATTGATTTTTTTTTCTGTTTTTTTAAGATCATTGCAAAAATATTTCTTGGGGGGCTGGGGAATGAACATATGTACAAAATTAAACTTTAGAAAAACATCCAAGAGCAGTGGTCGCCCAGTGCTGGCATAATGCCAGCCTTTACACTATCTCTAACTCGCTGGCAAACTGTTTGCAGGGATATTTCTGATATAATTTCCTTACATCCATTGCAAATTTCCTTTTTATAAGGTGTAAGGTTCTATACTACAGCTCTGGGAGCTATATTAAAGGATCTTATTATAGGACAGAAACAACAAGATAGCTAGAAAGCTGGAGTGGAAGCTAAATATTTATAGGAAATCCAAAGGGATTCCACAGAGATTGCCTTTCGGTGGTTTCATGTATTGTGTATGTTAAAAAAAAAACATCTGGAATCCCAATAAGCATACCAAATAATGTAACTAAATTTGATTAAATAAGAAAATCCCCGAACATAGGGGGTAGTCATGAAAAAAGCAAATTCCTCTGTATAAAGATCCCTCTTGGCTTCAACAAGTCAACATCAAATACCATCCTGGCACTCACTGGTTTGTGCCTAGATTCATCTCTCTTACCAGAGACAGGTATACTACACAGTCATCACAGAGTTGTTTAATGGGGATGGAAGGAGAAAGGCAACAAACCATGAAGTTTTTTTCCAAATGGGATGAAGATGTGCATTTTCCTAGGTCAAGTATATAAAGATCTAAGAAAGACACTAAGCTCCTGCTCTAAGTGTTGAATTCAGTGCCTAGAGGTGGTGAGAATAAAAGCAGCCAACAGGCCTATCTATCTACAACATGCCTCAATTAACACAGGCTCTTGCAAAAGCCAAGCTCTCACCTAGGTTTTAATGGAACCTGAAGGAAGCAGATTAAGTCTTTAAGACTGTGTAAATTAGTGACAGAGAAAATGAGAAACACATATTTTGGTTAACATAAGAAAAACAACCTTCCATACACCCACAAAAAATACAGACAGACATTGCTATACATTCAAAACAAAGTGCAAAGCAAAGTGTTTCCCTCTGGGTTGTCAGCATCCTTCTGCAGCTGTCCAGTTGTTTCATATCTGAACAAGAAAACCTCCACTTATTTATGTAGACACACTGACACCAGGGCTTTCTACAAAACCTCTCCTGGTGTTGCCTCTGCACTCCACCTGGTTCCACTCAAGCTCATTAGTGAGGAATGATACCCCACAGGCTGGTTCCCAGCAGTGCTGGTCCTTTTCTCACAGAGCAGGGCCAGCTGCTCTCCTGCATCCTGCCATGTCAGGGCAGGCTGTTGCAGGAGGTTGTGGTGCTGGAGTCTGATAATAGGCAGGAACTAGAGCTCACAGTTCTGTCACAGGCCAAATTTCAAACATCCTCAGCATGGACACAGTAGCCTGGCTGTTTGCCTCTCTGAGGTAAAAAAGTTGCTTCCAACTTACCTAAACTTATTTGATGTTGATGTTGAACTAAAAAAACAAACCCTGACTAGCCTATTTTTCAACACTGTTCATGTCTCTGTAAGCTGTAAATACTGTGATGTTTACAGCAGGGAAGCTGAAATTATGGAGACACCATCAGAGAAAATGAAAGGAAAATATCAAAGTACACATTGAAAAAAAATCCACTTGACATATTTGCAAATAGACTTTCAAAACTTTTCAAACTTTTTGTTGCTGAAATTATGGTTGTTGATTATTATCAGCCAACACATGTTTATCATGAGCAATAAGATCAGAACAAAATAAGGGAGTTTCTAGAGAAGAAAATAAAATGTGACCACAAAATACACCAAGAGAGAGCGATCATCTTTTCAGAGAGTGATTTCTAAGAGTAAGGGCAACTTCCAAGGCAAGGCAGGGGAAGACTTGTCTTGAAGGAAGCTGGACCATGTCTCCTGCAGCTGCCAGGCAGGATGCACACCGTGAAAACCTGCTGCCACTGCTGAAACCACTGCTGCCATGGCACACAGAGGTAGATTTTAGGGTGGAACACTCTGTACTTACTGTAAGCATTGATGGAGCACAGTGAGACACAGCACACCAAACCTTCTCAGCTTAAAGATATTTTGCATGTGTCTGAGCTAGCATCAGTTCCTTTCCCTAGTTTCTCATGCTTCAGCAAGAAATTCAAGCATTCTAAGATACTGCAAGGAGCACTGGTCTAGTGCTTTGACATCTATGAAATATATCATGCTGTTTTCACAAATGGTTTGTCACGGCCTTTGCTCAGAAGATTTCCCAACAAAATTTTGCAAACTTATGGGTCTTTGATAAGTATCAAATTACGTAAGAGATTATCTCTAAGGAGCAGATGAGCCCTTTGATATCAGTGAGTTTATTACCTGCTGCAGGATTTATTGAGTGCTTCCACAAGAGTTCTCCACCCCTCCTTCCTCTCAATGCATTTATGTACCTTTTAATATAAAAAAGCTGGGACATACTGCATAGGAAGCATTTGGCTGCTTCATCCTAGAGAAAAAATTGTATTCTTCCAGGAATCCTTTTGTCCATCCTTCATCTCCATCAAAAGCAAACAAACTTTCATAGTGACTGCTGCCCACCAGGAATCAAGTAGTTGCCTCCTTTTATATATAAACAACAGTCAGCCTTAATCATCCTTTAATCTGTCAGTAGCCCTTTGATAAGAAAACGATCCATTTATACTTCATTAATCATGTTTCAGCAGATCAGACCAGGATCTGCTAGTTCCGTGAGCAGAAACAGACTCTCTTGAGGGTTTGGGGTTGGGGTGTTTTTTTAAGGCCACAAAAAGGGAAAAAGCATGAGTAGGTGTATGACTGTGAGTATGTGAGTTCCACAGGGGTTTGCCAGCTGGAGGACAGGCATTAATCTGCATTGCATTACATCACTGAGCAGATATTAGAAAGCACCACAGCCATTTTTCCTTAACCTTACATTACATCTCTTCTTCAGGCTGCACAGGACTTTATACGTTCAGAAAACCTCAAGACACAGAAACAGAACAAGAAAATAGAAAAGTTTTCAAAAATAAGTTTTAGAAAATGGAAACATTGCCTATTCTCACGACTGCCCCGTTCATGCTTCTACTTTGATTTTGGGGGCCTTAATATCTTGGGAAAAAGGAGTCCCCACAAGTAATTTTATTTGCTTAAAGAGACAGACATTATATTAGATAGGTAAGTTAAAACTCTTATTTAACAGACTAGGTGAAATTTTTTTACTAGCTTCTGATTCATCTCAGTTTTTGTACATTCATACGTAAAATAAGCCAGATCTAATTGAACACACTTATTGTAATCAGTGCAAAGCTCCCATGATTGTCACAAGGATGTGTAATAACAAACCAGAAGGATCAGAAAGTGACACAGAAGATTAATAAAGAAAAGCAAATCTGCTGAAAGTTTATTAAACAAAATAAAAAAAAATTTTAAAAGCTAAAAGATCCATGCTTCTCTTCTTTTGATGTCTTTTGATGCTCCACAGCTTCCACAAGAGCAGAATGAAGCCTTACATGTAAGTACGGCTTTAGGTGACTTTTGAATTTTGGAAATACATTAAGTGCTCCTCATGTTTTTAGCTTGGTTTTGTCAGAGTCACTGATTAATCTTCCCTGAATTGCCACTCTCGTTTTCCTCTTGAAGCAAGTGCCACACAAGTCAGTGATCCTGTCTTTCTCTATCTTTGCATACATAGAGCAGTAGCAGGCTGGGTAAACTGCAACAAACTCCATGTTGTATTCTAAGCTGCTGAGAGGTACCACTCTGGTGCCTGTGCCTGATTAACTATTGACTTGGAATCAACAGAGGAGAAAAATCTCATAAAACAGAGTGAAGTATTTCACTGGCACATCTGATGTAGCTACAGCAGCAGGATGCAGACAGACTCAATAGGTCATTTCCACAGGCCACTGGTGCTGGGAGGCAGCTCCCCTCCCTCTGAACACAGAGAATACCAACATCAATGACAGAGATGTCAGTAAGACTCATACCCTGAAAAATACCTGGGTGCCTGCAGAGAGGAGCTCATTTGCACCAATTTCCATGCTGGCTTAGGATGACATGACTCACTGCAGTTCAACAAGATAAATCTCACTTTGTACACCTGAAAACTTGTACTCATTCCCTTGCTGTACCCCATGGGCTGGTGGAGGATCCCAGGAACCCTTGAACCACCCCAGCCAGAACACCACTGTCAGACATGCAAACAGCATTGACACATCACAAACACCTTCTCCTGGTTCTTTCATAGCCAGATGGAATCTAAGCTTGACAAAGGAATGTCAGAAGTGGGATCATCTCTAACCATACCGTCCCTGGCTATCAAAAGCATCCACCTCCCCTCTCCCTAGCAGTGAAGCAGTCATTTAGGTTTCAGGAATCATCAAAATCTCATATTTCCAGAGGTCCACTCCCTGTGCTAGCTCTGAACAGGGTCTCGTTCAGAGGACCATTCTGGTGACTCCCTCTTGCAGGCAGTTTTGACAGCCCATCTCAGTGCAGTTTCTCTGCCAGCCCCAAAAGCTGTCAGCCCTGGGGGAGGAGAAGGATGGCAGCACTGGCAGGCTCAGGCTGCACAGGAGGAGCTCCCTTTCAGGCATGCATGGCCTCACGCCTGGATGCCCTTGCAGCAGCATATCAATCTCTCGTCCCCCGAGTCACAAACCCCCTGCTCTTTTAATCTAGATGTTCACATCCTCACTCCCAAGAGTAACAAACTGCTTATGCTTGGGAATCAGCAATTAAAGTCACAGGCCATTCCCCAGCTGATGGTTAATGCTGGCCCCAGCAAGATGCCTTCTCTTCCCAAGCCTCCTGCCCAGCCACCAGCTCAGCAGGCACCACTTGCCCTTCCTTTTCCCCCAGATAGACAGGATCAGACCTCAAGGCCCCTCTGCCCAAGCTCCCCACCCCAAGCTCAGCCCTGGCAGCCCCTATCCCTGCTCAGGCAGCCCAGCCCCAGCCTCCTCCCTTGTGCTGGTGACACTGCAGAGGTACAGCCCAAAGAGCCCCCTGGAACCCAGCTCCATCCACACTCTGTGCTAGTGGCCTGTATCACTATCTAGCCCATCTGTACCTGCTAGTGCTTGCCACCCATTTTCAGGCATCAATTCACATTAATTACTATCCTCTTGTTTCATTAACAGCAGTAAATCACTTTTATCAAAGTCACTTCACACCGTGCCTCCATTTAAGTTCACCTCTGGTGCTTCTGAGAAGATGAGCAGCTGAGTCTGCAGCAATGGGTCAGCTGAGACCTATAGACCTACAGATAGTCACACATTAATTTTGCATTGTGGGAAATGGTGAAAAAGCTCTGACATTTGCTACTACTACATCTAAGAAAAAAATGTAAACTGATGAAAAGCCAAAGGAAACACAGATGGGTTCTGTTTAATATGATGCCATATTGCAATTTAAAAAGGTCTTGTGCTGTGCTGTCTGACATGCTTCGCTTAGAAATGAAAACTTCTGGATTCCTCTCATTTCCTCTCCCTTAAGCTAATGGCAGCAAACATTTGAAGCAATTGCTCCCCCTAAGCCTCACTCACTATTAAATTACAGACAATTTGCAATGCAGGTCAGAGCCGTGGAAGGCTGTTTCCATGTAGATGCTCAATCTGGTACCCTGCTGAAGCTAATGAATCAACAAAATTTTGTAAAGTTTATTTTTATTAATTTATTTATCTTTCCTTTCTTTCCTGAGGAACAAAAGCTAAGTCCCTGCAGACACTTTTCAAGGGGACTAAGCCCTTGCTAAAGGCATTCTGAGCTGTGTGAAAGAGAACAGAACAAACTTTCTAATAGATATTTCAGAATTGGTGGAAATACAAGAGCATTTGGCATATTTGGAGATCTATATTCCTGTGCTCTGTGCAAACTGTGCAAATTATTTCTCCTCATCTTAGTCAGGATGCACAAGGCAGAATAAAATCCTAGCAATGTTTTAGTTGTCCATATCCAAGAATTCATAGCTACACTTAGGTACTGCATAACCATCAAGATACTGAAACTGCTTTCTCAAAACACCCCCTGCTCAACATCTTCCCTTAAGTTTTTTCCATGGAGGGTACATGCTTGTCTCTCACTGGTGCTGCTGTGTTTTGCTCTTGAGCCCCAAGAAGGGTTTTCAGTGTTGGTGACCCCTCTTCTGTTTCCTGGGGTCCAACCTGCAGGGCACTTCCAATCACTTCAGACAGGCCCAGGACACACAGCAGGAGCTGTGGACCATTATTCCCACTGAGCACTCCTGTTGACAAAGTACTTACACATCCAGTAGAGCTCTAATGACTCTTTTGCTGCAAGGATTTTGATTAACAACTCTGTCTCTTGTTGGCGTTTTTCACACAGCTAATTATCTACCAGGTGTCTCAGGGCCAGCAGCCACCTGCACCACAGGTGAACACTGACACTGAGTGTCCAGATCTGCTGATAGCCACAGCACTGAGAGAGGCACTGAGTCTGCACAGCTGACTCTGAGTAAGAGGTCACTTTCTAACAAATTTTATTAAGACTCTGAGAAGATCTCTCTGAAGGGCAACCATCACATTCGCGGATTTGTGTAAGATTTGCAGGAAAATTGAGATGCTGGTATATCGAGACATTTATAAAAGGTCATTAAGAATTTCCATTAGTGAGGAAGTAATTTGATTATAGAAGTTTGAGGGCATTTCATCAGAGGCAAATAAAGAAGGAATATTTAATATCAGATTAAAATCATATGAGACCATTTTGCACCGCATGAGTGACATTTGACTGCACTCCTAAAGCACTGTTGTGGGCAGCTCACCTGAGAAGAATGTCCATAAACCATAATTCACTGAAAAAACTCTACACTGCTTAAAGACAAGAAAGGAATTTCACCCAGAAATGAGAATTATATGAGCGGCTCCTCACAATGAGGAAAACATAGCCCAATACAGAGCAAACAATGTTGTAAAAATAACACAAAAAATATTCAGAGTAATTCAGAAAAGAGAAAGGACAGGTTACAATGGATTACATATGATAAATCAGAACAAACTAGATGACCTGGTCCTTCACTAAATAAAAAAAGAAAAGCTGGTAGCAGATGGCTTTTGCAAGGGCAATTCATTTAGTACCTTCTTTTTTCCTTCAATCTTTCTGTTTCTATCTTCATTAAGAAAGTAAACCAGGCTCAGGTGGCTGACACAATTAATGTCAGTGATAAAGTGGTAACAGCTTAGGCTAGAACAAAGACGAGCCAGAGATTACTTACCTAGGATACACAAACACTTAATCCCACTTCCACCATCTCTAACAAACCCAGGGACCTGAATGAACAAATCTTTACACCTTTCAAAATTCATGGTGAAAAAGAGAACTACCAGAACAATGCAAAAGCCCATTATAGTACCCACATTTGAGAATGGAGAAAGGATGCAAAAAAAAAAAAAAGGTATTGTAGAATGACTGACCTAAGTGTCATGCAAGGATAAATACCGGAAAATATAAATCCAATTTTTGAGACAGTAAGGAGATAATCATCAAGCTGATATAAATTCTTTCAAGACCAAACCATGGAAAATAACAGAATATGAAGTCTCAATATGAAACTGGCAAAAGGAATGGATCTGATTCTTGTGATCCTTTGTGTAAAGAGAGCAGTGAATATTGCAGCAATGCTACTCATTGGAACCACAAGAAATGAAATTTCTTCAGTTCATGAAAGGAAATGAAATTTTGAAGAAAACAGAAGAAATCTTGAAGTATGGGAACGAAGTGAAACAGCCTGGACACAACATATGATTAAATGAAATAAAAAAGATTTTAAAAATAAAATTCTGTAATTAAGTGAAAACAATTAAATGGAATGGGATGACATTAGGTGCAGTGAAAAGGACCAAAACTTCCTGAAATTATACTCATTGAAATCATAAGATTTCATTTTCTTTCATGAAATGAATATTGATTAAAGCAGAAGAAATCTTGAAGTCAGGGAACGAAGTGAAACAAACACAGGGAAGAGGAATTATAAAGAAATGGAATACAGTCGAAAATACAAGAAAATTCTCAACTGGAGTGGAAATTATTCAATGGAGTGGGATGCCCTCTTCAACTCACATACAGACTGCTCAGTCTTTGTCAGCCTTAGTTGGCTTTGGATTGATAAACTGAATATATAAGGTGTCAAAGCTCATCACCATCTTCATTGTTCCTAAGAGAGATGCATGATCTGAGAGTCATAAAGACAGCAAACACAATGGATGGAGCTTGTAGGTTTGGGAGGTCCATGTTCTATTCTTATTTCAGACTTCACTGTGTGCAGACAAGAAATAAAACATGGAGAAAGAAAGTAGCAAATTCTGAACCACATTAGTGATTTCCACGGTTTTAATTAGTGTTAATAAGTTAATTATAAATGCATTAGAGTGAAATTATGCCATTTGCAATAGGAATTATGTAATGTTAGTTTTATGACTGATGTAAAACAGTCAGAACCAGCTCAAAGTTTTCCATGTGGAAGGGCAATTGTTTTGCACTGTTGTTACAGGATATTTCTACTAGCTACAAGATCATTTACACTTCAGCATGGTGAAAGGGATTCCTTTGCTAAATTCTAATTCCAGTTAGAAACTGTGAGTGGTTTTATTCCCTTTCCATCCCTTTTCACAACAAGTCAGAGTTCAGCTTTATAAACTATCCTCTCCAGGCCACTGCCTTCCCAAAGCATCCCAGTACCTCTGACAACAGACATGACAGCCAAGAAAAAGACAGTGTTTCACTGCACCATATAAAATCAATGAAACATGCTGTTAATTTTTGGTGCCTGTTTATAGGTATTTCAGTAAGCAACTGTATTTGTAGACAAATGTGTCCTTCCTTCAGAGTTTGGGGAGGGGGACATAACTTAATCCAGCCTACAGGGCAATGCAGACAGAACCTTTGCTTGAACTAGAATGGGAGAAGCTCACACCTCAGCACCACGGAGATTTCCATATGTCCAAATTTCCTCAGCAAGGTCAGAGAGCATGTCATACCTGGGCCTGGGATTTCCCCACAGCCTGCAGCCTCAGGCATGTACAGCTTAGACTGGGAAGCTGGCCATCCACAAACAGCAGGTGATTTGTGCCTGTCCACAGCAGCCATGAGCTTTCTGCAGGGTGCTGTGCAGTCACAGCCCCCAGCAGGTTGATGTGCTTACATTGCAGGGCCCGTAACTCTCAGAGCACCCCAGAGTTTTGTGCTCACTGTCCACTTGCCACAACACACAGCCCTCTGCCCAGAACCCCAAGACAGGGGTCACTGCACTTGTGCTTCTCTCCCCTCAGTAAAGCTACGCTGCAAATGATAAATCACACCCATGATGAAAACCTTCCCTCACTCTGCCCAGCGGGGATGTTCCCAAGAAGCTGAGGACATCTGCAGCTGTCAGACAGACATCAGGCTGCAGTCTCTGTCTGAATCTTCCACACAGCTACACAATGTCTTATTCTCAGCACATCTTCCAGTCTGCACAGACTTCTCCAATGGCGCTTTCCAGCATGTTGTTGGAAACATTGCTTTATCTCTTTATTAAGCCGTTTCTAGCAAAGGGTTTCTACCAAGTCCCTCACATAAAGTGATTTATTTTCATGTTGATACTGTTATATCTATCCAGCCAAAAGAGAAGGATACATGTCAGACCTTATATATGGACTTGTGTGCAGCCCCATAACCTTGAACCAAGGAGAGGAGGTGGTCACAGTGAGGTCCCAGCTGAGCATTGTTCTGTTTTGTCTCTCCCCTCATTCATCCCTTTTGTGAAACTAATAAAATTCTTTAACCTGGCTTTCAAATTGGTTTTTCACACAGCTGAGAGGATGCTGGGGAAGCATTGCTAATGATATGGTTTGCCTGGAAGTGCCTGAACAGATGATATATCATTTGGGGTAGTCTCAGATGAGTTAATATCAAAGACACCAGCAATTCATTAAATTGCAGGGAGAGAGGGCAATGTATTAACCCTTTGACACACTCCAGTAAACCTTCCTCTACAAGATTTTTGTTTAAAAACAGGGAAGCAGATGTAAGGGTGAGAGAGCAGGTGGTAGGGCAGGAGTTTAAGACTCAATGGAATACAAGCAAAAAAAACTCTGGAGGATTAATTCTAACCTGGGAAAGAGGTACCGAAATCCAGTTGTGATAAGGAGATCACCACTAACTAGAAAAATGCACAAATTGAGAGTTAATAAAATTATTAATAATAGTCATGCTACCAAAATCTCACATGACACAGAAAGAGAGATTGGTTTTTTTAACTTAACCATCATCGCTTGCCTGTTCCCCTTGTCCAAAGCTGCCCATCTCCTCTTTCAAGGAGAATCTGTAGGTACTGATTCAGCAACACAGACAGAAAGATCAGCTCAGCAGGAAAAAATGGTATTCCATTATTCACTTGGTTGGGTTACTCACCAGATCAGAAAACAAAAGAGAAAATAATTTTTTAAAAATCCATATAACAAATTAAACAAATAAAAAATCCATAAATATTTGGAAGCTGTCAATTGAAATTCTTCATACTTACAGAAGCAATTTAAGGGACTTAAAGAAGCTACAGTGCAAAGAAATTCTTGACAGGTCCGTAACTGGGAGTTTTAAATAAAAATTCAACCCTCAATAGCATAGAAATTAAAACATGCCAGATGTTACAGGGATTTGACATAGTTCAACAAGGATAAAGTTACAAGTTTATTAACTACAGCAGCTGGTATTGAAGGATTTGCAATTTTTTTATGTGACATAGAGTTGGTGCGTGTAAGCACACAAGGGACATGAAAAAATGTTGTGAAAGGCCAACAAAACAAGAAGTCATTAAAAAAAATTGGAAGAATGTGAAGTGTAAGGGGGTGTAATAAATTAAACAAACAGCAGAGGTCCTTGTTAAACAGCCTGCAGCCATACAAAGATGGAGAGATGCAATAAAGGATCATTTATTTAGTTTGCCAGCAAGGATTTTTAAGAGCTTTTCTGAACAACAAAATCTTTTCAAATTATACCACTTTTAATTAAACCCATCTCCTTTGAACTGAATAGAATACAGGCTCCATAGAGCTATCCCCAGCTCAAACATCTCCACAGCAGAGGTCCTGCAGTGAGTCTGAGCTGGAATTTGGCAACCCTGAGGAAGGACTGCTCTCCAGACATGCTCATGAGCCCATCCTGAAACCTATTAAGAAAACATTTACATGGGTTATTAACTTATATTTAAGCAATTTTATTAATTAACAGGGTGGATATAAAGAAGTTACATCTTTAGAATTCACAGCTATGTTTATCTAAAATAACACCAAAATACCTCATGACACCTATTAGTTTCTTTTTTTTCCTTAAGTACTTGAGAAGAGGTAGGTAGAATTGTTTTGTTTCAGAGTAGGCAGAGTTTTTCAATTAATAGCTTTTAGGAACAGCAGGCCTTGCTGAGACATACTACTGTGCAGATGGTGGCATTCAAAATGTAATTTAAGTTAAATGTAATGACAAAAAAGGAGAGGATGGGTTTGTTGATACTACATAAACTAGACTGTATTCCATCTGTCTGCATTGCACGTATATGCAGATAGATCACTTTTTCATGAAAATGTATATATAGGTAAATACATTCCTGGCATAAAACCATCTAAGAGCAGCAAAGTACAGCAAATACAAGAAAATAACTTAGTAGAAGTGTGTAACAAAACTGTGTCAGCAGGCTGGAAGCCCAGCCTACTACCAGCCAAAGCTTCAAGTCCTGCAGCCTGCATTTCCCAAGCCATCACCATTTGAGGTTCAAATGTTACACACTTTAGGATTTATCCCTCCCAGCCTTTACCCGCCCAAGAAAAGAAAAAAAACAATACTCAGTTCTAGTAAATTCTGGCAACATTTTCTTCAAAATCTGGAAGTTTCGAGCACATATGTCATAGATGGCAGTGACAGTGCAGCTTGTCTCTTAGTAATTGGTTTTCCTACCCAGTGAAAATCTGACCAAATTCAGTCAAGTTACAGACCCTTCAAAAGTGCAGTTTCTGCATGTTCAGTAGGAACCATGTTTACCTTTTGCAGCTAAAGAATCTGAAGACCACACAGTGAGGTATAAAACTGCACTGTTGAGCTGCTCTAGGGTTGGTCCAGGAGCCTCCCCTGAGAGGCAGATTTCCATATGTTTTCATTGGTCTTCCTGCTGGGTGTATGTGGAGCAGAAGAAAATGCTTAACTCCATGATGCAAAGAGAGGTTGGTACCATCCATGTCTGACCAGCAGCTCAGAATCACAGTCACTTCCACCTCAACCCCTGTAGCTGTTTTGCATTTACAGAGCTGGTTCATCTAGCCAAGTTGTTACAAAAACACAATTACAAACTCTGAAAAACCCAGATTCTTGACTAATGAGTATTACAGAAAGCCCTGGAGAAATAAAATGCTTAATAAATCTACAGCATGCTTTTCAGTGGTGTGGGATTGTGTGCAGTGGCTTCTGTTATGGGGGTGCTCTTGAAGGGCTAAGTAGGTGTAGAGCTGCATCGTGCTGAGTTCTGGGGATGAGGTCCCCCCTCCCAGCTAGAGTTATCTGTATGTCACTTTATAAATTGCTCATTATGCTGATTGCCTAAGAAAATGCTGTCCCAATCCATTTTTACAAATTTATGCCTACTTAGGAAATTATGCAGACCCAGTCCTGAAAAGCACAGTTTCACACATGAATTTGCCCACTCATGTTTTCAGGTGCAGGTTCTATGATGAGGTGCTTCTGAATCACAGGCAATGATTATACCAGACTTTGCAGCAGCTATTAATAGTCAAACAAGCTCAGGAACCCATCTTTGGCAAAGATGCTTTTGTGTACTAGAATATAAAATATTTACAAATCAATTTAGCTTTCTTTTTGTTTCGTACCACTGCAGACAGAGAGAGAAGAGGCACGTAAAGAGTTGGAGTGACAATACACAGCTTTTAGAAAAAGTGTCAATGACATTCTCAACAATCCCATTTACCATGCCTGAGTCTACAGAGTGGTTTATATTCATCCAGTGTGGGCTTCCCAGCATAGGAAGTTAAAATGAATGTCTCTTTGAAGCACCAGCCTCATTGATTACCCAGTCAAATGAGGTTTGATTCAGCACATTTCCAGTATAACTGCATCTCTAGTAAGCAAAAATATGTAATGATACTCTATCTTCCCACTCAGTTTGCATAGGCTAAGCACTGTCTTTTTTTTTGTCATTTTTATTTTCTGTTTCCAAAAATTCTGTCATTCTGCTTTTATATTAAAACCTCACTTAGAAGTTTTCTCAAGTTTCAGAGTCCTCCCCTGACAATATGCAAACACAGAATTACCTCATGAGAGCACTGCCAGTGAGTTTAGCCAGGAACACTTCAAACAGGATGCAGAGCAAATACCTGAAAACAATCTCCCATCTATCAGTGCTTTCTGTAACCAATCAATCCACTGATTTTCCAGCCAGACACTAAAGACCAGTGAGTGAAGTGATGATCTTTGTTCCACATGCCATGCCTTTAGTAGTGGCTTACCACCCCTACACCAGTGCATGCTCTGCTAACTAATCACAGAGTGATTTATGGGTGCTACACTTAAGTCTTGGAAACTTGTCATACATGTCAGGAAATTACAAGGGAAATTACAAACAGCTTCCCATATACATTAGTCTCTATTCTCCCAAGTAGTTTGGGATTCTCGAGTCTGGAGAAAACTGAAAAATTCCTAATTTCTTCCAGACACTAAAGTTTTACATAAAAATTTCATTTGCAAGAAACAGCATTTCTTTTGGAATTTAATATTATCTAGCAGAGGTACACCCATTTTTACATGATACCATTTTCTATATCCTCATTTATTCCTGAATGTTAAACACCCCTCTAGTACCTCCCTCACTTAACGTGGTGTCACTTTTCCTGTTTCCAGGGTAACTGCTGGAGTTCTCCCCCAGCTGGACCAAGCAGAGGTGATGCATCCACCCTTCCGGGAATTGAATTCCATCCTCCAAAACACTCGCTGCTCTTTGTCCCATATGTCCCATATGTATGGAATCCTCCAGCCAGGGCTCTCTCCTGCAACTATATAACTGCCTCACAAATCAAGGCATGAAGGTCTTCTTCATTCAAGAGGCTATATTTGTTGCCAAGGAGGATCCCACACAAAGGCAAAAAACTTAACTTGGCTTGTTTTGGTTTCATTTTTTGTCTTTTTAATCAAGTTGTGCTGCCACAGACATCAACAGCAAGAGCTGGATCTGAATTTCTCCTCACTGTGTTATTTTCGTCCTTAAAAATAATCGTCTGATGCATGAGTTCAACAAGAACATAATTTGATTGTACCAGAGAAATGATGGGAGACTATAATGTTCAACTAAATCCCACATAATTAATGGGAAGCTTTATTTTATCAAATGGCACCTCTCTCTTTCAAGCAACTATGCATTTATTGGTATGGCTGTATTTCTGAACTTAATTAAATCAACAAGATCCCATATAAGCTTGCACAGCTGTATTGCCTTCCTGCAGTTTCAAATATTTTTATAATCTTGGGTGGAGCGTGGGATACCAGGTGCTTCAGCAACTAACTCTGAAAACAGATGATTTTTTTTGAGCTATGTTATACTCCCAAAGTGGAAATAAACATCTCTGCATTCCCATGACTAAAAAATCCTCTTTTATTCTTTACCAAACAGCAATCAGAAAACAGACTATTAACAAAATGAAACAAAACAAAACTGACTACAGGGTAGGGTAAGGAATTTTTAATGTTTCCTGGAAATAAAGAAGATAACATTTCTTCCTTTCTTTTCCCTATGTGGATAAAAGGAATGCTGAAATTAAAAATTTTATCATACCCCAGCTTCTCCCTCGATGTTAAGAAGTGACCTAGGCCTTTTAAAGCAGGTAAATATTCTATCATTTTTAAGTATATCACTCTTTGAAGTACTCAGTATTTTGGGAAGGGAGAGGAGGAGAAAAAAATGAAAGATTAGGGAAATGTTAAATTATTTTCAAGCTGTTTAAATCTAAAAGTTAATCACATATACCCAGATGGGTTATAAAATCAGATAATACTGGAGGTGGTAAAGCACCTCTAGAATTTTTTCACTTCTTATTATTTTCTCAACAATCTAACATTAAATATAAATGAGTAGCCAAAAATTAATGAAAAGAACTGCTAGGTACCAAATGCAGCTTTCTGCACAGTGTGTGGTAAAATGGGATTACTGCAATGATTGAAGAGCAGATGAAACCTTTGGTAGCTACAACAAATCTCTGTTGTGAGTTAGCACCTGTTTGCTACAGGTTACATTCCCACCACAGTCAGGTCTGTGACCACCCTGCCAGGGACTCTCACAGTGCAATATGCAGACCTTGTGCCTAAAAATGCCCCTCCTGAGCAATTTTTAGCAACCCAAATATGCCCAAAGCTCAGCTATCAAAAGCTGCTCCTACGGTATTATGCTGGGACAGCAACAGAGTCATTCAAAATTTCTTTTTATATAATTATTACCACCTATCTTTGACATTTTCTGCCTGAATGTCAAGCAAGATCTCTCATTACAAGAACACTCACCATTGCAACAGCAGCAGCCTGCAGGTGAAAAAGGAGGCATTTCCTGCCCGTGGGGGAGCAGGAGAATATACTGTTCCTGCAGGTTGGATTTGCTGGTCAGCAGCCTGTGCTGGCTCCATGGCTTTGCTCTGGCACGCTGCAGAAAGCCAGACCACTGGTACAAGTGATGGCTGTGCAGCCCCAGGCCAGCATTAGAGGGTTCATAGTTTCATTTGAAGAAGCCACGAGTCACTGGTGATGCCAAGTTCCACAGCTGCCATCAGCCCTCAGCCTTCCTCCACCTCCAAATACCCACAGAAAAATTAGTTATAAAGCACTGCCAAAACCAAATCCTCACAGACTGCTGCCATCAAAGCTGAGCAGTGGAAACTGCTGAGGGAGGCAACACTCTACGTGTTTTGGTGCCAAAATTCAAGTGTGTAATAACTAGGACTGGGAATGTAGTCTCCATTTTCTTACACCTCTCAGAACTGGGCATCTCAGAAGGGCAACCCAGAGCACCAACCTACTCCTGCCCAGAGAGGATGCCTACCCAAGGACTATCGTTTGCATTCTACTGTCTCATTGTATGTGAACAAGGAGAGGAGGGGAAGGAGAAGATACAACCATGTAGCAAGCACACAGCAGATTTCCTTTCCCACTGGGCCCCCAAAGTTACACAGGGATTTCTCCTTTTGGCTTCCTGACTCCTGCCTTGCCTTCTGTATGATCACACAGAGCATTGGATGTACAGCTCAGTTCTGGAATGCCATGCACCAAGAATGCCACAGGTCAGAAATGCCACAGTGTGGATATAGGACCCTACAATTAATGCTGCACTTCACTTCTGCCTCCCTCAGCACAAGCAGAAGATTGCACCTCCTGCAAGAATGAGGCTATGGGCTAATGGCTATTTGTATTAAACAGCTAAAAAAACAAACTTGTGAGACTTTGCTTTGGCTCATATCGGGTTTTCCTCAATGTGTTCCCTTGTTGCAGAGAAGGTCAGCTGCTGTCACTAAGAAATTAGCTATACCACATTTTCAGCTCCAGGTTGTGCCCTAAGAGTAACCACTGGAATTACTTTGGCTGTGATATCTCCTATTCTTCAGTTCTGCCATTCTAGGCATATATCTGGCACGTCTTTCTATGCCTGTACTGGGAAGTAATGTCCACAAATAGTTTTATATCCAGAAAACTTGAAACTATTTAATTTTATCACAGCTTGTTTCACTCGTTCACTTTTTATCTTAATAATGCCTTGCTTTTAATTTGAAATTAAATAATGTTTTCTTCCCATAACTTTTTCAGCATCACAGCAGACCATGATGGAATATTTCCTTGTTGCCACAGGATATGAATCATAGGACACAGGATTATTGACCTTCACTAGTATTAACTTCCATTACTACTCTTTTGCCAGGTCCTGTGGACACTGGTGGAATACCTTGCTTTAACTATAGGAAAGCAAGATTTGGGGAGGAAAAAGGCAGTGATTCAAACATCAGCAGGAGGCTTATATCAGCTCTAAACCAGAGGTAAAACAGCTGACAGAACAAGGAGAGTTTACTTTAGAAATCTACTTAGATCTCTCCTGGATCTGTTCACTTCTAGTTCTTTGCTAAGACTGCTGGACAGCTGGCATCAGTGTTTGACTCTTTCCTCAATATTTACAAACATACACATAAAAGTCAGAGGACGATGGTTTCAGAGATGTTTCTAAACCCATTCCTTTTGTATTTACCAGCCTGGGACATCTTGCAAACACATTTCCTTTTCAAAACACAACTTAGTTGTATATGGGAGGTGCTAGCTATGAACAACTTGGTGTAACTGAAAAGCAGCTGGTTTTCATTACCAAGATAAGCCTCATAAACACTCCAGTTAGACTTAGCACATATGATCTCTACAGGTCACAGTAGTTATCAGTGGTCTTTTTCATTTACAGAAATAATATTTGCACTGGCCTATCCATAATGCAATGGGTAGGCTGGGGAATGAAATCCTCAGAAAAAAACAACTGAGCTGCTGCTCTCAAAACAGAATCTCTTGTGTGTTTTAGAACTGAAAAAAGGAAAAAATACAATACTCATTTGTAATGAGCAGCTGTCTCACTTTAAGTAAAAGGTGTTATCTCAGAGATGGGACATGAAGATGCACAAGCTACACTGAAATGACCCTTTAAGACTGCAAAGTCAAACGTGAGTCACCTGAATTTGGCACATTTCTGCACATCAATTAGGACACTGCTTCTAATTACAGAAACAGATAACAAGTTTGTCTGTGCTCGTCCAGTACACTAGAGGATGGTGTTCATTTAATGAGCATCCCACTGATAATTTGTTTTCTTCTCATTATTCACTATCTGGGCCTCAGACTCATGTACAGCATGCTGTTCAGTTGTTCATTTTCCCGATGGGTTTTTCCACAGGCTTGGCACAACATCTGAGTGATTCATAAGCGGCATCCTTACATGTTGTGAGAACGTGGCTGTATTTTACAAACAGGAATCTGGAACTGAGAGATATCCACAGGAAAAGTGCCTGCTGATTTTGCAACACTTGTGATTGGGAAGTAGTTGCAAAAATAAATTCTTAATGAAGAAATACCGTAAGAATCAGGAGGCATCAAATGTCCCTGGCTGGTGGAAGCAGCCCTTTGGAACAGGGCACTGGGGAAGCCAAAAAAATGAGACCACTTCGAAATTTGACCAGAAAAACACAAGGAAGAAAAATCCATTGAGGATTTCATGATATAAAGATGACAACCCTGGCTCAGAAGACTGTTCAGCACTAATTTTTGGAGTCAAGAAAAATACCACAGAGAAGTATTTCTGTGTGACACTCTTGTTCCTGTACGCTTTCCAGCAAGCCTGCTCTTGGCCTCTGCCAGAGACAGGATGCAGAGGGAGATGGATTATTGATCCTGGTCTGGCACAGCCATTCCTGTCTCTGCTCTTAAACAAAACCTGGCTAAACAACAGTTCTGAGTTTGGCCTGAGACTCTGCATGGCTCCATAGAGCTTTATCAATTATTAGGAGATTTTATTATACCCAGTAGCAATATGTTTGGCAGAAGATGGATGACGTATTTTAGGATGTCACTGGAATTCAAAGAGGCAACCAAATATATCTGGTTGATAAGGTCTTGACATAAATGATGCAGGTGATTAACAGACTTTGGCTTTCAGAGCTCAGTTTCCTCAGTAACATTTCTGCTCTTGAAAATATTGGCCTTTGGCTTCCTACAAAGTCCCTTAAATATGCAGTAGCTTTTGATCACAAAACAGGACAGTGAAATAAAAACAGATATACATTAAATTGTTGTACTTTTTATGCAACCTGACAAATCTATTCAGTACTCCTATTAACATAAAATTAATGGAGTTAACATATGTAACTCCTTTTAGGTAGACCATGTTTATCTCAGATTTTTCCTCTCAGAAGTCCCTAGATATTTTTTATTATTATATTTTATTTCTTCCCTGGTAGGCAGCAAAGATTTGACATCTAGCTATCATCATGAATCACACAAAGAACTGAGAATCCATCACCATATACTGGCAGAGTGATCTGTTGCCATTTTCTTGGAATGTCAGTGTGTCACCTTGTGTTCAGGGAAAGATGATTCTGATGCTATATCTCTTGTTCCACTCTAAAGCATATTTACTTAGGAAAAGTATCTTTGCCTCTCATCCTTAGAGCCTTTGAAAAACAAGAATATCAGCAAAAGTTTCTACACGTAGTTCTCCACTCCCTGCAGATCTGTAAGTACAATGCAATAAATGTCTGACCTGAAGGGATTTTCTAATGAGTCAATGCTGTTTCTCTCATAGCTGAGAAACATCACTGTCAAAAACGAATTGATTGAAGGATTTTCTTTGAAAAAACATTAGCCAGAAAAGTTTTATAAGACTCAGATGGGATTTTAGGTCTGAGAAGTCTCCATCCCAGAATGATACTCTCCCGGGTGTGAGGAAAGGACAGTAAGGAGTAACACGAAGGGTCCCATAGCCTGGGTAGGACCTTGGATGTGATTGCTGCCTGTGAAACCTTCTCTTCATAGAGCAGCTCCATATTGTACAAATCATTAAATAAGCATGAGGCTGAGGAGGCAAACAGACTTTACAGCTTGCTGGTCCCAACTTGGAGAGCCCATAGCAAGTCCTAGTTCCTTATCACAAAGGGAAAGGTAGAACAAGGTCCTAAACCTGGCATTTAGTTGTTCCAGATGAGTGTTCCAACCAACAAATTGTTGTTTGCTTGGGTTGATCTGGGTAAGGCAGAGAGATTTTTGGAATAGGGTTAGGGAAGAGTCGATTTCTTCTAACTTTTGAAAACTGCTGAACTGTATCTGTCTCATTTTTCCTCTGCATGGCAAAAAGTTCAGAAACCACAGTAAGTCCTGCAAGAAGAGAGAAGTATCCCCTTTCTGCCAAATTTCCCCTTCTCTCCTGAGGTCCAGCAGGACATGGCAGCCCCATGAAGTTTATACCTACAGAAATGTTCTCTTGCCTGGAGTTCTAATGCATGGCTACACATCCTCCTTTCAGATCAGATTTAGAAATAACATATAACCCAGCCCAGCATCTTTCACACGAAATTTCCACATGAAAGGACTGATTGAGTCATGCTTTTCTCCACCTGTAGGAAGTCTAACCTTCTCATGTTACAGCCAGCAACTGTTTCATGTAAGGGGCTTTGGGACAAAGGCCAGAAAACAGATCTCTTCAGCTGGGGACACCATCCCCCAAGGACTCATCTGTACCAGTAAAGCACAGAGGGCATGGACCCAGCCTCTGTTTCATGATCATTCATTTTCTTAAATTATTATCACATTTCATGGCCCAGTTTTGGCTCTTCTCTCCATGGTTTGGAGAATAGCACAAGACACAGACTTATTTCAACAGGGTTTTATGCAACTGCTTATATAAAGGGAAAAGATAAATCCATGAGTACAAATTCTTTATTGTGCAACTTTGCTTAAGGGACAGGACAGAACTCTTCTTTTCTTTTTTTTTTCCTTTTTTTTTTTCTTTTCTTTTTTTTTCCCCTAGATATAGACCTTGACCTGTGTGATTTGGGGTGGGGACAACAGTTGACCTAAGAGGCACTAAACTGTCTGCACCATCTGATAATTAAGGTTTTCTCCTGCAAAACAAGAATTTCAGATACAAATCCCATCAGGCACAAGAAAGCTTTAAGCTTGGATCTGCTGTAAAGATAAATTCTCTTTCCAGGGAGCCTGGGCACATACAGACAGTGCCTTCATTTCAAATGTCCTGCAGGCACAACATTTGCATTGGATTGTGCCATGTTGAGCCTGAATGCAAAGGGATTTGACAAGTGCTCCTTTCCAGAGCAGGCAGCATGGGATTAGTGCACACAGAGCTGGCACAAAGACAAGTCTAAGTCCAAGCACACAAATCCCCAAAGACTCATCTGTACCAGTAAAGCAAACCGGGCATGGACTCAGCCTCTGGAGCTGGATCATTCATTCTCATTATTAATATAATTATATTACTACAACGGTTACTGGTCCAATATAAATATGTTAATGCCACACTTTTACTGTCCAGGACAGTGAATATTTATTGCTGCTGGAGCCCAACCCTGTACATTATGACCAGACAGCATCAGGCAACCATTAATTTTCTGCCTACATTAGAAACCAGGATAGATTCCTAAAATGGAGTGTGTTGCAGCTCTGCTTATGAGTCCTGTAGCCATTCTTCCTCAGCTTATCCTGGCACTTGAACATAGACTGAATATCCCATTTCTTCTGAAATATAACATTAATAAACTCTGAAGAGCCAAACTGAGGGCATAATTACCCCACCTACCATGCCTTCATACACATGTTGGAGAAATTCTTTCTTTGTGTTGGTACAATAATCCACTTTGCAATTACCAGCAGCACAGCAGGCTTGCCTAATTGAAGAGATAATGTCAGTGGAACAGTTTCCTGCTGTAAAATATTGTAAACAGAACTGAGTAGAGAAAATAGTCATTCTGACATTTTTTAGGGGCAATGTTTTATTTGAGTAGTTCTGTCATTGTTGCACTAAAGCATCAGCATAAAGAAACAAAGAGCAGATGATGCTTATTTCTTTTACTAATTAACAATTTACTGAAATGATGAATCTCAAAAAAAATATAATCAAATCATGTCTCATGGTGTCCCTATCTCTCATATATATCATCTGGAGCAATAAAAACTCAGCAAAATAAGACCTTGATCCTGCTGAGCTTAAATATATGTCCTTATCTTCTTCTTTATTTTCAATAGTGCTATTGAAATCAATAGTCATTAAGTTGAGTTCAGACAAAAGCTTTTGCAAGGTTGAGAATAAAGTACAATTTAAGGTTGCTAGCAGTACCAGTTGGACTCTAAAAGAACAAATGTCATAATTTTTTATAAAGCTTCAGCAAATTGCCTCCTTGACATTTTTGGAAGTTATTTTGACAATCTTTTCCTCAATTTCTGAGTTATGTCAAGCTTGTGGAAACCATAATGCCATCATCACTTTATGAAATTTTGTCCTCATGTGAAAGGTTCATGTAATCCTATTTTTACACGTTACTCACTGCATTCCAAAAATAAATCAAGTTAATTCTGCACCACAAAGGTATAGATGTAAGCATCTGAAGTGGCTTAGTGTTGGCAATTGTGTAAAAATACATTTATTTTATTGTTCACTAATTTTCCTTCTGCCATCTATTTCCCCATCTACACATTGCTCTTTCTTTGTCCAGCAACCTCAGATGCAGGTTCTCTGAGCTAAGCAGCTACAGGCATGTGCCTCACACGGAAAACATCATTTAATGGTACACAAGCTTAAATTTAAAAGCTGGTCTGTGTGTCTTTGTCCCTCTTCTTAGTATTGTACCCCACCAGTGGCAGAGACCTCTGCTTTTTTGCAAAATAAATGCATTTAATGCAGCAGAGGACAAGAAGTTCAAGAACTTACCTCTGAGCAGGTGATGCTCTGAATGGGAGGGCACTGGTGTTCAGCAGAGAGGAGGACTAGCTGCCATCCAGATTCCTCCCATCAAGAGGAACAGTGGAAGGAAATATTTGCTTAAATGTAATTCTTTCTTGCTCTTCTGCACCTGTTACAGCCACTACCCTACTGGGACTGTACTTACCGTCATATTACTATTTGAATTTCCTTTAAAAAAAGACCTGAAGGTCCTGAATCTGATCATTCCAAGGACCCATTTTTTGTGTTGTGTGCATTCAGGTGTGTACTTTCTTGACAATACCATGGAATCACATAATCACAGAATAACTAGGTCTTCAGGGGACCTCTGGAGACCATCTGGTCCAAACTCTGCTCAGCACTGGGTTACCTATAAAGCTAGATCCAACAGCTAAGCCTTGTGCCCAGCTGAGTTTGCAATATTACCAAGAATGGAGATTCCACCATCTATTCTAACAGCACCTCCCAGAGCTTGAACACCCTCATGGTGAAAAATGTTTTCCTTAAGTATAACAGTTTCCCTTGCTGCAACCAATGTCCACTGCCTCTCACGCCCAGCACTGTGCACTTTTTTAAGATATGTCAAGCTCTGCCATCTCCATAACCTCATTTTGGCAGCTGAAGACAGCAGCTTGCCTTCCCTGGCAGATCAAAAGCTGGTCCCTATATCTCTCTTCTCATGCTGCATATTCCTCCTCAACACCTTTCCTGGCTAAGTGCACGTCAGTTTGTCACTATCTTTCTTGCACTGAGAGCCCACAGCTGGATACAGCATTCCACATGCAGTCTCATTTTGTCAAATAGTGGAGGAGGGACAGCAGTTATTCCACTCAATCCAAATCTGTGGTAATGTAGCCCAAAATTCACATCCCCTTTGTTGCTGAAGAAACTGACACACTCAACTTCTTGTATACCAGAACCCCAAGGTGCTCCACTGCTAAGCTGCTTTCCAGACAACTAGCTGCAACCCCATCTCCTTGCAGCTCCCTGAGGAGTTCAGCATTGGTTGATGCTGATGGAGGTTTGAGTGACAGACTTGGGGAGCAGGGTCAAGCTGAAAGGTGTTTCCTTTCTCCCTGCACCATAAACAATATCACAGGAGAAGCCAGAAAAATGTCTTATCCTGTAGATCTCACTAGTTTACAGGGGAAAGTGGAAGGTGTGCTGGTTTAGACACAAATCGAGGAGGAAACAACCCGGAAGGGAGTCTCTCTCCTCTCTCCTGCCAGCCAAGCAAGCAGGCCCCGGCAGCACCCACCCCTCACGGGTTCGGGAGAAAGAATTTCTCGAACGAGAGTGAAAAAACCCCCGTTTATTCAACAAACCGAGCTCCCCCCTCCCTTCCCAGAGGTGGAGGTCGATGGGTTTCCCCACAGNCAAAAAAACCTTCCAGCAGGCAATGGGGAATACAAGATCATCCCACGACACTAGGCCATGGGAAGAATCTCCTAGCTGAGGAAAGAGCTTAGAGGTCATCAGATCCATGCAGGAGGGACCTGCTTCCTAGAGGTCCAGAGGTGCTGGCAGTGGGACCTGAACAAAACCATATGAAGAAGCTGACACTTTTCAGTGCTAATACCTCTGGCACTTTTTAGAAGCTGAGGATGGCAATAGACTGTTTTGTAGCACGTGTGCACGTGACTGTCTGGTTCAAGAGAACAATATCAAACAAAACAACAACAGACTAGATTATTATCCATACAACTAGCAAGATGAACGTTGGTTTAATTTTGCAATACATTGGAAAATAGAAAAAATTCATCACCTTGTAGAAGATTTGTATCTTACCCTGATACTTCCTTTGGAGACTCAGCCCAAGTTGTCACCTGCCCATCTGTGCAAGCTTGGGAGTAGACAGGAAAAACCAGTGCGTGGCCCTGTGGACTTGCTGCTTGCATGTCCACACTAAACACAAGAGAGAAATAACACTGAGAAAGATTTTACTGAGTTATCAGTTCTGCCAGGAAAGGACCCTGCTATCCCCAAGGTAAGAGCCATACAGGTTTCCAGCCTAAGGCATAATTCATTTCAATCTGCTTATACTTGCAATAATCAAAGAAGTGTTACTGCACTGAAAAGGACAAAAGACACGACTGATATAACTCATCTGAAGCCACACAAAAGGACAAAAACAGAACCAGTACAACCTCATGCACTAGCAAGATCACCATCTTTCCTCTCAAATCCTTTCACTTCTCTTCCACCAAGTTTTCTCTTCTCTGTTTCATCACTTTTGTTTCTCAGGTGAAATGGTTGTATATGCTCCCAGAAAGGTCAAGGAGATGATGCTTTTTGTTTTCTCTCACTAACATTCTTTGATCTTTTTCTCCTCTCATATCTGCCTCAAAACCTGGACAAGGTGAACTCAAACTGCAACTTGTAATGTTCATGTCCTAATGCAGATCCTATTTCCATTCCTCTTTTCCTGTCTAAAATCAATCTCTTAATAGCTTCTGACTTCTGCGCAACTTGAATTATCATAACTAACCAATTACTGCAAATTTTAGAGTTGAAAGGCACACAAAATACTTCACAATATTCATTTTATTGCAGCTTTGATACTGTCTGATCTATTAAGCACTCACTTTCCTCAACAGAATGTTAATACATAAAGTCCTCAAAGCCCATTTCTAGACTTCATAACAAAATAAATAAAGAAGGGGTGAAGTCTGAAGAACAAATAAGTCAGCTATAGTATGTCTTAGAGTTTTTTCTCTAAGTCTTGAATTCCCCTTGCAGATCAGTAGAAATGCTGACCAGTTATGACAGCAACACCACCAATTCAGAATCAACTGATTCAGACTGATTCAGAATGCTGCATATACAGAGTAAGGGCTGTTCCTCAGTAGTATCGTTGTATTTAAGCTTAGTTTGTACTTTCCAGAGAGTTTCTCAAGTAATAAATAAATTGCTAAAAAACAATGTACTATATTTCTTTTGAAGTGCTAAATAGAGAGTTTCTGAGACATTCAAGAACAGAACCTATTTGGTTCCACACCTGTGCAGTGTCAGAGATCAGGATGTCTGACATCTGGCCACCACACAGCCAGGACTGACCCCTTGCTGCTGAGGCTGAAGTCCTCTCAGGCTACCCGGTGTGGTGGCAGGGTCAGCTTGCTGCACACGCGAAGCAGTAACGCAGGGAAGGTGTCCTGGTGATCATTCCCAGAGGTCTGTTTGTCACAGGGACAGGCAGGGTGTTTCAGAGGCAGCTCCCCAGCTGCTGCACAGTGCTGGGGCCCAAGCAGCAGCAGCAGCAGCATCCTTGGCCAGTCAGTCACCCTGGCTGTTGCACTATCGAGTGACCTTCGCAGCACAAACATCTCACCTGAGCACAGGCACCTTGGGCACCTCCCAGCAGCTCCCTGCAAGCCCTGCAAGGCCACTGCAATCCTTGAGCACTATAATACATATCCTGGTAGTCACAACACAAGTAAAGCCACAAAGTGGAAGCTTTCAAATTGAAAAGTATTTGCCCTTTGACCAGGAGCACATCACATCCACAAAAGGAATGTACCCTTTGCCTGTCCAGGTCTGACCTCTGCCTATCCCCTTCATGGCTCTTCCCCAAGCCCTGCAGAGGCAGGCAGCCCTTCCTCTGGGAGCAGAAAGGCCTCTTGGTACTGAAATCTCCTTGCTGTGTGAAGCTAATGAAGTAGTCTGTGCATAATCTGAATACCTACCAAATGAGCAAGGAGCTTACTACTGACATAGAAAGAGAAGAGCCTACATAAAGTCAGCTCACCTAAAAAAGGGAGATATACTTTTAGTGTGAGGATACCTTTGTCACTGCCTTTGGGGAAACAAAGGAAAGTGCAGGTGCTCAGGGTTCATCCTTATGCATTTCTCCAATTGAGAAAGTGTTACAGAGGCAGCAGTGTGCTGGTTAAGAAAGTGATTCACCCTCCAAATATTTCATAGTCAGGCAGGAAGTAGTCTTTAGCCAAGGAATCTGAAGGGAGAGCACTTTATACAGACTTCATTTGTGACAAGAGTTTGTTCCAAAGGTGATGCTGTGATTTTTTTTATACACTCTTTTTCTTTATATACAGCCCAGTTTTGTGTTTTAGGCAGACTCTGCACAAAATCAGGGAAAATTGCCTGTTAAAGGTGATCAGTAGCCACTGGATAAAGTCTAAAATGGATATGGTTTTCATTTTAAGAGTAAACACAAAATATCCTATGCCAAACTCCTGATCCTGCTAGCACTTTCTACTATCCCTGTTAGACAAAGCAATGAAATCTGCATTACACAAGGAAATAAACTCGTGTGTACGTGCTACATTTGTATGTATGTGAGCTTCTTTCCTTCCCTGCCTGTTTATCTCAGGAATGAAACAAAGTATTTTAGGAAATATTTAGTCAAAAGATGTCTGCAGTCAATATATTTGAGTCCAAAGATTCCAAAGTTGATTTCTTACATGGTAAAACAACCTCCTTTTGTGTCCTTTATTAGGATATACAAGCAAACATATTAGAGAATACTCTAAGTTTATACTGGTTTTTCTCTCCCTCAGAATGCAAAGTAAATAATTAAGAAAATAGTTGTCAAAACTTTCCTCATTTTACTCTGCTTACTTCAGACCATTTGAAGGGAGATCTTATAAAGGATTTTAAGAGACATTTGACAAGGAGAGACAAGAAAGAGGCAAGCTACACTTGGTACCTAGAAGCCAATTTGGAATTGTATTTTCTTGGAGGTCAGAAATATTTACATTACCTACAATGCAATCACTCACATATTATTTTAATGTGCTGATATCTCTGTGAATTTCTGTCTTTCCCATGATCCAGTGTGTGCAATGGAATTATTTTTGCTTGAGAGATGTAGGAAAGATATTTCCAGTCAGTTACTGCTGCTCATTACTGCTGTAAAGTACTCCAGCTCCAGTGACTGCAGTGAAGTCCCATATCCCAGGCTCCCACTTACATTTGATGACAGCCACTGAGGAGGAGACCTTCACTAAATGGTGGAAAATTCCAGTTTCTTGTCATACCTACTTTCTCTGAGTTCATCAGGAACCAGAGAGAAGTAGCAGGAAAAGCTAACAATGAAGCTGTCACTGCACATGAGAACACATTCCAATTCCAAGCCATGATATGATCCCTCTTATAAAGCTTTGGCAATTGTTTCAAAGGTCATCATACAAGGATAATTTTGGCCTTGAAAGAGCTATTGTGCTTCCAGACATGTGAAGTCTCTTTCTACACCAAATTAAACCCATAACATTTTTACTTGTTGATATTTCCCTCTCTTTTTCCTCCTCCTCATTTCCACTTCTTCCTTTTGTAAGACAATTAAGCAATATTGCTAAAAGGAAATGAATGCATTCAGGTNTTCTCCATGATTCTGTACAAGAAAAACAGCTGCCAAACACCAGGCTTTTTAAAACAGGGGTGTTGTGTATTGGCACAGTCTCTTCTGGAGTGGATTAATACAGGCTGAACACCAACAATACACTCTGCTCAATACAGCCAGTGTTTAAAACCATCTTTTTCTTTTCTTTCTGTTGTTTTTCTTTTTAATAGAATCAATCACATTCGCTGAGGCTCAGTTGTGCTCTGGCTTTCAGTCTCGACTGCCAAAGTGCTCTGAATCTTCCTCTTTTGTTCCACGTTGAAGCTTTGACCTTTGAGAATTTTTCCCAGATTAAGTGCTGAGAAACATTACTCATATTCAAAGTGACATAGTTGTGTTGAAAAGGTTGTTTTTCCTCTGCCCAAACAATCAATGCTGTGTCAGACTAATGGCCTGACCTTGACAATGCTCTATCAGAGAAAGGGATCAGCAGCAATATCTGAGCTGTCTCTGTCAGACAGCAGATATTGTCTGTTGTCTTCTAATCTCCTTACACCTTTCTGAATCTTTCAGGGAATTTTTTTCAAATAAATGTAAGAATGCAGGAATGCAAATTCCAGGCTTAATCATCTGTATTGTATTGTAACCCAGCAAATCATCTGGTAAAGTCCTTCACTCATACAGACAATACTTTTAACAGATAAGGAGTAACATTTATTAAACTAGATTTAAGATCTGTTAAGGTTAAATGAGGGTTTCCCAAAGCATTCCTTTCCTCCTAAACATCAATTGTTTTCTTGGACTACATGTAGCAATGATCAACATGTATATATTTAATATCTTCTGCTTTGATTCTAGAAGTTTATCCCCTTTTCTTTTTTTTTTCTGAATCCACATTTTGTTTCTGCATTTGTGAGCCCCTTTTATACAGGTATATTTACATATTCAAATATGTGGCCACTGTAAATGCAGAGAGAGTAAATTTTGGTCTTCTGCTTTATGTTGTAAGAAAAAAAACCTTTGCAGTCACATTCTGGCTCAAGTAAATAAAAAAATTCCTATGGATGCAAGAAAGGTCAAGATATCACCTTATCTGTTCATTTGACAGAACAATGAAATGACCCACATGACCTGGTTAAAAGATTTCAGTCTTGTTATATTTTCAGACATTTTACTTATATTTTCTTCCTGACATGTGGTTATCCATTCAGTTCAGCTATTTGGTTTGCATTTTATTTCATCAAAGTGTGTCTTAATGAGGCACAGCAAACCTTGCATTTGGGAAAAAGACAAGCAAGATATTCACATAAAGAAACTGATGAATCCTGACAAATGTTTCTGAGTGATCCCTCCATTTAGAAGTCAGGGATCAGGTAAGATTTAGGATACTCTGCTCCTGAAATATAGCTTTTTTTTGCTAGAGTATTCATTAGACTTGCACTAGCAGCAGTGCTTGCTGATCTCTTAGCAACCAAGTTTGGGGAGGTGCATGGACTGAAAACAATTTGCTTTGCTTTGCAGGGTTAGTTTTCTTTCCTCTTCAGCATCAGAAAAAGGCCAGTGCTAGCACATGGACTTAGATCAGCATAAATTCTCATGGAGTTTGAAAATAAGGCTTAAAGGCAGTTAGGTAGAAGAGTGAGAGCAGCACAGTAAGAATTTGACTAAACTGACATTTTATGACTGCATTCAGTGCACTCTGCTTACCACATTCATCATGTTGAACAGCTCTATTGGACTAAAACATCATGAAATTTTCAGCAGACCTATGTAAATATGTAGCAAGTTTGTTCAGCAGCTACTCATGAAAAGACCTGCCAGAGCAACTTCCTTTTGTTTTCAACAGTTTGGGGGCTTCTATTATCCCATATAACTCCATAAAAGAGGAACAGTTTTTTAAATCATTTTTAAGAGGTTCTAAGGAAACCTGTGGAAAGATTCTCCTTTTCTTTCATGACACAATTTTCTATTCCTGATAGCACTATTAAAACTGCATGGCAAATTTGTAATGAAAGTTTAAAACCCAGCTGCTTGTATTTTGCTTGCTTTTTTCTCTGCAGTCAAAAGCAATAACTTTAGGTTATCACAAACAAACCCAGGTTAACCTAAATTCACCATTAACCAAAAACAGGTAGGCAACAAGCCAGAGGTTCCAGAGCTGAACTTTCAGTGCTGATGCACAAGTCCAAAACTGTAAAATCTAGCCCAAAGTATGTAGCCTCAAAATATAACCCAAAAAAATTGGACATCTCATGCCAGAAAACGGCAGTCAAAACTTCCTGCTCTTAAAATCTTTTTTTAAACTTTCTGGTTTTGCTGCATCAAAGAAAGCTAACTAAGGGAGCATCTTAGCACAGAATAACATCCTCAGATCAAAGCAGCTGCATGGTGATCCAGGAGAGGGTGTGAACCATTGACATAATAAGAAGGTAAAAGAATCAGAAAGGAAAGGATATCTTGCATGATGAACAATGTTAAAATTAACTGCTCTAGGAGAGGACTCAGGCTGAAGTGTCTCATGGAAATTGGCAAACAAAAGAGTTTTAGATATCTTGATTTGATCCAGGGGAAAATCTGCTCTGTCCCAGCAAGCACTGAGAAATCACAGTATGAAGCCCACAGCAATTATTTTTGCTTTTCTGCAAATGCAGTCAAAAAGAGAAGTTTCCTTTGTTAAATTTTATGGCCTGTATGAACAATCTAGTCTTTCACACAAATCATAGGATTTGCATGAAAACATAGAGTCCATTTCCAAACTAGCCAAGTGTGATGTTGGCTGCTATGGATACGATAACTGCAGCCACTGCAGCAGCCATGAATATTCCTGTCACACCAGTAAAATTTAAGGAACCAGTGTATTGTCTGAGTCAAGCACTTGAAAACTCTGGAAAGGTCTGGAGCCAGGAATTTTGAAAAGTGTATTTTCTATTATTAGATTACTCATAAGCAAAAATATATAGTGTTTTGCATTCTGCAGCTTCACTAAGAGTTATCAGAATGATACTTGCTACACAAGCCTCATTTGGACTTCCCATCAATTATGAGGATAATGACTGATGTCATGGAGACACAGAATGTGTGATGGAATGATCCAGTAGACTCTGAATCAAGAGGGCTAGGGCACATCCACTGCTGTTGCTTTTAAAATAAATACAGAACCTGAAAAGTCTGGCTATACCTCGCAGTGTAGAATTGAATCACTGGTGAAGTCACTTGATCCTGAGTGGGTGAGTCTTCTGGCCCTGACTGCAGATGGTAGCTTGACTGGATTGCTCTGTCCACATGGCACATGGCAAAGAGCTCTGTGGGGAGCAGGAGGGGAGCAGTGAAACTGGAATACACGTGGCATCCATCCACACTCATCACAGGCTAAAGGCTGCTGTTCCAGCTGGCCTGATAGCCTGCAGTTACAGCGTGGTTTACAGTACAGGTCCAGTACAGAATAGCATAACCCATTTATTAGGTTTGTTAAACACTTTCAACTCAGAAATCAGGTCTTGTTACATCCTTTGTCTTAATTATAAAGATCAGTTTCTCCAAAAGGTGTTGTCAGCCCAGCCCAGGAGAATCATCTGAGCTCAGTGCAAAGCTTAGAGAAATACAAAGAAATATTTTCAAAGGTATCTAAACAGTCCAGTGTTTGTCAAAATGTCAGGTATCTAGCTGTGAGACATTCCCAGCAGACCTAAACTTCCAATGCACAATTCAGGACACTTTTCTCCAAAAACAATAACTTCTGCCCTCTTTAGTGTGAGGAAGGTTTGCCTTTAAAATTCACCACATCATGTTTGTGATCATCCTGGTTTAAGTTAATAACTTTCTGCTACTTAGAAAAAGCCAGCAAGTAAAGTGTCTGATTCTTGTGAAAGGCAAATGACTTCTCCTATCACAGATAAAGTCTGCCTAAGACACCAGAGGAGAATCAGCTGCCCCTGGTCAGCCACACAGCCTGTGTACCTAAGAGCAGCTCCCTCACGGCCCACATCTGCTTGGAGATTTGCACAATGCCTGTCCACACATTCAGATCTCCAATAGCTTAATAAAAGTGGACAGAGCAACATGGATTTCCTCACAGCTATGAAAGCAAGTGTCTAAAATTGAAGGGACTTGCTTAATCTTGGAGCTGCCTGACTGCATAGCTAATAGCTTGGCAATTAGGGAGCTACCAGGATTCGTTTGTACGTGTGGGTAAGCAACTAAATCAGCCAATTTTCAACATGCATGCACACTGCTCTGTCTATTGGCTCCATCGTGGCTGGCTGCTGTCATAGCAAAACACTCTGTGCCAGCTGAAAGATGCTGGTGTCTCCTAAACTCTTTTTCATTCTGCTTTACCAGAAAACACAGCACGGTTGATCCCTGTTAAGGCACCAGGTAAAGTCACTGCAGACAGAGAGTGACCCACTCATTTGAAAGAAACTTTCTGTGGTGCTGGGTCTCTCTCAAAACAGCCAACATCCCAAAGCTGCTGTTCTTTTTCTCAGATCTGGACAGATCTGGGTAGCACTTACGCAATTCGTTAGCCATCAAAACTTGCTGTGGAGCCAGTTAGCAGCTGAAATGGTGTAGCTGTTGTTGTCAGCATTTCCTGGCAGGGGGACAGGGGACAGCTGCTCAGCCAGCTCTGCTGCTAACAGACAAGTTGGGTGAGCCAGTATTGTGCCTCCTGTCAAAGGGAATGGTTTTGTTATTCTATCAAACCTGTCAGTTGGACGGGGTGAAAATAACAATAAAATACAAAATATTTTTTAAAAACCTGAAAAACTATGTTTACTGTACATGAAAATTGCTTTCATCACTCTTGCTGCTAAGAGAAAATCTGAAATTCCTGCAAAATTGTGAGAGAAATTTTTGGTGGTTTATTACACATCTTAGTTTCAAACAAACCCTTTCAGCTTATTATGCAAATTAAAACTGGGTTTGATTGCAGTGAAATCAGCAGTACAGTTATGTTCACTTGTGGTCGAGACTTAAATGTCAAAGACAAATGGGAAGTATAATAAACACAACAATTTAAAAAAAATCTAATTAGCTGCCTTAGTTCATTGCCTTTCTTGTGTAGAGAGTTCCTATTATTCCAATGCCTTTGATTAGGCTCTTTCAGAGAAACTCAGAGAGCTCCAGCTGTCCATCATAATCGATGAACTCAGCTAATTGCATCATACCAGCCAGTGCCCTTCATCAGATAGTCAAGACTTTTATGAGCGTTCATTTAGTGCCTGCAGATTCGACATTAACAAATTAAGCTGTCAGGAGTACAGGTGGCAGAGTGCAATCAAAATTTATTCCTCCTCCTTGCTTGCTGGGCCATTCAGGGCAAGTAATTTTAGCATCCAAAACCAATAATCTGAGACAAAGCACCTTCACAGGTCTCTCCACTTAAACAAAAAAAATCAGAACTAGAGAAACTGAGGATTCAAAAATATCCCAATCAGGTCATACTCATGGGTAATAGGTGTGATACAATAATCAAGACATACAAGTCTGGATCTGCCTTGCTGAATTGTTTCTGTTATAGGAAGACATTTCCTTTTCCCATCACAGTAGGAAAGGTTTTGACTGCATTTTAGGCTTGCTGTGCAAGGCAACTAAGGCTCGTTTTCAAGCACTGCTGGCACAGAGCAATTTTAAAAGTAGTGCAATGCTTAAAAAGGAAATGACTGAGCACACAGAGCTGGCTGGTGTTGGGATGCCCTCCTATGGGACCTGCTGGGTTGGAAAAGAATGTTCTTGCAAGTCTGCTATCTCTCTGCTACATCTAGCACAAAGGACATGTCAGGGGAAGTTCAGAGTTTAGAGGAGGTTTAAAACCCACCAAACTCACCAGAAAACAAGCTGCACCAAGAGCTCTGCTGCCCTAGTTAAACTGTTGGTGATCTCAGTATTGCTTCAGTTCGCTCTGTTAGAGCACATTTTTGCTGTCAGATGCAGGTGGCATACTCCTTTTTGGCCACCAGCATATCTTAGGAGTGCATAGGATAAACTTGAAGGGATCTGAGGCATTTTCTTCTTTGTGCTGACCCAGGAGGATCCGTGGGGAGCATTTTGGCAGTGAGCCAGAATGTGTACTTCTGTGTGACTTCATATCCAAGGCTAAGTTAAGCACTGTTGGATTTGAGAGAGTTGCTAGCCAGTTTTCCAGGATCTGGGCTTTGGGGTGGGGTTTTTTTTCAGTTTTGGAAAGCTGGTTTATGGGCACTTCTACAGGGGTTGTAAAGTTCAATGTGGATTTTATGCAACTCATTTTCTTTAGCCAATGTTCCATTATTATGATCAAACAACTGATGAGGAAGGGTGGGGAAGCTTCCCAAGAGGGAGAATGAATTTTATAAAAAATAGTGATATAAAGCTTGAATTAGACAAATAATTTGGGAGAGAAAGGGAAATATCTAAAGACTCCAGACAGAGAGGAAAAAGGCCAGTTTAGGTCAAAGCATAATGCTTGGGGAAACGCTGCACTGTGGAGGAGTTCACTAAGCATGTCAGTTAATCAGGGTGTGAGTACCATAAACAAGTTAAGAATAACTGCTTAGAAATAAAGCAAGCAGGGGGATTTTTTGCTTTAATCTTCTTTGCTTTTGTTATTGTTAGAGTAAACCCTTCCTGTCTTGACCAGCCCCTTGTGCCCAAGGTTTCACTGAAGGAGACAAGATACAGTCAGGAGGAGGAACCGTTCAACTAAGAGCAGCCTCACAAAGGAACTGCTGTAGATTTGGGGACTCCAATAAATTTTCAGAGGCAGTAAGGAATGAGTGACATTGTTAAGGATTAACAAATTAAGAAGTACTTTTCTGGAGATTTGGAGAAGATTTTCAAGGAGAAGACCAAAAGGAAAAGAATTTAAGGAAGTTTGAGTTTGGGACGGGTCTTCACTTTAAGGGGATTTATATTAATGGGATCATTGTTAGTCAGGGCCACCCATTCTCTTCTGTATGATGTGATGTGTTGCTGTTATCTACAAGATCTGTCAACAACCCCAATAAACTACAAGCTGTACTACAATCCCAACTCTTTCTCCATCAATGTATCCACTGATACTGATACTAAGCATTGACATTATCTACAAGCAAAATATGCTCGTCCTATTCCTCCTAATCAGATTCCCTCCAGACTCACACAAACCTACAAGTCTATTTTACAAAATTAGGGAAAATTATATTATAAAAACTGGTTTTTAGAAAAAATTCTCACAGAACATTTAGTTTTGTTCTACTACAAGGTATCACTTTCCCGACTACAACAGACTGAATTGATTTATCTTAGCTAATTTTATCTTAACAGATAAGTTGACATGCCCAGAACTTATATGAGAGACCATCTGGAAATATTATGCTCTGGATGTGCAAGCCAAAGTGTCAGAGCAAAACACTGGGTCACAAGAAACAGAATGATTGGAAGATTACAATGGTTCTCTTGCCACTGCCAAGATGGCATGAGAATTGTAACAGGAAATAAAAAGATTCAACTGTTCATCCTCAAAAGACAAGAAACACAGCTTCCATCCCTGCAAATACCACCTTTATCTCACCATCTTATCTTCCATCTTATCTTCTAGTTCACTTTTTAACATCTGCGAGTCTTTGCTCTTTGTGCAACACTACGTATGATGGTGTTTTCTTTTCTTATACACCCTTCTACAATTGGAGTTAGGCTAACACGTCTTACTCACCTCTGAGCAATTTGCTGGAAAAGCTGTCTCAGAAGCATACAGAACATTATAATCCATAAGGAACGAAGTTGATATTATCATTAATGATAGCATAACACATCTATAGGTCAGGTCATTCAACAGGAATAATGATATAGCAAGAGTACCAGGAGGTTCAGATAAGAATGCTAAAAATGACCAGAAGTACTGAAAGACTTTCATATCAAAAATCTGTGAAAATGTTATTATTACTTATTGGTGACCTCTGGGAAGAGTACATTGGATTAGGAAAACACTATCCTAAATCTGACAGACTTCTAGCAATCAGCACAGGTTGGATTTTTCAAGTTGTCCAGTATTATTTATGTTGGAGTTCATTCCTACTCTTGCAAGGTCCACACAGTTCCCAAGGACAAGGCTCTTAGCAAGAGAGAGAAGCAGCTGTTTCCCTGTTACATTCTGGAGGTGGAAACCTTCAGACATCTTTCTTGGTAAATGAGGTTGCCTTTAAAACCGTAGCACTAAGGAATTTACTACTACATTTCCACCAGATTTGCAAGATTTTGGCAGGCTTAATTGAAGAGTTTTACAGCGGAAAAATTGGGCAATGAGAAATATCATGGCACAGAAACATTATGAGGTTGGTTGTAAGCAACTTGGAATGAGCCAAATCCCAGTGTTGCCAGTAACTAACAACATGAGGGATGAGAGCTTTTGGCTTCAAAGTGTCTTCATGTGGGAAAATAATTAGTTGATGCCTTTAAATAGTACAACAAAGAAGCAAAGAACATGCTTATGTATCGCTGCACCAGATCTACAGCTTGAAGTCAGACAATATGACGTCCTTGAACCCTACGGGATAAATTCTACCTTCTACCCGCAAATTGAGACTTCTCCTAGTATGACATAATCCAAAACACATAAATAAATTAACAAAAGTGATATTTTGTTTGCATAGCTACAATTGTATTAGCATCTCTCTCTGGCACGAACTGCGACAGGCAAATTCTTGCTTGATGCCCCTTGATTGCCACAAGTTTCTGATTGCAGATAAGTAATTCATTTGATGGTACATAGATATGCTGCCAATGCCTCCTAACCTTTACAAAAGCACTTTGGTTCCAAAATATTTTGGGTGGCAAACAGCAGTCAACTGTCAACATTTCCATTGGACCACCATGCAAGATTATCAAATGTTCAACTGGTAACATTTGGCACTAGAGCTCAACAGGCTGCTTGCAGATGTCCCACTGGGAGCTGACAAACCACCAGTGGCCCACACACAACAGCTTGAGACTGGTTAATTTGGAATATGTTATTTGTAATAGGACTTCCACTGGATTCTTCCTTTTGTCTTTCACCAGTCCTACTGTCTATCACAGTGAATCGAAACCAAATGTTAAAGATTGGGGAAAGAACTCATAAAAAGAACAGAAGATGTTACAGTGAAAACAGAAGGAGAAACTCCTGTTTCTGCACCCTGCCATATTGAAGAAGTCCTGTTCCAAATCTCAGGCTGCTTACATAACATGGCCACATTATTTCTGCCAAAGATAAAGAAACTGGAAATCTCTCACAGCATAAATTTATATTTAAAGGTTTATATTTCATAAGCATTCTATGCATCTTTTTATTTTTTTCAATTTTTGCACAAATCTGCATTTTTTTAAAAGGAATACAGCCTTTTAAAGTATTTAAAACTAAATGCCAAAAACTGATTTTGTAAGCTATTCCCCTGTATAATGATATTTAGGGAAATATATAATATTTTCTGCTCTAAAGACTATGGTGATATTTCTTCTTGTATGAGACTAATATATTTGGGGAGACAGATCTTGTGAGTTGTGTTCTATTTTTTTTTTTTTATGTCTTTAGAATAAATTATTCATTACTTAATAACTCTATCATTTGAAGTTATCTGTATTTTCTTCATTATACAGAATCACAACATGAAATTTTTCAGACTTTTAATGCCTTAGGCCAATCTGGGATTTTCCAAAGGTATAACACAGACATCTTCCTCCTTTTAGAACTTTGATCCTGAGAATAATTACAATATTTCTGCTCTCAAACTGCTGTAAATTAGCATGGTGAACTCTTTTACAGGGATACAAATATTTTTGTTCTGATTTTACATAAAGAAATATGATGGATAATAATGATTTTTTTTTGCACTTGGTAATTTTTGCCCATTTCAAGAACATATTTTCTCTTTTCTGTGAATGTGTTTCAGTCATTTCACATTATTAAGAACCTAATAGGTGAGACACCTTCATCATACTCCATTTGGTCACTTACCACATATATGCAAAAAATACCAGGCTTTACTTGAAGAACTTGTAATCTTAGCATCCTTAATGACATTGCTAATGGTATTTCTTGCTCTGGTGGAGCAGATGAGTACTTGAAGAAAGTCCCTCAATGGAATGTGAGGGGTGCAGATGGTCAGCTGTCTGCACTGAGCAAGGCCCATGGTGCTTCTTCTTCCTGACCAGGGGGCCTGTAGTGAACACCCACAACAGTGGCACCCAAATTAATTCTTACTCATAAGGTCTTGATTCATTCTTCAACCACTCCTAGGCAGTGCTCCATCCAGTCAATTTGCTCTCTCACAAGCAAAAACAACTCCAGCACCTCACCTTGCTGGCCACGGACAGCCACGCCAGCCCTCCAGTAGCACGAGCTATCCCACCGTGTCTCTAACTGCAAGGAAGTCGTGGCCCTGAGAATGCTCACAGATCTCTAGTTCCTCGTGTTGGTTCCCCACGCTGCATGCCTTGGTGCACAGGCATTTCAGAGGGGTAATGGAGCGTGCCAGTTTCCCAGGAGGAGTGCAGGAGCTATACTCACCCTTCAGGTGGCTGGCCTTCTGCTTCTCAGCTTGAGTGGCAGCTAAGGAACATTTGCTGCTGCTGTGGCTGGCCTGCTTATTCCCACCTGGATGAAATGCAGTGAGCACTGCCACTTTGGACACCATTCCCCAAGTCCTTCAGTTTAAAGCCTGCCTTACCAAGCTGGCCAGCCTGCCAGCCTTCCAAGTGCCTGGGAGCAGACATAGAAGATTGGTTGGCAGTTGGTTTTTCAAAAAACAAAAATATCAAAAAATTTTTCTCACACATATTATGGTAATTTGTTGCACAATTCACTGAGTAGGTAAAAATCTCCACTGCCACCATGAGAATTGAGATTCTATCACTTACTGTCAAGACGTTTGGTTCTCTTTCTTGCCCCTGCTTTAATATTATCTTTACACCTCAAGGTTGTCCCTGTAGCAGGAGCCCTAATGGGATGCTCATGGAGTCCTTGCCTGGAGACTCCATGGTCTCCTGCTTCCTGAGCCTTCAGACCTGTTACAGGCCATTTCCAGGACTGCCATTACTAGAAAGAATTAGAAAAGTCCTGCAGCCATGACATCTCACCCTCAGACTCTGGGAGGACTGCGTGTCTGTCACCATATCAGGTTCAGCTAACACAGAGGTGCTTCTATTCCTCTCAAGACGGAATTACCCAGAATTGCCATTAATATCTTTTATTTACTCTTACTAACCTTGGTCCTGAACCTCATAGACACAGCATTTTCTTCTCTGTGGGGGAAATATCTTGTCTCATAAGCTTGAGTGGCCTTGCCCAATCAGCTACACTATTTCTCAATCAGGCAGTTTCTTCACAGTGAACTTCCTTATGTCCCTCTGTACAGCATTTATGGGCTCAAAACTGTGCCTACAGGTGTATGGAAGTTAACATATTGCCAAAAGTCTTCATTTTATCCTTAAATCTCTATTGGCTGCGTCCTTGGTTGATAATACCTTCAGCCAGAAAGAAAAAGGTGAAGGAAGAGAAGAAGAAGGAATCCACTCTCAGAATGAACTCAGATAATTTCTTGAAGATTTAAGAACAAAGCCTGACAGGCCAGTGGTGCTACACAGGACCAATGAGGTACAGGGTGCTGACCAGTGGATATTATTATAATTATACCCTGACTTCATCCTAAAACCTAGCAAGGATTACTGTCTTGTCTTTTTGAGATTGTAGTCACAAAATAAGTGAGCTGTGGGCAACATATTCAGCTCTCTTTCATATACACACTGCAAGCCTTGTTACCAGGGCCTCACAAAGCATCTCTTGAAAGAGGAATACAAGATGCTCTTTGTAAATAAAAGTTCATGAGTCTGAGGAATGAAGTCATTTTCCAAAATCGCAGTGAACGATATTCTTTTTCACGAGCCAACGAGAAGCTGAGAGGTGGGCTTGAGTGAAAGGAACTGAATGAAGCGTGTTAAAAAAACCACTTAGCCCTATTAGCCCGTGGCACAGCCAGGCTGTCTCCCTCCTCCTCTTCCTCCTCCTCCTCCTCCCGCCCACAGCCTCCCCTCCCCCATGACACAAGGAATGGCTAGTTTAGCAGGGTTTTTTTAATAAATTTGGCACCTTTCTGCCTTCTGCTGAATAAACTGGAGATGTTAAAAAATAAACAGTCAGGAGAGTCAATGATTTGCTTGGAGCAGTCGCATGGAGTTGTGGGGGGTTGGCGTGGAGGGGGAGGAAAGGGTGACCTCAGTTTTTGAACAGTAAAGTTTGAGTGGGAGGGTCTCCACACGAAAGGTAAAAAAGGGAATGATGTGAACATGTGAAGGAAGCCAGAGCACTGAACGGAGCGCCAGTCTGTATCCTGACAGGGGGAGATAAGGTGGCTGGAGAGCTAGCGGTGCTTTCCTGGAATACAATCTCTGTTTGACACTCTCTGCTTAAGCACTGCCCATCTGTATGTTATTGTGCTGGAGCCTCTGGGGAAAAAGAGGAGCCACAGGCACGGAGAGAGAACGAGGGAGGCAGCAAAAGCGTTTTTCTTCCCTTCTTTTCCTTTTTTTTTTTTCTTTTTTTTTTCCCCTCTTTTAAACCGGGATCCGGTTAGACTGCCTTGAAGTGCCACATCTGGAAACTGAATGCTGAAAGAAAGTTAAAATAACTGAGGCACCACTAAGCCAAGGGGGGCTGATTGCAGAAGAGGGTAAACAATTACTGAGACGCTAGAAGACCACTGCTGGATGTAAGGGGAGGAAATGGCTTTGATCTCCGCCTGGCCCCTCGTTTCTCCTGTATTATTCTTTTTGAGATGCTTCTCCTCCAGCACAGCCTCGAGTGAGGGAAGCGTTTTTCAGTTTGACATTGAAGGTAGCTCAGCGGTCAGCACGCAAGAAGCCACTGTTATCAGAGGGCAGCAGCAGGCAGTAGCTACTGGAAGTTGGGTGCCTTTTGCTGAGGTACAGTAATTCCCTTCTCTCTCTAGCGTCTGCAATTTTCTGTTTTCACCTGTCTGTGTCGAAGCTCCCATCTGGTTAACGTTAGCTTAATCATTCTATCCTTCAAGCGATGCAGGAGGGTCTGGGGGGCGCGGGGGGGAGGCGGTCTGAGACGTTGCATTTCGGGACTGGAGAGATACAGCTCAGACTTCAAAATGCACACATGCCCTGCCTGCTGTGAGCAGACAGCTGCCGTGCTTTGCAGTGGAGCTGGCTTAGCATGTCCCTGACTTTCCTGCCAACATAACTAAACAGGCCTGTCCAAACAGAGCTATTTTACAAGAGTTAATTGTCACAACACTTTTCTGCTTGCCTTGTAATTCCTGCAATTGTAATTCACTGAAATTTCCCGAAAGAGTCTGTCTTTTGATGGCAAACTCTGTACTGTAGAAGTTTGTGCTTCTGCCTCTGAATGCCATCTGCCTCCAAAATCTGAAGTTTGTTTTCACAGTGAAAGCAGGGGATGATAAATCAAACGCATCTAGGAAACTGCAGAGAACACACCTGCAGAGATTTTAAGAGTTCCAAAAATTATGTGGTTGGGATTAGTGACAAATTAAATTAGAGAGATCTGAAAAGTAATTTGACAATGGAAATTTTTCCTGCAACCCCTGTATTTTGGGATTGATTTATAGTCCTCATTTTAGCAACACTGCATCGGAATGGGCTACTCAAAAATACAGCTTGAGGAAATAATAAATTACTCCAGCACACATGGGGGATGGGGTAAGGCTGGAAATGGAACAGTGGACACACCACAGTAATATCTCATGCGTGGTAGATGCAAAGTAGGAGGCTAATTGAGTTCCATAAGGTCATGGGAAGGGAAAGAGTAGTTCTTCTAGCAAAACATTCAAAAATGAGGTGAGATTAGCACGGCTGTGACACCGTGACAATATCAAGATCGCAATCTCCAATATCACAGGGCTGATTTTCCACCTACACTCCACTTGCCAGAATTAACAGCCATGGAAATTAGTGCATAAAGCCTTCAGACAGCCAGGGTTGCTGCAGGGCTGGGCAGAGCTCATTCCCCTGCTCCAAGCAGCTGGACAGCCTCAGGAAACGCCTGCCCACCCTGCCAGAGACCCCGCACGAAACATGACCTGTGTGAGAAAACTGAAGGTTAAACCCTGCTTTGCTCGGCATAAGGACTCTCAGGAGCCATCCCAGCTTTTGGACAGGCTCCATGATGTGGGATGTACAGATTTTCTCCTCTGGCCTTGGACCAGCCCCAGGAAGCTGCATTGCCACCTGTTGCTTACAACATGGAAAGTCCCTCAATGAAATGCCTAGCTTAGGAGCTGGAGGGTTTTTGTAGCTGCTTTTAACAGGATAATGAGCATAAGTGATCATTAGTGTTTCTTGATATGCTAGTATAGTATGGTTTTCCAAAAGACACAGTTCACATGTCTTCACATAAATATATTAGATTTTGCCTTGGAAAAGCACTGTGAGATATATTGGACGCTTCAGGGGAATGATACTTTAGTTTCCTTCAACCATTTAAATCCTTCTTAAATTTTTGTTCAGGCCAACATCATAGACTCAATAACTGGTGTTTCCTCTGGCAGTTTACTTCAGCCCATGCAATGGCAGCATTTAGACTCTGGATCCCATGTTACCACTGGATGACAGTGCCTGGTATCATCATGCCAAGGCCCTTGACTGCAGAATGCTATGGTTTCATGAGGAAGAAGCAGGGACTTTGTGACCCTTTTCTAGCTGCATATTTCAGGACCCACCTCCATGGCAATTTCCAAGGAGGCCCAGTAGGATGCTTTTTATGGGATAGGACTGATGGCTCTGTAACAGTGAGAACACGCTTACTCATTGATCCGTGTGTGTGGTTGGTAACAGGATTTGAGGAACAGCTTTAAGCCTGGAGGTTGATGTAGGGGCCGGAGAGTGATGGTTTGGTAGTCTCTCATCCAAGGAAGGAACATTACTTTTGGTACTCAGAGAGCTTCTCCCTGCCACAGCTCACCTCCCCTCCCTCAGCCCCAGGAGCAGGGTTATCCCAGCAGGTTTGAATTAGCCTCTTTCGAAGCGCGAGTTCTTAACCCACAGCCCACGGTGAACCGCAGAGTAAACTCCCTTACACAGCGCGGTTTGATTCAGCTCCCCCGTCTAAATATTGACTCAGGCCTACGGCTCTCCTGAGCAGACAGAGGCTGTTAGTCATGTCAAATAGTGCCAAATTATACAAAGGGGGCAGTTTCACCAGGCAGACTTACAAAGCCACAGATGGGGCTTCGTTGTGGTCTGTGGTGAGAGTCAGCTGCAACATGAAACATGCGGGTGGGGGGAGTTTCCAAGATGCAACTGGTGGGATGCTCTTAAATCCCAGTAAGACTTTGATATTATGAACCTATAGAAGAACAGGAGATCTCAATTAATGTAAATCAGAATTAATGTGGAGTTTTGCTTTTTCTCTTTTTTCTTTTTTTTTTTTTTCTTTTTTTTTTGGTCTGGAATTTGAGCAAGAAACTCTTAAGAGAACAGTACTAACTACCTTTTTAATGCTATGCTAATATGCTGAATCCATGCACAGAGAGGACCATGGGTTTGAGTTGGACTTCAGACAGCATCGGCTACCTTGGTGCCCCCATTCTTAATCATTATGTGATCCAGTGCACCTAAATCAGGCACATAAATTGTTCCTAGATGTTTCAGTCAGAATCATGGACTGTCTTCAGGTACAAAGCCAAATTCCCCATACAGTAGTGGAGATTTTTTAAGCCTCTAATTCCTAGTGGTGTTCCCTGGAAACACTCAAAGGAGTCTCTTCCTCTGTAAGGACTTTGTTGGATGCTTGCTTCTGGACAGCTTCATAAATCAGCTAAAGTAGATGTTTAAATTAACCAGACTAGATTCCATACAATGAAATGTTATGTTTCATACATAAGGAGATTGGAATAAGATATCTGTGTCTTGTTTCAAAAAAATTGCTTATAAATTGATTAACATTATTCAGAAAAGTATCATGAGAAGGATTACAGTGTTAGGAATTTGAAGATAGCTGAGAGACTCTGGAATCCAATTTGCCAACTCAGAGGGAGGTTAAGAAAAAAATTTGAACTTATTGAGTAAGTATATACACAGGCAAAAAAAATAACAATAGTCTTGTTAGTCTAATAAATTAAGGTCTTGGCATATGTGACAACTGGAAACTGAAGGTGACTATGTTGAGACAACAAGTTAGTTAAAAATTTTATTTTCAAGAGTGATTAAGCAGTGGAGATTTCATTCAGTTGTGTTGGTTTGTCCCTGAGAAGGCAGATCAATATGAAAAGCACTCTTAAGTACTCAGTTTCTTGTGTGCTATTTAGGAAAATTAAGTTTCTTGGCTCACAAAGATATTAAGGGGAGGTGAGGAGGTGTCACAGTGCCAAATCCTGCTATCTATAGGGAGACAGAGAGAAAAAGAGTGAGCACAGAGCATTTGATCCAGCTCATCAGTGCAACCCAATAGCAGTTGGTGGTGTGAAGTCAGAGATCGATTTTTCCAGACAAGGACAGATTAAAATATCTTCTAAGGCAGATTCATAAGAGATGGAAGAAAAGTATTTAAAACTGGCTGGCACATATAGAATAAAAGCGAACAAACAAGTGGCAAACATCAGAGATATTTGATTTAGTGTTCCACTCACTAGCTTGGACACAGCAGAAGGAAAGGGAATGGTGAGACACTTCCAGGTTTGGTTAGATGCAGAGGTAAAATTGAAATCAGAAGTTCTAAGTTATATCCCACTGTCAAACACATGCCTCTAAATTTGGAGGCAGGGCATACATTACCATTTCAGTCTGAAGCCTGCCACTGTCAGTTTGTGTTTGTA
>VZRX01010534.1:0-38407 GCA_013398075.1 Notiomystis cincta
TGGCACTGCGCACCTCCAGCCCCATCGCCGAGGGTGCTTTGGGGTTTATATTTTACATCCACGTCCTCCCATCCAGAGCCTGGTGCTCCCCGTGCCCCCACATTCCCAGTGCCAGCTGGGAACACACCTCTCCCAGGCTCCCCACCCCCAGTCAGCTTTCACACCCCCTTTACACGCTCTCATGCTGCTTCACACACAGGGTCATTCCTGTGTCACCTGCACTGCTGTCCACACCCCAGGCCTCCCCTTCCATCTCTGCAGCCCTGGTCCTTTATCACAGACCTCCCAGCCTTCCCCATGTGGCTCAGATGGCTACACACCCCTTGAGTACAGCTTATAAAACGTGAGACCTGTCCATCCCTACCTTTCCTCCCACGTACAGACCCCTTTGGACTCCCCATACTCTGTCTCAGATGCCCACCACACACAGGGACTACCCCCCAGCCCCACTCCTCTCCAGCTGTGGCTTCCCTCCAAACCCCTTGTCACCACTCAACAGCTAGCCCCCGTACTCAGACCTTTTCCTCACCAAGCAGACTCTCCTGCTCTTCATGAGCATCCTCTGTTCCACATACCGTGGCCTCTTCAACTCTGCACCCTTTGGCTGTGCACCCTCCATCTCCCCAAACCCCAGCACACTCTTACCTACAGTCATCAGCACTGTGACCCCAGACCCTAGGACTTGCCTCTGTTCCACAGCAGTCTCGGGATGTCTGGTTTCCCTTCTGCACACCTTGCCAGCACCCAGCAGGCACCAAGGAACCATCTCCATCAGCAGTTTCCCAGAGCTGTGGCTGAGAGCAAAGCTGGGGTGGATGGAGCTTTGGGAACACCCACCGACAGGAAGGGCAAGAACCGCCTTGCACCATCCTGGATTAGAAGGAGCAAATGCAGAGGAAGCACCACACCGTGGGCCTGCACAGGGCATGAGACTCGATCAGCCCTCAGCACCAGACTCCCCTGGCGTAGGAAAAGGAGCCAGAGAGATCCTACAGGGAACAGAGCCAAGCTCCTCAGGCAGGCAGGCAGGCTGAGCTGCATCAGCCTCCTCATGCATTAACGAGTCCTGCAGGCATTGCTAGCAATTACCTGGGCAGCACTGCGAGACTGGATGAAGAACCTGACATTAAACTGAAGGAAGAATAGAAAATCAAGGAAAGTCCCCAGGTAAGCAGAAGCTGTAAGAGGTGTGAGACTCTCTCATTTTTCCACATCAGCTCTTGGAAGACTGTCACTTCCTGATGCTTGGAGCTCTGTGGTAAAAGCTGGTGTACCTGGAATGAAGAATCCAGGTCAGGAATGGAAAAGTTTGGTTTAAGTTGCTTCTTCCTGTGTCAACCCTAACAGAGCTAATCTGAAAATCTTTTTGCAACACCTCCCTGCCCCAAAAGCTGGTACATGTGAAAGAATCCTACTCTGCCCCTGGCAGCTCCCACCTCCCAGCAAAGCCGTGGAGGCACCTTGGAGCTTGTGTTGTACACATTAGACACCTTTGTTACCAAAAGGGCAATTTTGGGTAGTGCTGAGCTCCCAAGGGAGTACATGCAGCCCAGGGGAGGGGTGCCACACCCCCCAGGGTGGTAGTAGATGAAATCTCATTGCTACAGCTGCCTTTTCTTTTAAAACAGGCCAAGTGTCTGAATAGACTCAATGATAGATCGGTTTCACTGCTCACAGAGGCCTTGTGCTGTATGACTCACTGAGTGGAAGTTAAGAACACAGTGCCAAAGAAATTGGCAGGAGGGGATTGTGCTGAGCGCTCCAAGGTCCACAAGGAAGAGATTCTGAACTGCCCATTGCCTTATTTTTGCAGTTATTGCAACTTAAAAACTGCAGCATCAATAACATTGCTTCTCCTTACAGAGTAAACAGGCTCCAGACATTTTAGTGCATCTTGGAACAGCCCAAAGCAGAGGTGAATGTACTTGAATTTCATTACTTACATCTTTAAGCAACACCAAATTATTATCTTCCTTTTAAAGGCTTATTATTGTTAACTGAAGTTATGGGTTTGATGCAGGAACACCAGGTTCCTTCCTTGGTTCCTTCCTTGCTTCCCATCCATCCATCCATCCATCCATCCATCCATCCATCCCAGATGGGAAATCAGACAAGCTGATTATCATAGCCTTAGGAAAATAAAGTACTTGCTGCTTACATTGCTCAGAGAAGAGTAGCAGTGACTCCACATTCAAGACTGCTCTCAAAGGCATTTCTAGTCTCCCAACCAAACAAAAATCTTGACTGGAGCAACAAGAAAGCATCAAGCCCTCCCTACACTTCAGCAATGGAATAAATGCTCCTTTAAAAAGTACAACACGTTATCAGCCCACAAGGATGCTGCACCATGCCAGAACTCCACCTTGGAGAGTATCAAGTGTCCTAATTTGTTTTCTTTTCGCTACTCTGTTCTTGGCATCTGTAAAACTACCCCACCACACATCCCACCAAGGCCTGAAGGATGTGGCCATAGAGCAACATTCTCCCCTTAGATTTTAACTCCCAGGTAAAAAAGCAGCTCATACCACAGAGTTGGAGCAAAGGAGGAAGGAATGTGGGAAAAACAAAAGTGGAATTGTTACTTGGCAGAAATGATCAAGAGCTTTTGGCAAAACTGAACTATTTACAGCACTGCATGCTAAATTTATTCTTAAGCGATCTTTACCCTGTAAAAGGAAAAAAAAATACTTAAGATGTCCAAGGAGATTTTAAAATTACCAAGTCTTGCAGCTGGTTGGTAAATGGTTTTACTGAAGGCTCTGTAGCTGCCCTGCCCTGCCTTTGCCAATTCCCATTTCCCAGCATGAGGAGGGCACAATGCAGGGCCTATCAGCCAACATTCCCACCAATTCCCATAATGACACGGTAACAGATTTCTTTAGATTTAAGGTTCATCTTTGCAACATAATTCTGTACAAAACCAAACCCCACCCACTTCAAGATTCCAAGTTCAAAGTTTTAATGAATTCTTCTCTAGCTGCAAACAGAGGTCATGAATTGCCATTGAACACAATTCAATGTTGTGCTGATTTCCTACCTGCTTGTTCTGTGCTTAAAATCTCCTGAGGAAAAAGCAGTGATGAGTTATTTAACTTACACATGAAGCCCTGCTCAGGGATGTAAAACTGCATACAATTCAAAGTCAAAAAAAGCAAACAAGCTGGTAACACCAGGATAGTTTTTATTTGCTCCCTGAATTAAATATTGGCAGATACAGAAAATTCAGATACCAACTATTTCCCCAACATTTACAAGACTGAGTTTGCAATGTCAGAAAACAAGGACATTTATGCACAATCCTGGCAACTGATAGTGTGAGTGCACAAGATGGCCCTGCCTGAACATCAGTTTTTTAGAGGCAGTATCCCTGGTCTCCAATGCTGTCCCCTCACTGACAATTGTGGCACCACGGAACGGCCAAGTAAATATCCTGAGTGGGCAGCTCCAGTGCATTTCCCCCTGCAAAGGATTTATTCCATGCTCCTCCTGAAGGGGCAGAGGCAAGGTCAGCACATCCAACAAATAACCCACCTATGAGCACAAGCTGATGGTTGCAGTACCCTTTTCACTGTTCTTTGAGAGCAGGGGAGAACACAGCACAGTGGCACTTCCAGGTAAGCTGTCCTTAAAGGCCCTGCTACTGCCACACATTGTCTGAGCCAGAGGCACACTCCCTCCCTGCTGCCTGCGAATGCTCTGTGGCTGCAGAGCCTCACAGTGGGTTTGCAGCACCTTCCCTGCTGCCTGAGGAAGTTTTCAAATAAATAAACGGCCATGAAGTAAGCAAGCTTATATAACTGAAATCATGTGGATACACAGACCATGTGCTGCTGAAGGAAATACCATTCGCTCCTTTTCACACTGGAGCAGAGCTCAGGAACTTGCATTCTCCTCAAAGCAGCTGGTGCAGTCAATGCCCCCAGGGCAAAACACAAGTGTAGTTGGTGCAGTGGGAGGAGCCAGGCACCTCTGCTCCCTTTTTATTAAAAAAATAAAGAAACAGACATTTCCCTTAAACATGTCTGCTAAGCTGGGGGCACAGAACAACGATCACATGCAGGATATGGTGATCCGTAGAGCCATCCACCATCAACCAACCCTGCGGGGAAGCTGAGCACACATCACCCCCAGTTCTGCAGCAGGGGAAACGTGGCTTTACTAACTCTGCTGTGTTAGATCCTAGCATGGCAGATGGCAAGAGATTTTCCCTTTTGGAAAGATCACAGAAGTGCCTTCTAGGCTGCAAAATGCCTTGGGCGTCCTCAGACAACTGCATCTTCTCCAGGCACAAGAACTCCTGAATTCCAGTCCTGCACTCCAGATCCTACTCCACATGCTCTTGCTCACCAACCTTGCCAGTGTCTCTTCAGCAGGAGTTCCCTTAGCTCCAGAAGCAACAATGACTCCAAATACCTTAGCTGTATGACCATTCTTCCACAACCCTGACAGTTGCATCTACAAGGGCATCTTATGCATTTCCATCTACTCTCTCTCCCTTTCTATTAGTAACAAGGACCTCCCAAAAGATAGCTTATAGTACATCATATCCAGAGGGATTTTAGGTAACACCGCCTCCTGCTTTTCCCTTATGGTTTTTACACTGGGTTGCAACATAAGGTGCAAGTGAGGGAGGAAGGGTAGTGGCAAAGTTGGGAACACACAACTGAATTAATGATGGGATTGTCAGTCACTTCGATGTCAGGCCCCACATCTACACACCATGCACTGGCATTGATCTTGCCCTGCCCACTTGGCCCAGAAAGGCAGTGAGAGCCTCTTCCCATGCTGAGCCATCATGTCAGTCTTGGTCGCCGTCAGACGACTCCTCCTCTGCCTCCTCCAGCCACTGGATAAACTTCTGGAGCTGCAGAGAGAATTAAATGTAATTGGGTAACAACTGACACCTAAGAGATGCTGGAAATGCCCAACAAATACACTGTGTGAGTGAGCAGCACTATCATGCAAAAGAAAGAGAAAGTGTTTCCAGGAGAAACAGAAATGGAGGCAGATTGAGGGAGAGAGAGACAAATAGTTGAAAAACAACTGGGATGCCACAGACAAATGCAGACTGATTAAATTCCTGAAGGCAATTCCTCCAGTCAGACAATCCCTCCAACACTCAGCAAAAAGACAAAAGCTTGAGAGTTTTTCAGAGCTTGAGGGCAAAGAGATGGCAGCTGCACCTTAGCTAAGACATGTCAGGAAAACTCTGCTGGGAAAAAAACTAGCCCCTCAGAAACTGCTATTAAAAAGGCAGCTCATTTTACATTTTAACTGGGCTTGAACAAGCAGCTGAAAGCACTGCTGACCTATACTAATAGCTGACTTTGCAAAGGTTTTAAACAAAGTTGTTCTTCAGATGGCTTTTTATTTTCCTCTACTCTTCCAGATCCAGGGAGGACTGGAACAGGGCTCAGCCAAACTGCAGCACAAAATTCTGCCTGATGGAGGAGGGAAGTTTATATGTTCCTTGCAACAGAAGCCAAATGAAACCACTCAGTACAGCAAATGCTTAGAAATATATGTGAAGGGACTGCTGAGCCAGGAATGAAAGCTTCAAAGGAATTGCATGGGGCCAGCACACAGGGCATTGGCCTAAAGCCCGTTTCAAATGGGTGTTGGCTTAGAGAAGCCGTGCTGCTACTCCAGAAAGTGCTGGCCTCGTGCTACAGAGAGCCCACTAAAAACAATCCTCATACTACCTCCCTTCCTCATCCAAACAGGATGATTATGGCAGAATGCACAGAACTGCCTGTTCTGAACTGTGCTGCTTAGTGTTCAGTGCACCCGTGTGTTTCTTGGCCTACCATGTGATGGCAGCTGCTCCACAGAAGGTGACAGTGACACTGAACTTCACTCGAGGTTTCTTTCAGCAGCTGTTGTGTCTCTCACACCCCCCAGCCCGGCCTCTCCCAGCACCTTTGGGACTCACCCGTTGGTTTTTACGAAGCTGCTTTCCTTTGTCAGATGTGTCCCGCAAAGAGAACCAATTGAGAATTACATCTTCTTCCAGAATTTCCAGCTGGTAAAATGTCATCAACACCTGCATCAATTAGAAAAGAGCAACAGGCTCTCTGTAAACTCTTTTGGGACTAGCTCACGTCCAAGTGCAAAGTTTGCACGTAATCTGTGTCTCTCAGCTCCATCTTCACCAGAAGGCACTCAGTCTGCTTCATTCTCCTTCTACTGTTAAAAATAACCGTGCTGCTCCTACCAAGCCTTATGTTCCTGACAGATGCTGTGACACAAAATGAGTCAAAGTTCAAGCCCTATCAGCTTCAGCTCTGAGGATGCTGGGTATGACTGAGAGCAGTGGGCATCAGGGGTCACAGAGGACGTCAGTTCAAGACATGAGTTCTCTTTTTAAAGCAACCCAAGCGCCATCCCCAGAGCAGATCCAACAAGCAACCGATGCAGGCTCACACACAACAGTGGCACGTGCAAAGGAGCATGAACCTATCCAGCTGTGCCCCAGGCTCCCTCCTCCTGCCAGCTCTCTCTTTGCAGTGCCTTATGGCAGGTGTCAAAGCAATGGGTCATTCTCAGCTCAAGCTCCTGCCCCGTGAGCGAGGAGGAGGCGATCAGGCTCTCTCAGGGTGCCTTTGTGCTCAGGCAGAGCGGGCACTTCGCAGTCGGTCTCCTCGCTGCAGAGCACTAACAAAGCTGGCTGCCAACTCCGAATATAGAGTGTCACTTCAATTCCCAGCCTCTAGGGAAACCCAGGCCCCTAGGACAATGGACACATGCCAAACAATTGCTGTAATTCAAGGACATTTTGGCTCACCAAACTGAAGGCTTTTGGCTCCAGTCCTAAGTGCTTTGCCATCAGCCAGAAGCACTGGTAGCAGAAGTTAGGATTACTCTTTCTTGAGGAATCAAGAGTTAAGCAGGCTCTAGGAGAGCTCTTCCAGAACAGACAGGGGCTTCCTGAGTTGCTGCTAAAGGAGACTTGCAATCCAAATCAAATGCTCTCCATGTGACAGGGCAGACAGAATGCAGGGACAAAATATTTGTGAAGGACGGTGACGAGGAATGTATGAAAATTCCCAGAAGCAGGGAGACAGATAATAAGACACATGACAGGTCCCCTTTATTCCTAATTTCATAACTAGCTCAGCCTGAGTAAAATTCCACTTTTATTCCCAGCTTTTCTGTTTTGCACTCCAAAGTAGGATAAACCATTCAGCAGTGAGATCTCAGGGACCACAGAGAGATAAATGAAGTGAAGCTCTTCCTAGAGTGAGTCTCTGGCCTTGCCTCTTCCAGTGTCACACAACAAGGGCATCTATGGAAGCTGCAAAATAATAGCTCCCCACAGGCTGCAGGCTGGTAATTAATACTCACCCTCAGCTGTGCTCCCTCAGAGGCACAGGCAGACACAGAACTATTTTTTTTTTAAGGAAATTGTTATAGATGGATTTTCTACACAGCCTCTCCACCGAGACCCCAAAATTCTCTCCCCTAAAGCAGAGAGGTTGATGATGTAAATAGGATGCATTCCACTGTCAATCTAGCAAAGCCAGATTTGGGAGTGGATACTCACTTTAGCTATCGATGTGCAGAGACTGTCGTGTTCCAAGAAGAATTCCTCAATGGCACATAAGGCATTCAAGTGATCTGACGCTCGTTTTATGTAGTTCTTAAACAACGGGGTCCAGTTCTTCAACAGCTGCAGGGAGAAAACACAGAGGAGCGCCTGAGCTGAGATGGATGGGTGCATTCAACCCTGTGTCTCAGCTGTGTTACACCAAGAAAGCGACCCAGGGAAGCATTTTATGAAACCATTCAGCTGACTACTTCAGGTATTTGACCCCCTCTGTCCATGAAACAGATGCTATTGAGTCTCACATGTGAGGACAGAACCTGGTTTTACTAAGCTCTCAGAATATCTATTAGCTTTCTTGGTTTTGCCTCTCTGGATGGAAGACCAGATCATCACAATAAATGTGTTCAATCGAGTCTGGTATTCAAACAAAATCTTTTCACTGCAGACTGATAAGGAGAGATACCTCCATGCTACTCACAGCCTCCCCCCACAGAGCAGCTGACATTTCAGTGGAATTTTCCTTCAAAGCAGAAGGACAAATAAGGAAACATAGGAAAAGATAATGCCAGGTTAATTACCAGCTGAGTAGCAGTGAACAGTGAAAAACAACCACCCCTAAAACAGGAACACGTCAGAGCAGCCCCTAAGTGCAAATCACACCATTTGCTGTATGCCTAGAGGCTTATTTGGACCCTGAAGCCTACTGCAGGGAATGGGTGGGAAGGATGAAGGGCAAGAAGTTGTTACACTAATAATTGTTCTCTCCTCCCAGGCTTATTTTTCTTGAAGCCTTAAGTTTAAGAATTTAGTGCTGTCTCTTCAAATAATATTTCTATTTGAGTCCCCCACAGCTCTTCCACTTGTACATATCTGGGAAATATGCAGCAGGGAGCTCTGCAAAGCAGCACAGACTGACCTGGATCTGGGATAGGAGATAATAGTTAGATCCCTGTCCATAAAAATTTTAAAGGTATCAGAACTTGGATAAGATACAAAAATTCTTCACTGGCCACATCATGACCATCCTACAAAAAAATTGTAGGAAATTAAATCAGAGTTCCACATCTTTTAAATGGAGTAATTCAACAGCAGATGATCCTGAAACTACACCCCTGGCACGCCTGCATAGATATACAGGTTTGCTGTGCCTCCTTACAGAACACATCTGGGCTGTTCTGAAGGGAAACCAGCAATTCACAGGGGCTTGGCCTGTGATGAAGCTTTGAGTCACCTACATTTGGGGTTAATCAGCATTATTCTGTCCAGGATAACTGTTAACAGGCAGTAGAGGTGTGAGAGGGGGAGCTCCAGGACACACAGGAAAGCTACAACCCAGGCCATGGAGATGGTCCAGGCTGGTGTGGACTACCAAAGGTAGCCTGAGCCAGGAAACAGTGCTCATCTACCCTCTTGTACTGCCCTCCATCACCTCTTCAGACACATTTGCTGTGCCACCTCTACAACCATATCCCCATTTTTATTCTTCTTTGTAATCTTCACCTCAACTGCAGTAAAGCTACTGGAAAGTTCCTTCCAGACTAAGAAACGCTTTGTAATACCTTTCTATTAATGCCTTTAAATCACTAGCAGGCACAAATCTAACCAGAAGCTCTTGAGTTTCTGAAGGCAGGTTATTTATAAAGAAAACACTCATAACCCAGGACTCAATCCAGTGTGCCTATTGCTGGAAAAGGGAAAGAAGAAAAAATACACCATGTCAAGTTGAGAACATGCACTGCACTGTAACTGGTGCTAATGGGGATAGTAGGGCTCAGCCCCACACAGCCCCCAGGAAAAACATCCTCTAAGCCAGTATGACCAGAGAGGGTGTTCTGGGAGTTTCATGAAAATTTAAACTGAAGAATTAGAAGCTTCCAATGTGGATTTGATAAAACACTGAAAAAAGTGAAAAGTTACCTGACAGAGAGTCCTATGGACAGTGTCCCAACTGTGCAGACTTTGACTCTACATAGGTAACTCCTCAAAACAATCTACAGTCTGGAGAAAGCAATCAAATTTCTCTGACAGGCTGATTCATCTTTCATCAACTCTAACAACTTCAAAGATGTTTGTGATTCAGCTCTCTTGTCAGAAAGACAGCCTCAACACCAAGATCATTTTATACCTACCATCAGAACAGAACACCATCAGGAAGTACATGCAAAACACGATGGACAAAACTGTAATTCCAACCTGTTACACCACAACAGCATCTGTGCTGATCACCATAAATGGCTTCAATGACAGCAGAGAGCCATTTGGTCCCCAAGTAAGCAATCCCACGTTGTGTTCACGTGCACACCATTACAGAATCCCAGCTCTGGGAAAGGTCTGTAGTTCTGGGAAAGGTCTATTTCTGCAGCATCTCTGCTTTATAACTTGTACAAGAGCTGAACGAGACGCCTGACATACATCCAACTGGATGCCTCTATTTCCCAAGCCTCCATGTTTCATCTGAGAAAAATACCCAGGGGCATATCCTTTACCAGATGCTTGTTTCCTAAAATTGCTGCAACACTTTAGAGCTTCATGCTCAGGGGCCAGCACTTCAGACCACATACTGTGGTTTCAAGTCAAACCATACATCACAACTATGGCATTCCCACAATTTCCCCTCCTGAGCTGCCTGGGATTGCTCCACCATAGGTTTTACATAAGCAACCCATCTTATTTCAGCATCTCTGGGTCAGAGTTGAGCTACAAATAGAGTGAGAAACATAAAACAGGTCTGTAAGGTTCAGTGGGCTTCTGATACCCATCACTGTCAGAATGCCAGTACCCCCATCTCACACAATGTAACACTTTTCTGTTAACTACTCCATCACCAGCAGCTCTCGGCCCAAAACTGCTATTGCCTCAGGCAGTTTTAGCTGCACACATCAGCAGCAACTGCTTTTGTTATGTACTAACCTATACCAAGCCTGCACTTGGGATTTGCACGGGGTAAGTAAGAATTAGTACATTAATGGAGTGTATTTTTACTAACCAGGGAATCACAAGTTGCAGAGAAGCCACTGTTCCAGATGCTGTACAACTTCTGCCCAAAGAACTGGCCTTTTCAGTGCACTGCTGGTAAATACACAAAGCTGCTGCCTCAGAAGTGATGTGTGTTTAATAAGCCCTTGAAGGCTGGTTCACTACATCTATTAAAGGCATATCTCATCCCAAATATTGAGTTATTGTAACAGTGACAAACATCATGTGTGCAAGTGGATACACCTGTACCTCACCAGGATACTGTGCTCCTGCTGAATGCAGAGCAGAAAGTCAGCACAGCAATTCTGGAAGGCACCAACTGAGGCATTAACTGTCCCAGAGAAGGATTCTCTAAGAAACCTCCTGGTTCTCTACAAGGCAGCATCTAGAGAGACTGGCTGCCATGATGGTCAATTGGTTTGACACTTGGGTTTCTTTGATAAACCTAAGGGTAATTTGAACACCATAAATGAACACAATTCCCTGCCTAGACAAATGCCACCTGCCCATGACATGGCACATGGTCACTCTAAACATTAAATTTTGTTTATTACTTCTCAATAAGAGTGAGCTGACTTGCTCTCTCTGCTGCTAAACATGAGCATTAGCTTACCTTTCATGAAAAATGCATGGACAAAGTTACCCAGAGAAACTCCTCAGGTACTACCATTGTCTTTAGCTTCTAGGGGTTTAGGGCAGTTACACAAAACTTTATGCATTTATATGCTTCATCCCAAACTAGAACATCTTCTGACTGGGTGCTGCAGTGAAATTCTCCTTTCCCACTCATGCTAGAGTAGGAGCCTAAACTGGAAGACCAAGAGATGCCATATCCCAGCTGGGATAAAAAAATCCTCCATCCTATATAGCTACCAGATCCACACAAGCTGTTGTCTAGATGTACTGCTTTCCACTTAGAATCTAACACCTGCTCCAACATTTTCTTCAGTCCTCCTTCAATTCTCTTTTTCTAGGACAGGACATGCTATTCAAGAAAACAGTCTGGAAAAATGAACAAAGGCAAGCAGAATTTAGAGAATGAGCAGCAAAATCTCACTAAGCCATCTGAAGAACAGATCAGTTTACATGGATGTTTTCTGCAGAAGGCATCTCCAGATGTCCAAGAGGTCAATTAAGTAGCATGCTTACACCTACACAAAGAAGAATTAGTTTTCCACCCTTTTCCATCAATTGAAAGCACATACTTCCTCAGAGAAAGGATTATGAGGAAGTCTAGGGTTCCTCTTAAACTCAATCTCCTAAAAAAAAAAAAGTAGTTCTAAAAAAAGTTGAAGTAGTCTGTCCCAAACATGTGTCAGGACCTTTCATTCTGAAAGAGCATCTTCAGAATCTGTAGAGTTTGCAAAGTCAAATTTATAAATGGACTGTACCAAGGAGACAAAAATACTACAATGACTTCAGCTTGGGTGAACAAAACCATTAAGAGAAGATTACCTGCTTTTTAAAACAGATCCTATCCTATTTTGCCTGCCATAAGGCAGGAAATTGAAGCTGGTGCACCCAACTACACAACCCATCTCCCTAGAGACAAAGCAGAACTTTATCTTTGCACAAAGACAACAATATCGTGCCTTTGCATCTGGCTGAAAAAAAAAACCTGGCACCAATTACAGTATGCAGACAAATAAGACCTTGGAAAGGATCCCATTGGGAGAGGAGTGCTTCCCACTGCCCTAGGGACAGGACTAGAGATGGATTGGAATGCAAGCCTGTAAAGGCTTCTCTAACAGACCTTCTCTTTTCTCTTTTACAAATGATGCACTTCTGCTGTCTCACATGGGAACAGAAATAACCCCAGGTACTGAAGCAGAGCTCCCACACCTACAGTCTCAGCTGAGCTCTGTCAAGCAGCAACAACAGTTTCAGTTCATTTTTACTTCTACAGAAGACAAAGAGACTCATGAACTCAAGGAGTTCAAGTGGCTCCAGGCTTAACCAAAGAGACTTCTCAGGCAGGAACTACCTGGGGCACACAGAGAGACTGCTACACACTAGGAGACGAGCCCAAAGAAGAGGCAAATGGAGCAGGACTCACGGGAAGCAATGCTGAGAAATAGTTCTGGGAGTCCAGGTTTGCATCCAGCTGCTGCAGTGGGAACTCCAGGATCACTTTACTGAGCACCTGCATCATCTCCTTCAGGCCAATGTTATATGCATACCTATGATGAAAAAGGCAAAAAACCCTCAACATTTCACACTGTCTGATCCCTGCAGACTGTGGCTATTCATAGAGATAGAGCAGAGAATCTGATTTTCATCTTCTCAACCTATTTTTTATTTGTTTGTTTGGTGTTCCAAATATTCACACAATAAAATCACTTTGCATTGCATCAGGCCCTGCATAAGGCCATGAGTCCTGAAAATCTGTTATCACAATGGAAGAAGCTGCTGCAGGGACAGCACCTTCACATTTACCAGAGTGCTGAAGGAATGCTCTTGCACAAAAGAAGGCAAACAGGTTTGGATTTAAGAAACACTAGATAAAAAGAACTCTGATTATGTGTTCTAGACTTGCTGCTGTAAAAGTACTGTGGACAAGCCACACTACAGCACAGACCCAGCTGCAGGCAGCTGGCTGAATGCTGCAATGCCCAGAGCAGCAGACCCTGCATGAACTTCCAGGTAGTTGTGCCAAGAACTGGCTTGTTCTCTTCAGTCCATAGTTATTTAGCAGCAATCCAATCTCTTGTTACAGAGCTGGGGCAGGAAAAGCCTAACCACCAAGGATGACAGAGATGCAGCTGGTGCTCTCCATCAACTCCTGCTGTCATTCAGTCAAGCTGCATTTCTCATGCTCCATTCTGATAAAATGTCTAACAATGGGCATTCATGGGGTTTCTCCTCTTCTTTTGACACGTCTGCTGTCAATCCCAACTGTTCAACATAAGGAACAACATCCCTAAGGACACCCTGAGGATCCCTAAGGACATCTCCAACTCACTTGAGGGAGTTGATTTCCAGGACCAGGTTGTCGCAGGAAATGTTTTCTTCTTCACCCCTTTGTAATGTACCCAGAACCTCATTCTGGAAAACTAATGAAAGAAAGGACAGGCAGTTAGACAAGAGGAAAAGCATAGATTCTTCAAACTGCTCATTACACAGATGTCTATTTTTTCTCTGTAAGCAGACACAAACCCACAGCAACTATACTTATAAATAGTGGGATATAATTCAAAGGAAACCACCTACTAGATATCACAGATCTATCCACAGAAACCAATACACTGCTATTTCTCTCTGTAGCCTTTCAGAGCAGTTTCTACTATACTTTCCTAATCTAGACTTTCCTATTCAGACAAACCTCATCTTCCCATAACTGAAAATATGAATTCAAATCTAAAACTTAATGGTTTAACTTCCTTTGGGAAGATATTCCAACATGAGATAATTTTTGGGTTTTTCCAATTTGGCCTGAACCTCTTTCAAACCCAGGTAAGCTTAACACAACAAAAAAGTCATCTCTGCCAAAAGAGGCAGCTCCTACAAGGACATTTATTTCTCCAGCATGATTACAGTACTAAGATGTCCACATAGAGAAACTCTACTGGACCTTCCCATAATCTCTAACATTAAGCAATGACACTGCCATTTAAACAGCTCAAGGAGGTCTCTTTCATGAAGGTCCAGTGATGAGGAATGAGAAAGATGGAGGCTCTTTGTGTAGTCTCTCATCCTTGACTGCCTTAGGTTAACCCAGCAGCAATACAGGGAATGTTAAAGAACTCTGCAGAAAGTGCAGGAAGTGAGATCAGGAAACAACATCATAGACGTGCACAAATTTTCCAGTACACCCAGGAAAAGCAGCACAGACCTCACACACTGCATTATCTGCAGAGTCACTGCACTTCTTCAGAGCCCATCTCTCACCTTTGATGTCATCCAGCTGAGGGGATGCTGCCCGACTGTCTGGCTCCTCAGAGCCCATGCTCAGGTCACTGTCAGATTCACTCTCCTCCTCTGAGTGCATAGCTGGGCCTGAGGAAGGAGAAGATGCAGCATTCAGCACTCAAAAGCTGCAACTACCATATGCAGTGAGGAACCAGGTGTCCCAGGGACTTCCCAACCAAGTCAGCAACTATTTGTCCTTGCAAGGAGGCTTCTATTTACAGGTCCAGATGATTAGATTTGCTGCAGAGAGAACACTACAGCTGGCACTAGGATAATGGGATTTTTTGGGAGTCCGCAGGTAGACAACAAAGGACAAGGACAGAAGCAACTGCATTTTATGCAGACTGCTGACTCACAGTGGAGCAATGTCAGCAGACACTGTCACTGGCAGGAAGAAAGCCAGCAGCACCCAGAATAGCCACAGATATTCCAATCTGAGGGAGGGCCTGGTGTCCCAAGGTGCAGCATTCCCAGCACAGACAGCTCTGTGTGTAAGTGCAAGGCAAATATTTAATAAACACCTTCTGCAGAGCACAGGAAGAGAGAATCTGGTCCATGACCTGCTTTTAACCATCACTTTCCCTCCACACATAGCTGTTATCTGGAACCAGTCTGCTTCACAAAGCCCAGGTCTTGCTCTAGACACAATTACCAGCATCCCACTTGGCCAGTTTCCCCAACACACGCCTGTCCACTCCCAGGTGACCACAGCAAACTTTTCCTCACCCCACAGGCTTTGTCTCTGCTCTTCTTCATCCTCTTCATTCTTGTCATCTGCTTTCCAGAGATAGCCTCTGCCCTCTGAGCCTACATCCTTTTTATTGTAACCTGAAAGAGAATCAGCAGTCAGAGTGTGGATGTACTGGAACCGCTTACAGGCAAACCTGAAATAGACTGAAAACCTGCATATTATTGCCCCTAAATAGCTTTCATCAAGAGGGAGCTGGGATTCCTGCAGATGCATATGGATTTCAGCTTCTATTTTCTCACATGCCTTGACAAGTGACTCCTCCCTACAGCAGCAACATTTGGCAGACCATGTTTAGATCCCTTGACAAACCCATACTGTAGAAACAGTACTTCACAGGGACAAAGCCCTTAGACACAGCTGAGTATCCTTGCTTGCCCTGATGAAAACACAGGTTCCAGGTTGAATGCAGCACTCAGCTCCACCCTGGCACTGCAGTGTCTGGAATGAGGCAGGTAAAGACCCCAAAAGATCATGGAAGACAAAACCTTCTGCATAGCTTTAGAGCACAGAGACAGAGACTTTCATACCTTTCAGTTTAACTTTGGTCTCCTCTTTGTTCACACCAGAATCATCACTGAACTGGTCATCATCCTCTTCCTCCTCATCTGGGGGGTGCAGAGAGATCACTGTGCCCTCAGAGAGAGTGATGCCAGGACCTACTACTACCTGAAAATATGTGAAACATATCTTAATGAAAAACACTCTGACTGCCCCCTTGTACCTCCAGCAGCAGCTCCAGACAAGCTGTCACAAACAAGTACAACTGAAGACAGCACTGCTGCATTCCAGACCATACTGCCTCAGCCATGCAAAGGGAAGAAAAATGTGGGAGCAGTAGCACAGTCTCCACCTCTGCAAAAAGGCTTGGGGGGCAGCCCTGGGTTCTGGAATGGTCTAGTGTAAGATCAGTAACCTGCCAAGAGAGGCAGAAAGCAGAACAGACATAGATCAGCTCACCTGAGATGAGAGGACACAGCGGGGCTTTAGCTTTACTTTCTCCTTCACTTCAGCCTCATCGCAGATGACAGAATGGTGGATCTCTACATTGTCTGCTATGTGCACTCTGTCCCACAGAACAGCTCCATCCAAAGTGACTTTATCACCTGTTATACACCACAAAGTACATATGTATTGAGCAAGGCTGTCTGGTGCTCTCCAACGCTGCTGTCCACTAGGAAGCATCTTACTGACTCCCAACGCCCTTGATGCATGATGGATGTTAGATGACAGGGGAAAATTTGCCTCAGAGGCCTATATCCACTTCTTACCCAAAACTGAAAGACACATTTGTTCTCTACAGAGACTTGAGAGCAACAACTGATATCTCAGTTTTGGACAAACACAGCCAAATCACAAAAAAAATAGAAAATCCAGCCAAGGCTAATAAGGAGTGAGCCAGGAGGGAGCAAGGCTAAGAGTGAGCTGCTAGGAAACAGCTCATGAAAATGGGGACAGATGTCCCTCATTTCCAGGATGTTGGTGGTTGATAACTGTAGATCAGTAAAAGTCATGCATTCTCTACTGCTGAAACAACTCATTTGCATGAAGTACTTTCCAGCTTCATCATGGTACCCTGAAAACGTTAATCTATTTCCTCTGCTGGAAAACCAAGCTTTTCTCCTTGCTCCCTATTAGCAGTCAGTCAGTACCCACCTATCACCCCCTCTCAGTGCCAAATGCACTTTAAAAACTGAATCCCAACAATGTGAGCCCTGGCCTGGCAGGGCTGGCACATCCCCCATTCCTGCACTCACCTATCCTGCAGTTCTGCCCGATAACGCTGTTGGTGATGGAGCAGTTGCTGCCAATGACCGTCCCCCGCCCGATGAGCACGTTCTCTTCCAGCACGCTGCCGTGGCCAAGGCTCACATCCACCCCTCGGTAAATGTTGTGTTTGGAGTGGGTGTAACTCTGGTTCTTGTCATCAGTGAAGTTCATCTCGGGAGTGAGAGGATAAACCCAGCGTCGGATGATGTCAGAGCACACAGCTTCGTACATCAGCAGGTTGCATATATGAGCACCATACTCTTCTGTTGTTACATGCATATGGATCTGGTTCCCCAGCACCTGGAGACAGGCAGGAGCACGTCAGAAGCTTCTCTAAGGCAAAGTAACAGCACCTCCCTCGTAATAACCCTCTCCTTACCTCCTCATTCACCAACAGACCACGCACAAAGTCATCCCGTGTCTGGTAGTCAAAATTATCTGTGAACAGTTCAGCCACCTGCCAGGAATAAAGTACATGGAAATAATATAGTTAAAGCCAAGTTATACAACATAGCAAAGTGATAGTCCTGCTTCTAATAAAGCTCTGACTCCTTCTGCTAGGAATATTGACCCTCCGATCTCCTACTCCTCCAGAATGCAGGAACAGATTCTGGTTTTCAACAGGGGCAAGATATTGCTTTAGGATTTCCAAGCAATCTGCCTTCCTTTGTAGTTTCACTCCCAAAGGAAGGCTGCAGACAAACTTTATCAGATCTGGAAGATATGTTAGCGAGCCTTAGCTGGAATAACCATGGTACCAGCCTGCAAGTACTGACACTTCTCCACAGCACTGCCACCACCTCTGCTCCACAGATGTTACTACACCCGAAGTGAAATCACTTATTTACTGAAATAGTTTCATTTTGTGCCAAATCAGCCAGTCTCTGGATGCACCCACCGTGTAGCTCTGCCTGGGCTTGAGCGGTGGATGCCAGGAACAGACTGAGCCCCCTACGTTCCACACAGCAGCACCACACGATCACCCAGGCCCTCAGCCTCAAGCCAGTTGTTCTCCAAACCTGGTACTCAGGCCACACACCCCCTGCACACCAGCAGTACCAAGGGGGCAGGGCAGACTGAACTGTGGACCCCTGGATGGGCAGAGCTCACCTGTGGAGAGCAGATGCTGATATGACAATCCAGCAGGTCATGGCGCACCTCGACATTCTCAATGGAGTTCTGGAACAGACTCTGAAAGAGGGAAAAACTCAGATGACCTGAGTGCCTCGCGCAGTACTGAACCCCAAAAGCCTTCTATAAGCCAGGGGCAATATTGACTGAATTATCAAACTAGCTGAAGTTCTGAGGATCAGAGAAATCTACAACCTACACTAGACCCAATCTCAGCAGGCACAGACTAGCCACACAAAGAGCTGAGCGTCAGCCAGCTGAGACTGCCCCTGCCCCTACACAGTGCAGGTCTCCCAGAAACAGCCTGTACTTCCAACAATCACTTTTCCTCCAGGAGCTCCGTACCTCAGTCTCTGGGAGCTATAAATGTACAAAAACCCCCCAAATTTCACAGCTGTGGGTCAGTTTTGTACTGTTGGGTTTTGTTTATTTTGGTTTTTCCTTTTTGGTTTCCTACAGTGATTTGTGCTTCCATTTGAAGACATGAAATAACCTCCTGATTACTGACTGGGGATGAAAACATTATACAATCACAGCCTCAGTTCTGAGTTGAAGAACGAAACCAGTCCATCTATCTCATGGAGAAAGTACCTCCAGAGACATTTACAGTGCCTTTACTACATTATTAGCTGAACAAACAGAGGTAATAGGAGGTACCACTCCTTGCACCTCTGTTATTCCACCCCATGTCAGGCTCAATGACATTTCAGAAAAGAAAGGGTTGTTAAACACTGGAATGGACTGCCCAGGGAGGTGATGGAGTCTCATCCCTGGAAAAGTCCAAGAAATGATCTAGTTGACAAGGTGGTGATCAAAGGTTGGACTCTGATCTCAGAGGTCTTTTCCAACCTAAATGATTTGGTGAGAATGGTCTGTGTATGGTAGTGGTATATACACCCCAATTTGGGAGCCCCTGCAGTAGCACAAATAATCTCCTTCCCTTGTTTTACATCATAAAAAGGAAATAAAGGGCAAAACCTGAACTGTGAGAAACACATCTGCCCCAAGAAAAGTCAAAACCATGTGTGTCCCAGCACGATTTCACCAAGCCCCAAATAAAGATTAAGGGGATAAAAGCCAGTTTACCCCAAGTTACCACCTATGACCTGCTCCTCCAAGAGGAGCAGCCAGGACAGCTCCCCAGCCCTCACTCAAGGAGGATCTCCTGCTTGGGTGGGCTGCCTCACTAACACAGCCCTTCCTGCTCCACCTGCCGGGTTCCAGACGCACCATGGGAAAGCGGAATCGCTTCAGCCCCTGCGTTCTCTGGTAGTGAAGGACACGGTTTGTGGCACTGTCCATAGCAATAACAATGTCATCCTCCTTGCACCTGGCATGGTGGCCAGGAGAGGACTCCTTGAATATCATCGTCATCACAGACACGTTCTTTTCCGTCTTACGCCGCAACCTGAAAAAGGAGGGCAGGACTGTGAGAACGCTCCTAGAGAGCCACGGCCCGGCCTCTCAGCACACCAGGCAAGCACTCACTCTTGCAGCACCTACTTGTGCTCTTCCAGGGCTTTGGCTATGTTGAAGTTGGACACCACATCGCCAGTGACGAGGATGAAGTCGGAACGAACAAGGGACTTGGCGTCCACGTCTCGCAGCACGTCCCCCAGGGAGCGGAACAGGTCCGAGCTGACGAAGCGCACCGCGTTGGGGGACGTGTGCCGGCACCACTTGGACTTCCTGGAGAAGGGAACACCATCAGGAAGCACAAAGAGGTGCTTCTACAGCCACCCTAGGACACAGAGTCCCAGTGCAAGGGGGTGCAAGGCGGACCCTGAGGCAGTGACAGCTGTGGCAGGCTCAGGTGCGCTCGGAAGGGGAACTGAGGAGCAGCGCCACAACGGCCACCCCTCTGAGCACACTGCACAACCACCCTCCTACACAGCAGGTCTCCTCTGAGATACACCAGGAGACCACTGCTGAGAGGCTGTCTCTCGCTGTTTCCATCAGGAGAATCAGGGAGGCCTTTGAGGCCTGTTGGAGGACAGAATACTTTCTATTTAAAACTAAAAAGAAGAAGAGATTCTTACTGCAAATGCTCTTTTATCTCAGCTGACTTCCAACAGCAGAAAACAAAGGTTTCTTCCACTCCAGTTGCTGTTAGGAACTCCAGGGTATAGTCAATCATGGCCACATTGGCCATAGGTAAAAGAGCCTGAAAAAAAACCCCAAACCAAACAAATATACAGGTAGCTGAACAAACACTCAGTACCCCAACACCTGCAACAGCCCCTTCCAACCTGAGGATACATCATCAACAGTACCAGAAACACAACACAAGTAATTTCTCCACCAGCTTTTACAAAAATCCTTTAGAGTTGATCTAAACAGTAAGAGCTAATTTTTGATCTTCTACAGGCAGATCCTCAGTTCAGAGGAAGGCATAAAAAAGTGAAGCTATCACTGAAAACTCTTCAAGAAGACTCAGATAAATGACAGAGATGGAAAAAAAAGTGCTGATTCCCTGACTCAGGCTTTAACTGCTTCAAGAAAAACCTGTCAGACACGAATGATGAAGCCACAGGAATATGAGTGTCCAGAATTAAACAAGGAGGGGAAAAAAACCAATCTAAAGTGAAGCAAGTACTCTCTTGACTTGAAACTCACACTTCTAAAGTGAGTTACTGAGTCACACCCGAGGGATGGTGCACCATTCTTTAATTCAATTTTGGGGCTGTTTCACTCCAGGCCTGAGCTCGCCTGTATAATTACAAGCACCACCAACATTTAATCAGCAAACGAGGTAAGATAATTGTTCAGACCTCATTTCTCCAGAAGCTTTTCATGCTCCTTTAACACACTGCCTTTTGAGCTGGATAATTAAAGTACTCCCCCCATCCATTTTCCTGGCCGTATTCTTTCGCGCTTTACCGCTTGCAAGGGCCAAGGTTTTGTTCTTTATCAGCAACAAGCCCGTCCAACCCCTCTGCGAGTCGTGCAGCAGCCACCGGCGAGGAGCCAAGAGCGCAGCTCGCCACGCCGTCTGCAAGAGCGGACAGCACCAACACAGCCCCTCGCTGAACGCACGAACTGCGCGGGCCAGACCTGCCGGGGCGCGGGAGAGGGAGGAGCTGCCCGGACCGGGGGCCGAGGGGCCCCTCCCGACACAGCCCGGCCTCTCGGCGGATCGCTGCCCACCCCGCCCTCCCGGGGACGGCGCACGGCGACAGGCGCAGGCAGCAGCGCCCAGAGGGCATTTCTCACCCGCGGCCGGTCTTTGGAGATCGGGAAAAAGCGGCGGTTGAAGCTGTCGGCGACCAGCACGGCCTGGAGCGNCAGCGCGGGGCGGCGCGTCCCGGCGGGAGCGGGGCGGGAACGGGGCGGGAGCGCGGCCGGGGCTCCTCGTTGCCTCCCCATCATCCCGCTCCTCCCAGCATCACCTCCGTGGCGGAGACCCGTCGTTGCGCGGCCTCAGGAGCGCGGAGAGGCGTTTGATCGCCATCCCCCGAGGAGGGAGCGGCGGCAGAGCAGCGCAGCCGGGCACGGCCGGGAGCCGGCCTGCGGGAGGCCTGAATGTCCCCACAGACATCCCCAGGCGGCCTCGGGGTGTGCGTAGTGCTTTGATGTGACCCAGGCGATGTCTGTTTTTGGGAGCAGTTGTGTTTTCTGATACACTTCCTCGCAGTGCCGTGTTTGTGCTGCGTTTCCAAATGCCGAGACGCTCCTGCTGCGAAGCACAGCCTTGGTGTGGAGCAGCCCTTGAGCACACAGCTCACACCTGCCATCCAAAAGCTGTCCCCAACCCCACAGCCCCTGAGGGACCCCTCGGAGCTCGCTGAGAGACCCTTCCAGAGCGGAGGGGAGGAAAGACGATGGTTTCTGAGGGTGGAGGTGGCATTTTCCCTCCCGTCAGCTTGGTGAAACAGCTGGGCTGCTGCAGTGCTGGTGTCTGGCTGTCCCCCTGCTCGGGCACTGCCAGCCCCATGGATCCTCAGCCCTTCCTGCCCCAGCCCAGGCTCCATCCTCGCACAGCTCTGATTGTGCTTCAGAACTGTCCTGTCCTCAGAAGGGGACGGGCCCTGTGCAGCCCTCAGCATAGAAAACGTGTCCTCGGCTGTGTCCCTCCTCCGCTGCCTTTCCCTGCCGCGGTCCCAGGGCTGCAGGACTTACCTGGCACAGTCCGCACAGCCCCGCCACCTGCTCGTTTGTCGCCGAGCAAAAGCCGTGTGATAACCCTGCATTCGGAAACAGGCTGAAAGCCCTCCCTGTGGAGCTCCTAACGGGGTGGCAGCAGAAGGGCTGTGGAGAGTCCTGACCCTGGCAGCAGGAGAGCCCTTTCCAGTGCTGGCTGCTGCAGGACCCGGTGGTCGCTGCCCTGCCCCCTTGTCAGGCTTCTGCCCCTCTCCATGTGGGACAGGCATTCACAGCCCCTGCCCTGTCACCTCACCAGCCTCTCTTGCTGCCCCTCGGGCCCCACAAACTGACCCACTGTGACACCCTGCTCTGGTCCTCGCTGCTGTCATCTGCTACTGAGTGACAACCACAGACTCGAGGAGTCTCAAATTCAGATGTGGTCTGAGAGAAACACAGGGCATTTGCACCCCCACCTCTGTGGCAGAGCCTCTCCCAAGGGCGGAAGGTGGCAGGTGCTTATCAGCCAAGGCACACAGTAAGGCCTTTCTGTCCTGAGGGAGGGAAATTAAGGGAGGCACCACTAACCAGACTTACAGCACTGCCCCATCACAGGCAGTGCTGTACAGCCCCTGTGGCATTGCTAAGCGATCTTTAGTAAAGGGAAGAAAGCTGTAAGAGGCAGCAGGCAGTATTCCTCCCCACTGATTGAATTGCAGGTCCAGGACTGATGTAGAAGACAAAGTCTCCTCTGTCTCCTGAAGGACTCTGCAGCACTGGGTATTCCCTGAAATTTCCCTGAGCAGTTAAATTGTTCAGGTGTCACTTACGTGGTGCCATCTGTGCCCAGTGACTTGTGACTGAGCCCTTGCTGTGCTGCACCTTGCAGCTGAGTCGCTTGACCTTAGCTAGTGGTTTGGAAAAAAGCAGCAAGGATGGACACAGCAAGAGAACAGAAAGGAGCTGCCCATAGGAAATAAATCATTCCCATCCTTTTCAAAAATAGCTATCTGCATACCCTTGGGAATTCTGTTGCCCTGGCAAAGGAACTAACCCCAGAACCAAAGCTCCCAGATGGTTTCAGCCCAGGGGTTACAGCCTGAGGAGTGATCCAAGAGGTGGATTTGTCATTGCTTGAGGGCAGGACAGCATCTTAGTTCCTGCCTATGAAGCAGTAAGTGCATAAACAGCACCAGAAATCAGGTCTGATCCAGCCTGCACAGCCACTGCGTGTGTTGGGACCGGGCACAGAGAGGTTGACAGGGGAATCAACAGATTATCTGGCTAATTACATCCTGTTCTCTCCAAATGAGGCGAGTTTCCAAGACGTTGCCCTGGTAAATTGGCAAGAACAGGGGAAGACAAATCAAGGTAATTGCTAATGAACTAAACTCAAAATCAGCTTGATAAATATTCTTCAGGCTTTGCAGGCACATTTCCGTTTGGTTTCACTGGGGACTTGCAGGCCAGCAGCACCAGGCCAAACAAGCACTGTAATTCCAGGGGAGCTTTTAAAACTGAAATTACCTCGAGAAAATTTAAATGGGACTGAACAGGTTTAGGCTAGAGGTCTATCAATCCCAGTGTCCCACAATGGCTGGGCAGGGTGGTGGGAAGACAGAGAGACTGTGAGACTTTTCCTTGCTGCCTCATCCTTGGATATCCCTGGACAGAGAATAACAGGGCAGCATACAACAGCTCTGGGAATGATGAGCCTGGAGGGGATGCTCTGCTTTCTGGGACATCTTTCTAGTCCCTATTCCTGTATTTTAAACCCTTTTCTCTTTTCCATTTGTTGTTCTCTCTGAGCATTTGGTTCTTTCCTGGCTTTTCCCACTGCAGACACAATGGTCCATGAGGCATCTCTAAGCCTCGGCAGGTAGCTCTGTGTTTGCTCCTGTCTTAGACAGCTTTGGGGCCCCACAGGGGCTGAGTGGAATCAGGGGCCCCCAGAGTGGTGAGACTTGCAATGAGGAGGATCACAGGAAGTCTGCATGGAAGAATCATGTACCTAACATGAGGCTGATTTCCCCTCACATGTCCTGCCTGCTGACCAGCAGCTTTGATGCCCTTAGAGCATCCTTGTGTGCTTTCAGCTATGAGACTTCTGTCATCTCAGCTACAGGTCAGGGATGCAATTAGTGCCTAAACTCAGCTCTTCTTGGCCCACTCTGTGCTGGCAGGAAGCCTGGTTTGGTTGGGGTTATTCCCACACAGTGCCAGAGGTGACAGGGGCAGGCAATCAACCCTGGCACACAGGAGCCCTGGGCACTCAGAGGAGCGTCCTGGACTTACCCAGGAGAGCTGATGCTCACTTGCTAGATCTAGAGAGGGGTCTGCCTGCCCCAAGCACCCTTGGAGGAGCTCCTGTCCCTGGGAGAAGGGGTAGGCAGTGGCCAGGACATGGACATTGTCCAGCCCCCTTGTACATCTGAATGACTCTGTGCCTGACACAAGATTTACCTGAGCACTGAACCAAGTGCTCCAGGGAAAAATAAAACTGCAGACCACAAGTAAGCCAGTAAGCATGAAAGCCAGACAGATTCTACACCCCAAACCTTCTGCCTCCCTCCCTCCCACGCCCTGGGCTCTGGCCAAGCAGGGACAGCAGGGATACTGACTCACAGGCTATTCATCTACTCTTTGCTCATTTGGGCTTCTCCTGTGATTCTCAGCAGAGGGTTTCTGCCAGATGAACTGTTGGGCCTCCTCCACTCTTGGCTCCCAGCTTGACAGACTTGAGAAGGTGAACCAGACATGAGGCCACCCTGTCTGCCTTCCCCTGGGTTTCCAGCTCCCCTGGGGTACTGCTTGCAGAACTCCCTGATATTCCTTTCCACCAGTGGGATGCTGGGCACAGCATCACTCACCTGCTAACAGGGAGAATGCATTACTGCTGCCTGAGCTCTGGGCTACCACAACTCCCTGTACTCAGCTGCTGCTGTACCAGCTGGGATATGCAACAAGACAGGAGCTGCATCAGCACTTCCTCAGCCGCCAGAATATGGAGACAGGGCAGGAGGGGTCCATTTGCAAGAAGCAAAGCAGAGAGGTGCTGCTGGTGGATGTTTATCCGGTGTCTCTGGATACCACACAGGTGTGTTAAGCTGAGTAGGTTTCCCACAGGTGGCACAGATCTCCCTGGAGGGACAGAGGACAGCAGAAGTGCCCCTCTGCTTACTTAGAGAAGGGACATCCATGTGACAGTCTGTCTGCCACTGATCAGCCCTGCCTGGAGCTCAGGACTCTGAGCACAGCAAAGTCCCAGGGTAAACCTCTCTCTAATTTACTTCTTCCTAAGACTTTTCCTGGCCTCATGCTCTGCCCTCATAGACACATGCTGAGCAGTAGGATATACCACCCTGGATATTTTAGCTGAATTTCCAGTCCTTTACAACTCTTGCTCCAGTTTCTTCTGCTTGCATTGGTTTTTCTTTCTTCACAGGACCTCAGCAAGCAATAGCTCCTCCCAGATTTCTTAGGTAGCTCATGGATTAATTCTGTGTGATGTGATTCATCTTCAGGGCACTGCTTCTGTTATCCCTCACCACCAGCTCTCCTGAGGAGAACACCAGCCCCAGAGTGATGATGCTCATATCCAACTAACAGACATGGTCTTGCTCAGGTAACCATGGTGCAGATGCAGGAGCACCTGTGTGCTGCCCTTCTGCTATCAGTGCTCATGCTCTGGCTCCATCCTCTGCTGATTCATGCCTCTGGTCACTCTCAGAGATTGAGGAGGCTTTGGCCATGGCAGGCACAGGCTCCTCAGCGAGCTCAGTGAGGACGCCCTGTCCAGGGTGGAAAATGAGTCAGCGGCCATCTGAGCTTGGCATGTGCTCCAGCCACAGGGACAGCAGTCCCTGGAGGCAGCCACCCTGTGTGACCCCAGAAGCTGCTTAAGCCTGAAGAGCAAAGCACTTTTCCCGTGGGGAACTGTGCTGGAGCAGTCACAGGGACAGGCACTCCCAGTCACGTGGGGACTGCCTGAACACGAACACCCTGGAGCAAGGCTCCTCAGCCTGCAGAGTTCTCCTGCCCTTTCTGTGTTCCTTATTCACATACAATGTTTTGCACTGCTGTTGCACCAGCAACACCTCCTTCCCTGGGGTCCTTGGCCTTCAAACCCTACCTTATTCCAAGGTTTACCCCCAGCTTTGTGCTCCTGTTTGTCTCTGCACTGAGCCATGTGAAATGGGGCGGCAGCCTCTGAGCAGATTCATTTTCCCAGTTCAGTGGTGCATAAGGTGGGAGGTAGCAGAGCTGCCTCCTGTTTTCCCAGCTAACCCATTTCCAGCTCGGATGTGTGTGGATTCCTGTAGCAGGAGAAGCTGGGAAGAGCCCTCCCCAAGCAGGTGTATTGGGGTAGCCCAGACAGGCTCACACTTCAATAATCTCTCCTAGGAAGGGATCTTTGGGCTGAGCCAGAGAGAAAATGGTGTGGGGCTGGGTAACCACAACCTTGGGACTGTGCAGATGGGCAGAGGAATGCCATATTGCACAGCAGTACAGGGACAAGACCTAGTGTCCCTTGCATCATGAGATGGGAACCCATGGTGCCAAGTCAGGGCTGCCAGGGGCAAGGAAGCAACTCCCTGTTTTCAAACAGCCAGGGCAAATACCCAGGAGAAGGTTGGCTGGCAACCGTCTGACCCAGGCCCTCATTTCCAGAGCAATTTATCTTGCTCCAGCCCATCCCTCCACTTCCTCCCACCTGGGGCCTTATGTCACAAACACAGAGCAGCCACCAGCCAGAATTGTTGCTCTGTTCCTGTTCCCTTGCTCTGAGATGGGGCTGCTCCTCTCCTGTGCAGGGACATGGTTATTCCTAATCCCTCAACTTGTCCAGAGGACAAAAAGGAGGTCTAGCAGCATTCCCTTCAAAGCAGCCCCAGCTTTGTCTGGAGAAGATACTGAAGGAGGAGGAGTCCATCCCTCTGCCTTCTCCCTGCTGCTGGCCCCAGATGCATCATTTCAGGAAGGAGACAGCTCTGCTTCCCACTGCCTGGTCTGCCAGAAGTGAGGGGGAGCTTTGATCAAGGCACAGCTATCTATACTCTGATCACTGCCTTTCCTGCAAGGGCCCTGTTCAGAGGAGAGGGCACATTGCCTTTAACCCTTCTCTCCCTGCAAACCTGGAGCTCCACAGGAAAGGCACATTTATTAGAGCTTTCACCCCAAAGGGCTTCACATATCCAGGGATGTCTGGGAACTGAGTGATGTTCAGTAACTGTGCCTTTTCAAGGATCCATTCAGTTGTTCATGCACCTAGGGCTTTGGTTTAGAAAATCTTTGTTTTGAGGTTGCCTACAGATCTAATTAATAAAGAAAATTAAGGGAAACTTTCTCAGGGGAACTCAGTGGCCCCCTTCGACCACATCAAAGCTGCTCAGAGATCACATTATCTTGACAGATGTTGTATACTACAGATCTGGTTACTGAACTTATGTTTCCCATGGACTCATTCCAACACTTCTTTTCATTTGTCAGGGATATATTTCAAAGTGCAACATGCACATGGTTGCAGAAAATTTGAAGGAAGTTGCTGATTAATGACCTTTTTCCTGGTAGTGTAGATGTGGTTGTTCCAGCTGTAGTAGATACCAAAGAAAAGGTAATACACTGGAAACCAGAAAAGATAAAGTGTCTTAGATGAAAGATTCTTTTTTTCTGTTTCTTCCAAGTCAAAGCAATTAATAATGCTATAACACAATGTGCTCAGCCATGTGAGGAGGGTCTGTACCTAAGATACAGGGAGGAATTCATCTCAGTGCTCCCATCACTTTTCTGTCACATCAGTGGGAGTATTATGCACAGGCAGTTGGGATGCTTTTTCTCTGGGAAGAGCTTCCCAGTCTCCACTTGTCTGCAGCTCTCTCATTTGAGTGCTGGCTTGGGTGCCGTAAACAGATGTGTTATTTCTACTTATTTTCACCCTTTTGCAATCAAGCACAATCTGAAGCACTAGTGATACCACCAATCACAAGGTTTGACACCTCCTGCCTTGCAGTTATCAAAATTGTTTCTTGTCACAAACCTGAGATGAAATGAAATTATTATCTCTACCAGGTAGGAATACGCCCCCTTCTCAGCATTCAGAGAACTCCTGACCCAGCCAGGCTTGATGAATGCTGTCAGAGACAGTCTGGATTGCCTCTGGGGCTGTCTGTCCCCATTGAAGGGCCTCTACTTCCAAAGAGGGACTCCAGACATGACTGCAGTGCCAATACTATATATGGGAATAAACACACTTAGCAGGATTGGAATACTCAGCTTTGATCCTTGGCCCTTAGAGATAATTCAGCAGCTCTGACCCCTGCAGTGCAGGGAGTCACAGTCTCTTGGGTAGGGGTATCTGTAAAGACCTGGCTTGGACTTTGAAGGGGTGTCTGCAGTGACATGAAGTGCAAAACAGGGCACAGCTAAGCCCAGAGACACCATGACTGCAGTAACTTCTCCATGCTGATGCAAGAAGAGAGTCCAGAGCGTGCAGCTCTAAGTGAACAGGCAGGGCCCAGCTCTTCCCCCCACAGCTGGATGGTGCAGGGATTCTCCCTGCAGAAACATTACGTACAGGTGACACAGGTGTTCAGCCAGAAACTTGATCTAAATCGTATCTCTGCCTGCAACCAGGACATCAGGGGGTGATCTGATTGATCTGATAAATGTCTGCAGTAAAATCTGTTTAAAACCATCTCTGTGCATCACTGCAAACATGTTGAGGAAACAGAAAAGTGCCAAACAAACACAGAGAGTTGACCTTAATTCAGACCAGACTGTAGCCATGGTGAGTGCACTGCAGAGTACGGACCCTGGCTCTTCTAAAGACAGAGATGGCAGTAGGATTCACAAAAGCCATACAATGCTGAGCTCATTTTTCCCACCCACATGAAGAGCTGCTGTATTTTCAAGTCAGGAGCAGCTGGTGATTGATGGTACATGTGCCTCACTTCGACAAGGAGCTGGGTCTGAACAGTGTATGTTTCATTAGTTCAAACTGGTTCAATCTTTTGTCTTTAAGAGGAAGCCAGAGGCTGCTCGCTCATGGGGGGGATCTTCTGCCCAGCAGTGGTTTGAGACCTTGCCCTGCTTTTCATACAGTGACTCTTCTTTGCCTCTATCACGTGGTTTCGAGCAGTCACGCTTTTTTTAGGAGGAGGAACTGAGCCACAATTTGGAGATGTGGTACAGTTGTGGTCACAGAACAAGCTGCTGACCACACCAAGAATTCACCACTGTCTCCCTGCTCTCATCCTGTAACTGCACTCTGGATGAGATGGTCCTGATGCTTCAAGGGCTTTACATCCCCCAGCTCCCACGTGCTGCACTCCCAGTCCTGGGGAGAGGGCAGGAGGTGTCTGGAGGTTGGGCTATTTTCTGGTAGTCGGTATTAGGCTGTTTGTTATTCTAAGTGGTGTGGGGCTGTGCTTTGAATTAACAAGGCTGCAGACCCTTGAGCTGCTTCCCACTCCTCAAGCACTGTTCTCATCCCTGCAGCCACAGCTGGGAGGGTTCCTGTCCTCCCAAGTTGCGATGGAGAGTGGCACACAGCAGCTGGAGTGCTGTTTCCAGTTGACCTAAGCCATGATTACACAGGGGGCTTTTCCTATTTGTAGCTCAGAACAGCTGGGGGATTGTCCCTGCCTGCAGCACATGGGACAGGCACGTGACATGGCTCTGTGGCAAAACAAACCTACACCAGACAAACGCCTTCCTTTTCAGGGATTTCTGCAGCCTGAACAGCCTCTACGTTTCAGACTGATCAGTATTTCCTTTTGGGGTACATCTTCACTGCAGGCTTCACCAGGCTAACCGAGGCTGTTGGCAAGGCTTTGTCCCAAATTTTTTGGTGTCCCACAACGGCTGTCCCAATGGTCCCACTGGGTGAAGCAGTGAGAGGTGGTTTGAACGAGTGCCATGGCCACCCAGACTGAGACCCAGCCTCCTTGCACTGGGAACATAATCCACCAGGACACATATACTCATCCACCACTCACTGTGCCAGTGCCACACAAGCCCTGTGGGGGCTGGGGTTAGCAATGCACAGAGGGGATCATGGGGCTCCTGAGGAGCCTGGGAGCTGTGATGGCAGTGCAGGATGGCTGCTGGTGTTCAGGCAGCACTTCCCAAGGAAGCAAAAGCAATTAGCTCAGCAAAACAAGAGGTGCACAGGGGGGTTGTCTGAGGAACTCCCAGGAAACCTTCTGTTCTTTCTGGGAGAGGAAAGCAGGAGACAACTGTCTCTTCTGCCTTCTCCCTCAGCAGCAGAACAGAGCAAGTCTCCCAAGCCCTGATAATTACTCACTGCTCCCTAGAGTTCCCATCACCTTGCTTTCTGAATACAGAACTGCCTTCCTTAACCTGCAACCCCAAGCAGACGTCTCCAAAAAACCTCAGCTTCCTGCCCCCATTATCCCTGTTTGCAGCTGGGCCAGCCCCTGGGGCTTGGCCACCCTGAGACCTGGGAGAGCCCCAGCCCCAGCTGCAGCAGCAAGGACAGAGTTTGACTTGCAGCTTCCTCTTTTTCCTAGTTTTCAGCCTCACAGAGACAATCCCAGAGGCCCAACGCTCTCTGACCTTGGCTGTCCTCATTTGCTTCTAAAACTGGCTGATCACACTGGCGAGCTCCAAAATTGGCATCCCAAAAGACGGCCTTTTCTCCACCACGTGGGATTCCAGGCACCGCCAGGGGCTCCCAGCATTTTTAATTATTTTTCTCCTTTTTTTCAGCCCTTTTTGTCCATGCTGTTTATGCTGCTTCCAATGGGACAGAACGGCCCTCTCCCCACAGGCAGTTTGCTGTGTGCTTTTCAGGCTGGCTCATCCTTCCCCTGCCTCTCAGAGGGACACCTGAGAGCATGGAGGCAAATACAACCTGGCTGTACTTCCACTATGGAAAAGCCCCGGGGTTGAGGACTCATGGGGAAATAGAGACCTTGCAGTAGTGGCAGTGCCTGCAGTGTTGCTTTCCTTACATTCCCACTGTCAGGCACCAGGGAAACATCCCATCTTCCCAGGTGTAGGGAAGAATGCAGATGTGAGGTGTGTAATCACCAGCTGAGCTGTCATCAACAAGCATTTCTGCAGAGGATGGGAACAGGTGGTGAGAGAGATGATGGCACCCCTGAACTGTGTCCTGGGAGAGGAGAGAGCAGCAGAGGAAGGAGTTGGATGTCACTGCTATGCCAGCATGACCCTTTGCTGGCAGGGTCACTTCACAACAAATAGGAAATGGGGAGGATTTGGGGGATTGGGAGTGAGGACATGGCTAGTGGCAAGCTCATCATCTGCTGGAGGATGAAAGAGGTGGTGTCTGTGCACGTCTGATGTGCAGCTCATCTGGGAGCTGCTCAGAGGAGCTGCAGTGCTGTGGGTGCTGGCAGAGAGAGCAGCAGGAGGCAGCACTTGGCACTCTTACACAGGGCTGTCACTGCTGCATCCACACATCGTTTTTGCATGGTACATCCTGATGGTGCCCATCCAGCAGGCCCTGCACAGACACATAAGCAGCCAACTAAAAGGAACCCACATCCCAGTACAGGCCAGCCAAGTGACCTCGCTGCTGTGCCTGACTCTGCTGTTTCCATGCAGCTGGAAGCAGTGGCACTTTCACCTCAGTGGACCCACAGCTTTGTTTTCAGAGAGGCAGATGAGGAGTGGACAGAGGGTGCTTCGCCCTGGCAGCAGACTGTGACCACATCCCTAGGAGCCAATGGGAAGGTCGTGTTGCATCATGCTCTGGCCACCAGCCCTGGGTTTTGTGAGGTTTAAACCACTTCCCCCTGCCACTGCCTACATATGGCCCCAGCCAGGGCTGTTTGGCCAACCCAAAGACTGTTTCAGGAAAGCAAACTGAACTGAACACTCTGGTGTGGTTGTTTCCCTTTTCTTTGCCCTGTCTTGGGGACAATCCTGTGCTGCTTTTGGAGAGGGGTTAAAGGAGGTTTTCCTTGCATACCTCAGGCTAACCAAAGCCACTGCACATCTGCAGACTATGGGAAATGGACCAGGGGTCCAGCTGAAAGGACCTGCCTCCCAAAGCCAGAGTGGTATAGTTGGAATGCACCTCAGCCCGTTAATGCTCATCCAGACACATCTTCAGCTTTTTTATCACAGCGTTGTTTGTCCTTTCCACTAATTTCATCAAATAACCAGCTGTACAACACAGTCTGCCGTGCCAGTGAGAGCAGGCAGGCTCCAGCCTGACCCATGCTGCTGACTTCTATCGATTACTCATTAGCCGTGGGTGTGGTGCAAGGCGTAGGAATCATGAAATTTGCTACCAGAGTAGGTCTGCACCGGCTTCTGCCCACTGGGCAGTGCTTTGCCCTTGAATTGATCTTGTCCTCTGAATCGTCAAGTTTGTAGAAGAAAAATCAAACAATCAGTCCAGGTACAAACTGCCTTGAACTGGTTTCCTACATTGGATTACACTTCAAACGTTGCAACAGCTTTGAAACCTTCTTGCTTTTCTGTGTAAGAAAAAACAGTTCTGAATAAGTTGCTGAATAATTGTGTTGGGAGGGTTTTATTTGTATCCCACTCTCCCAAAACCCAAAGAAAGTAGCATATGAAATAAGATACTTTTTCAGCGCTTTCTCCTCCCGACCTGAACGACGAATTACTAACCAAATTTAATCTCTGTGATGCAGCACAGCATTGCACCTTTTACTTCTGCACTTCTACAAGCATAAATGCTGTAGAAAGAGGGCAGGATGATCAAAACCTGAAAAAAAGAAAAATAACACCAAGAGACATTTGTTGCAAAAGCATGGCTATTTGTAGAAGCTGTTGAGAACAAGAGTAAAACACCGTTAGCTTGGCTAGGAAGGTTCATCCTCCCACATGAACTGACAGGAAAGCGATGGGTGGTACTGCTGTAGCCTGGAGTGGTATCTCTGCCTGGATCAGCTTAGGAGCCTCATCCTCTGAAACATAATCACAATGTGAACGCCCACACTGCCAACAGCTTTGCACAAACATCAAGTACAGTTTGTTTCCAGGAATGCCAAATGCACAGGTGTATTAAGATATTAATGAACTCCTTCTGCTAAAACAGGTCAGGAGGAAAGAGAAAGATTCCTCTTTTCTCTAGTTCCAAACACATCATATCCCTCTTGAGTATTTTCCTGGGAAAAGGGCAGGGAAATCACGGCTTTCCACTGTGCTGTGTGAGCTGGCCTGCACTCTCACCAGTTTCTGATCAGCAACACAGATTGTTCAGCACTGAACCAACATAAAGCACATGAACTTGAATGCCTGAATGAGTCATTTGTAGAGCTGTAAGCACAATGAGACTGCAGTAATGAAAAAGTGAGAGCTCAGAGAGTGTCCATTCTGTGAAGTGAGGGATTCCTGGGGTGTTGATTAGGTCTTGAGCATCCCACAAGGTCCTGTGCCTCACATGCTCTGAAAATCAGAGCAGCCACGTGGAAAACGCGGATTTCTGGGAAATGGTTGGCTCGTGGCACTGGGTCTTTAATGCTCCAAGCATGCTAACCTTTCTCTGTGCAGCTATGACTGGGATGGGGGAAAGATTTTGGTAACAGGTCCTTTTGGGGAGGTTATCAGCCCCATGCTGTGGGTTTGGATGGAGCCAGGTAGGCATGAACTGTGTACGGTGGTGTGGGCACAGTCTTGTAGACAAATATCCATGCCCAGCAGACAGGAAGGTGCCTGACACAGCATGGACAGTTGTGTCTATCCAGGTGTTGCTGCAGGCAGCTTGGAGGGCAGCACTCATGACCCTCTTCAGACCAGTGCAGCTGGATAGTTAGGAAGACTCTGATGCCAGCAGCACTAAATATGTGCAGGGAGTACTGGTGCCTCTAGTTCTTCAATTGCAAGCCATGACCAAATCCATTAGATGCCATAACTTTTCTTGAATTAAAAGCAACTGTACTCGATTCTTGCTGTAACAGTAATGACCTATTAGGCAATATTACTCATGATTATTAACGTCATTGTTTGCAGGAAACTGGACTGTGGTTTTCATGTGACAAACTCAGTCCACTGATGTCCCCAAATTGTTTATTTTCTAGTGAGATTGAAGAGGGAAATGATTGAGCAAGACACAGCAGTCTGTGACAGCCCTGCTTCAAGTATCACATTGACTTCTGCTCCCCTCCCTGTCTCCTCAATGGGATTTTAACTTTGTAGCCTATGGGTGATGGATTAAGAAGGATTACCCTCAGTGATCATCTTGTCGATGCTTTTGCTACAAAAATATTCTTTCTGTGAAAGTGGACATAAGATACAAAAGAAAATGAATACCGATGACTCTTTACCCTCCAGTTCTTGGCAACCTTCAATCTGCCAAGCTGCCCACATGGGTTGATGGCTCATGTGGCCCAGCTGAGGCTGTTATTGCTTTCCAGAAGAGTGACCTGGAGGAGTTGCAGTGCAATGGGAAATTTTTCGGACTGCTCTGAGAGCTCAAACAGGCTGTGTGTGGGAGGGAGACCTGGACATGATGGACATTAAGAGATTGGCCACTGCATAGGGATAGAGAATCATGAACAAGTTGATAATGCAGTCTCTTCAGATCTCCCTATTTCTGGACTTGTTACGGTTTGCAGGGCTACAGGCTAAATTTGGCCATAGGACTTCTACTTGAGCTGTCCAATTAATCTGTGAGTTCTGCACTTCATGGCTGAGAGCTCTGATCAGCAAGAGAGCAAAAAAGCACTAGCAAGCATAACAACTGTCAGCATGCTCATCAGGAGGGACACACTCAGGAAACTCATGCTGAAAATGTGAGTGTCAGCACCCTGGACCAAGAATCCCAGTGGGAAAGGGTCAGAAGATGATGTCCTCTGTGTATGAGGTGCATAGGAAAGGGAATTTGGGGTAGGGGAAAGAACTGTGCTTCCTGGTGTCCAGACTGTGTCAAAGGAAGACACCTCCTCAAGGACCCTCCACACTGACCAAAGCATGCTGTGTTCCCCAGACAGCTTACAGAGCCCATAGGCCTGAAAGGAAGCACTGGGTTGGTGGCAAGTCTGGCGTGACAGCTCTCTGCTCCTCTGAGCACTCCTGGTACTCCAATTCCATGGACATCAGTCCAATCACATTGTGCTCCTACTTTGGGGAACAGCTTTTCTTTCAGGGCAAAGAAAAAAAGCTGTTTTATCTCAGTGCCTCATTGCAATGTTTTACCAGTAGTAAAACACTGACTGCACCATCCCATTAGTCACTCACTCAGCCTTTGCAGCCAGAGTCTTCTGGGCTCACCAGGCATTTGCATCCCTTCACCACATAAGAAACTCTCTGCTTCCCAGTCCTGTGTGTAGCAGGGTTTCACATGGCTGGTCTCAATTGCAATGAAATGAACCCGAACACTGAGTGCTGAGCGCAGCCATGCTCCTCAAGCCCAGATGTTCTGAGAAGTCTGTCTCATCAGTTTCTATCCAGGGTTCAGCTCAGTTTATTCACCTGGGCAGTACATGCTGCAGTTCCCCAAAAGGCAGAAGCAGGTCCTCAAGTCCTACAGGGAAGATGTAATAGGAGAGATAGATGAACAAAGACCAACACTCCCACAAACTGAGCCTTGGTTTTCCTCATCAGTCTGGAGATGCTCCATTTTCTGCTCCACTGGCTCAAATCAGTTTATTTCAAGCATTGCTTTAGATTTGTTGCTGATGGTTGTTTTGGGGTGGAAGGGAGCAGCTCCTGGACATCCCTAAGAAAACTGTCAGGTGTTGCTTTCTCGCCCTGGTCTGCAGGCCTTGGCTTTGAAGCTGCTACTGGCTCTTTGGTCAGGCTCTGCTTTTCTTTTGCAGTCAGGGCTGATTAAAGCAAATCCCAGATCTTGAATCAGGGCAAGTTTTAATACTGTACAGGCCTTGTTTATGTAACAGCTGCCATCCCTCAGGGATGAATCCAGGACTCGCAGCACTGAAAGCATTAGCTGCTGCCACTGGAGCTAAAGATGTAACTCCTCTGGCTGGTAGCACCAGTACATTTATAGCCTTTAGAACAAACGCTGGAGGAGACTTGTGACACACTAAAAAGTGGGTTATGCCTACTTAAGCATTTCATCCCACCACTGTACTAAGGGAGTATGTACTCACAGGACCACAGGTGTGAGAACACTCCTGGTGCTGCTGCCAGCCTGTCGCCCAGAGCTAGTCTGAGTGCAGTGTACACATCATTACCTACCAGCAGCTTTCTACTAGCACTCACTTCCTCCCTTTTACTCTCAGACCTCCTCCAGCACTGGAGAAATAGAGGACAGAACAAGTGTAGGCAGGGCTCTGTCTCCCTTGGCTTAAACAACAGTCTCTGCTCATCTTTCTGAACACATTTTGTAATGACTTTGGCATAATGGAGGTTTATATTCTTCTTCCTTTCCAGGCATGTGATGCAGAGCCTTTGGGCTTCAACAGGTCAGCAGCTCAAAAACAGCCAGCCACCTCCAAAAAGCAGCTCTGTTTGCCTTCTCAGCCCAGGGGCCAAAGACATGCTCACATTCAGAACAATTTCAGGTCAACACCCTAGAATATCAGTGATTCACCTTGAAGCTTTAACATAGTTTAATTTTCCTCATTATTCATGACTTGTCCTTTCTGTTTACGCTGTTTAACTACACAGCTCAGTATTTAGACATCAACTCAACCCTCCATTCCAGCATGTTTGGTGCAGACAAAGGTCCGTTTAATGATTGTTCAGGGACTTACTGTAAATTGCCTCCTGGCTTCTGTCTTAAAATCCACATTTTGCTGGGACATAGCATTTATAAAGCATGAAGTGCACCTTGAGTGCTTTTCCCAACAAAATGCCAGTCAAACCAATGCATGATTGTGAGCCCTGGAGGAGAGACTGCAGAAAAATGCAGCAGCTACATTTGTTCTTGGCTGCTGGTCTGTCTGTCAGTTCCCCTGTCCCAAAATGTTAAGAGCACCTGCAATAGAGCTGATTCTAATTTTTTTCCAGAAACAGAGTCAGAGGTCTGCAGGATGTGTGACCATATGTGTCAGGGAGCTCTGCAGGGATTCTCAGGTACCATAAGGTACCTTAAGGGTATCCTTGAATTGTTACTTGCATGGTGACACACACGATTTACCTTTACCTCTGGCTTTTGGGCTTGGAGGGAATATTCTGGTCCACTTTTATTTCCAGATTCCCATCTCCCTTCTTTACCTGAGTTCTTTTCAGCATTTCTATCAAACTGACTCTCACAAACATTCCTGACAGGAGAGCAAGGACTGCGGTGCAAACAGGCACTCGTTACATAAACCACTTAAATGAGACATCAGCCAAATCTGGCTGGTGGAAGGAAGATGTCAGCTGAGGACAGGGTATTTAAACGCAGCAGGGGAGAAGCTACAGCTCAGGGTTTGTTAAGGATATTTACAGCCCTTTGTGAGAGGAAGCGCAGCTGTGTCCATCTCCTTCGCTGACTCCCCTGAGGCGGGGGCCGGACACCCTGTGTCACACTGTTTTGGGGAAGCAGGATTGCTGGCCCTCAGCCACTACCACACGGGGACACACAGCCGCAGCTTCCATCCCTTTCAGCGGGCAAAACTTGGCTGTGAAAGCCCTGGGACAAGTTCCCCGCCCCTTTCGGTGGTCTGCACAGGAGCTGGAGCGGCACAGCAGGGGCTCGGCAAGGGAATCCCGCCCGGCTGGTTGGGAAGCGCGTGGCGGGCCTGCGGCGGTGGCTGCCGGGGCACGGCCGCTGCGCGCAGGAGCCGGCACTGACTGCGGCCCCGGCTGCGGCCAAGGTTAAGTCCCAGATAAGGGCACGCCGCACTCTCCCCGGCCGAGGGGCTGTGGATAGCCGGCCGCAAGGGACAGGACGGTGCGAGCCGCGGGCCGGCCGGGAGGAGCGGACAGCGAGGCCGCCACTCCGCCTCTGCAAAGCGGGCAGGGCCCTGCGGCAGCCCCCGCTGCCGGGAGCGCCGCGACTGGGGAGAGCCGAGACACCCCTCGTCCTCTCCAGCACGGAGCCAGCCCTTCGGCTCTGCGTGCCGTGTCCGAACAGAGCGGACCGCGCTTCTTCCCACCGGCAGTAGCTCGGTGGAAGGACCCGTCCTTCCCGCACTGCACGGCACGGCACGGCTCAGCACGGCGCTGCACTGCACTGTGCTGCATCGCGCTGCACTGCACTGCATTGCGCCGAGCGGCGACGAGCAGAGCGGAGAGCGCAGTGCCCCGGTGCGGTGCCGTGAGCGCTGCCCCGGTGCGCCCGCCCCGCCGCGGGGCCGCCCCGGCGGGCGGGGAACGTTCCAGACCCCCCACGCTGC
>VZRX01010534.1:38762-87249 GCA_013398075.1 Notiomystis cincta
TCTGAGCGGCGTAGTGCAGCCAGGCGTCTCCCGGCGCCTTGGCTGACGGCGGGTGGCAGAACGCGATAAAGCGGAGTTATAAAACAGAGTCTCGCAGTGGGGAGTGATTTTGTCTTCCGGAGTCTGGTTTCCCTTCTGACCTTTTGATAGACTTGAGTGGAAACCTGCAGCACTGAAGGTGTGACTCGTTCCTGTGCTTAATGATAACTCAAGCCTATGGAGTAAGCGAGCAATGCTGTAGAGATGCGATGTAGTTTTCTCTGGAGTGTTTGTAGTAACCAATCTTATCAAGTGATCGCCCTAGAGAGACTGGTTTTGCAGAACTTTGTACTGATAAATTATTGGATGTATGCAATTTCAGACTCCTAACAAAAGATTTTTGGGGATTTGATCTTCCCAGTCAAGTTTCTTAGGGTTTCAGCTAAATGCTGTAGCTATTACTTTAATCTGTCAGATTGCATAATTGTATTTCAGAGGTCTAAGGGAGGAAGTATGACAGCACTCTAGTGCATTGAGGATCGTTGTACTATTTGGTTACCTCAGGGTATGTTTAAACTAGTTCATGAGAAGTTAGTCTTGCGTGGACTTCGAAAGTCGTGTTATTACACTCCTGTTGTAATACAACTCATGACTGCTTACTGATTTTGAAAATAAACTTTAAAAATAGATGACTGAAAGTAACTGGTGTATTTGGCACATCACATAACGAAGGGGAATTTAATTATTTTTCAGATACTTGAGGTGAAAATACACGTGTAAACCCTGGCGTTTACAGAAGATGAAAGACATCGACATAGGAAAAGAGTACATTATACCCAGTCCTGGGTATAGAAGTGTGAGGGAGAGAGCTGACTCAGTGCAGCATGAAGAGCAGGAAGAGTCTAATTTTCAGCATTCTAAACTTAAGGTCAGTTTCTTTTGCATTGTTTGTTTTGCAGTCTTTATGCTTATTAAATTGCATACAGCAGCCTTTTTGCTGTGCCAGCTGTATATGGATTTGCTGCATTGAAGGTCAATAATGAATATTGCCTATTGTGTGGAAGAGGTCATTCCAAGGGGTGCTGTAGCTATTTTGGTAACAGGTCTGAGCACCTATTAAGCATTTTTCACTTTTAAATGTGGCTTTTCAATAACATTTGAACAAAACTTTTTTCTAGTATTCACATATTGGCGTGAATCAAGGAAATGTTTTAAACCTTTGTATTTTAGAGAATCATTAAAACCAGGCAAGAACAGTGAAGAACTCGGCACAAATCTTGCACCATTCAGTGTTGGCAGCTGAAAAAACTCATAATCATGCTGTGGTTGTGTCAAGGATTAATTTTCTAAAACAGATGTCTAGCTTGCTCTAGGAGCATGAGTTTTTTACTTTTCCTCTCAGATGAAAGTAATTATTATTGAACACTTTCTTGAACATCTGTGTATTTAACATGGTGAGGTACCATCATAATTCTAGTTTATTTTGAGAGCTGGGTCTTGAAATAAGCAGTGGCTCAGATCTAGCCTGTCATTGTTCTGAGCTTCTACTTTTTAGAGCTTGTTTTCATGGGGAAAGGTGCATATACTACCAAGTGCTGTAGGGGGAAAAAAGGCTCAGAGAAATGGGAACACCCACGCTGGTGAAAGATATGGTCAGAAACCAATAACCCCTGCCAGCTGAAGAAGGTTAAAGATATTCCAGTGCTAGCATTCAGAGCAGCTAATATTTTCTTGCATATCCTGTTCTTGACCTTTTCTGAAATACTCCAAGGACTATTTTTTATATATATATGTACACACATAGACACACACACTGTGGATTATTCTGAAGTCAAACAAATAAAGTTAATAGTGCTTCTGCCTGATTTTTGCAATAAGTTCCTTGCAGATGTGTTGCTGGTCATTTCACATGGATTGCCTGTAGCTGCACTGGTGTGAGATGGGTGGAAATAGGGGAACTCGCTGTATTTGTACGGAGGAATTGTGAAGCCTTGTAAAAAAGCTTAATCTTTGCTGTGTTACAGTATATGCTGGGATACTCTGTATTTCAGCTGAATACCTTGTCTGACTGGGTTTGAGAGGCTCCCGGTGCTGCACTGCTTTGGGATTGGAGAGCTCAGCTCTGCAGCAGGCTGAGTGCAGCGAGCGCTCCCGGCCCTGCAGCTCCGGTGTCCCCACAGGCTCTATGACTCAGCACAGTGCTGCTGACGGAGTTGGAGCAAGGTAGTGTCTGATTGCATTAGAGCAGGCACTGATGCAGAACCCAGGGCCCTCCAGAGTCATGGTGCAGATTTTTAACAGCCTTTATTATGTCGATGTTGTGGGCTTGCCACCGACCCTACCCTGTCGAGCAGCAAATCTGCTCTGTCAAATTACTGGTGACAACAGTGATGCCATTGGCAGGCAGCTGTGTTTCCTGACCAGTGGCAGTGGGGTTCAGCACTAATTGTGGCATGTTGTCTCTCTCTTGGCCTGCAGCATCTGCTCAGGGTTTAACTTTTAAAGGAAACAATCTTTAGCTTACCTGTAAATTTTTAATTAAATGAAATGATGAAACCAGCTTTTTTCTTTTTTTTTAATGGAGACAAAGTAGGCCAAGTCCTGCATGTCTGTTCAGCCTGGCTTGAAAACCTCTAACTCTGAGGCAGCTTCAGGTCAGCTTAACTCTATTGCTGGTCTTTTTTTACCCTTCTGCTACTACCATTTGATACACTGCCTATGACTACAGGGTAGTACAGATAATTGATTGCAAAACAGAGGTTCTGTAAACCTGTGATTACTGATGTAAGAAAAGAGCTTACTCAAGTTCATATCTTGAACTTTTATCTAGTTTGTTCTCTTTGAGTAGAAAAATGAACTTAACTTGTTTTGCTAAGGGAATCTTCTGGTTCTGATAGATTACCCACTTTACTTGGTAATTATCTTGTTCAATATGCCAAGGTTCCATTAATTTCTGGCTCAGACATTGGTACCATTTTGGTTTTGCTAGCCCTGCAGCTCAGGTGTATATAGTCCATAGACACAAACAGCTCTGAATGTGTCATGTCAGTGAGATTAAATCCTGTTTGCTTGCAGAATACTAAGGTTAAATAAAAGGAGATGCATTCATAACACCTTCTCCAAGTTAGGCATTCAGGATTGTGTACCAAGTTTCTTCCTTTCTAGTTGAAACAAGCTCTGGCTTAGGGAAGAGCAAAGGCTTCGCTTTCATAAGGCTGAGCTTTGTTTGGTTAAGCACTTTCCCTCTGCCTGTAAGAAAAGGGTAGAAGCTGTAAAGAAAATGGTGTTTCAAGGGAAGAGAAGGAACTCTGTCGTTTGCTACTGTATCTTTTATGTAACCTGGATTGGTTAGATGCCTAAATTGACTTGGCAAAGCTGATGACAGAACACAACAGAGGGCTGCTGATGAGGAAAGGTAAGACCACTGCAGTTCACACAGAGGGATGAGCTGAAGTGGAACTCTGTCATTTGGACCACAGAGTCCAATGTACCATCAGCAGAGATGCTGTGACTCTCAAATTTCATGTAGAAAATCTGGCTCAGGATTTGAACTAGAAAAATTGGTTGACCAGAAAATGACTAAGCTGTAAGCATGGTCTGTATTGCCAGGAACAAGCTGCAAGCAGATGCAGGCTGTTACTTCACCACCAACTTCAGACCTTTGTGGAATGCAGGTTGGAGACTGTTTTGCAGCAGATTTCACTGCATGAGGCAGACTTCTTGCTAACATGGCACACCCTTCTGGGGTGAGGTAGAATCCTGTGTGCTCTGGGGACGGTAGTCAAGGGCCACTGATTCATGGCCAGTGGTGATGACCACTTCTGGCAGGGCTACAAGTACATTTGGCTGATCAATAATATGACTCATTGGGGTTTTTGTTGCCTATATTGCTGCATTTTCTGCATCCTTCTTAACTTGAAGCAGACAAGTCTAGTTGATTTTCTGACCACGATCTTTATAGGTGAAAGACTTGTTTTACTGTTGAGTCAAGGTGCCAGAGCTTTTTCGTTTGTCACTCTTCTTTGCATTGTGTAAAGATTATATTCAGCTTTCCATTTCTGCCCTGAAACCTCCATTCTTGTGTTTATTTCCTGCTGAAAGGATGCCATCAAGTGTGTTCATGACAATAGTGAGAAAGAACTTGCAATTCTTTCCTTGGAAGCTTAAATGCTGCTTGGTCACAGCTTGAAAGATCACATCTTTGAAAGACAGGAGCTTTTCAAATAGGCTTCCTGGAATCATAATTGAAATAATTCTGCAATATAAGTAGGTCTAATCCAACATTTCCTGGTGCTTAATGGGAATGTTGCTATAGAAATATGGACCTCTGAAATAGGTACTTTGGGACTGAAATTCAAGAAAAAAATTTATTCAGCTTGTGAATACAGATATTCACCTCATGAATAAGTGTCTGCAATGTGTTCTGATAACAACTGATTTTTAAGTCTTTGGAGACCTTAATGTAGCTTACAAAACTGGGTCTTAACTGCATGTTCCCACTGCATAGTACTGTACTAATTGGGCTTATTGTATATGGGGACATGGCTCTGCTGAGAACTTGTAGGTGCACTGGCTGCCTAGCACTACAGTGAGTGGTCTTCACCTGTAAAAGCTGTTACACAACCAGTGAGTAATAATTAAGGGATGTTTGGATCATTGATTTGTACCTTAAGGACTTTCTGTTCTTAGAATGTGCCTGTGCCCTTCAGCTTGCAGCTGAAGTAATTGTATGTAGTTTTTCCCATGGAAGCAGTGTCCTGGGGAGGACAGACCCCATTGTGCCCATGAGATACGATATGAAATGACAGAGGAGGAAGAGAAATAATTCATTGTTGAAATGCTTTTGGAATAGGTTTGTCTCAAATGTAAATTTTGTGTTTATTTGATGGAATAGCAGGCAATGAGTTTTGCTTCCCTACCCCATTACATTTATAATAGAGGAGGATATGAGAACAAGCTGCTTCTGTGATACACAGAGCTGATGAGAACTCAGCTCTTGGAATCTGAGTTCCTACGTTAGTAATGCTACGACACTTATTTACAAATTGAACTCCAAGCTGTAGTTGGTTCTGGCTGGAATGTACTGTTCAGGATTAAGTTCTTGCTGCTGAAGGATAATGACTGCATCTGTGGTAAATCTCAAGTGCAAATTGCTGCATTTCAAGGCACCAGACAGGGGAACTGCAGCGATCACTTCAAACATGCAGGAAATGTGTTGCTAACTTTAGCTATCAGAAGCCGTACTAATATTCCTGTCCTTACCTTGATCTCTTGTTTTTCAGGTTTGTCTCTGATATCTTTTGCCCAATGTGATCAGAACTTGCTGAAATTGATGTAAATTCTTCAAGCACTGATAGCTTTGAAGTGATTTATCACTGAGTATTTAAATAGATCAATTCTGCCTCAACCTCTCTGAAGCATCTGAAGTGTCTGAGTCAACTGAACAACAGGTTAAAAATAGGGGTGTGAGTGTAGCCTGGGTATTTCTGCCTTTGCACTCCATGCTTAGAGCAGTCCTAGACAGCTTAACTATAAACTGTTATTTGTAGCTGAAGCTGCTGGATGTGTCTGCATTTTTCCATATGATTGCATATTTTCATAGCCAAGTAAACATTTCTCTTTTTTTATTTTTTCAAGTCGAATGAAAGCAAATTTTAAAATCTGTTTTTTGAAACAGTTCTATTATCTTTGAAAACTTTGAACATGATTAGCTAGGTGCAGAAGCAAACAGTCATGGTGCTGTCTAAAGATGCATTAATTCCATGATATCCCCAAAGAACTGAATACAATCATGTTTTTTAAGTTGTTTTACTGTTGAACTTCTGCCAGTAAAGCAGAAGTCATCACAGAGAATCAAGTGATTCTGTCAAGGAACCCTTGATAGAAGATCCTAGAATTGTTTGTTGGTGTATGCTTTAGGATGACTCTAACCACACTGAAGAAGGGTATCTCTACCTTGTCCTCCATGCCTAGATGTGCATACCACCATCTGAGAAAGGAGCATATCCACAGCCAGACGTGTCTGAAATGTTTATCTGGCACTTGGAGGGGGATTTATGGTATCCACTGAACAGCAGGGACAAAAAGGTGAAATCTGTGACTGGGCAGAGACATTTCCTAGAGGAACATTGATATTCTGGGTAATTCACAGCTTCCATTGGAACTTGACTGCCTTCCTTAGTGCACAGCCATCTTCTGCCTAAGTCTTAGCCACATTTTAAATCAGCTCTGACTACTCACTGCTATTGTCTTTGACTACTGTTTGTTGCTGTTCCTTTGTTCAGAGCAGATTCCTAAATCAGCCTGCTCATGAGCAGAAGTGTGTGAGTAGATTAGTTATCAGTGAAGGAAGTTTTGCAGTATCTTTTCCATTGTAGTGTTCTATATTAGTGCTGGAGACATTCTGCCCTATGGCTGTTTCAGAAACTCAGTGCACAGTTACAAGAGTTGCCAGAAATATTTAATGCATCTTATAAATGCATTAATTATAAACTATTGGTGAACTTAGCTTGAAGCAACTTAAAACTCACATATATGCAGGGGGTTCTGATGTCTTGAGACACTGAAATGTTTATTAGTTTTTGACAATTTGTATCCTAGTGATAAGGAATAGTCAGTTGTGCTCTGAACCACAGACTGCAAACAAGCTGTTCCACAAACAAAATCTGTGTTTTAGTTGTTTTTGATGATGAAGATTAATGAATTTCAAAGCCAACATGTTTAGAACCCTGAGGTATTTAGTTTCCTAGTTTGTTTGCTTTTGGAAGCAAACATGTGTTGGTACAGGAAGGTGAATTCAGTACAAGATTGTTGTATTAGGCTTGATAAATGCTGTGGTGTCAAGGCTTCTGCTGTCTCTCATTGGTGATTCCACTCAATAGGAGTTTAAGTTCCAAGTCCCCCTGGATACTCCAAATGTTGAACAAAATTCACCTGTGTAGGTTCTACTGTGACCTGTCTTAGGCATGGCCTGAGTAAAGATTGTTACTGAAGAAGACCCCCAGCACATGGCAGGGTGTCAGGGTGGTTCAGGAGAGCAGAGCCTACCTGAGCAAGGCAGGAGCCAAATTCCCAGCTTGTGCTATGCTAGGCTGATCTGCCTAGTGAGGAGTTGGTTTCCCATCTTTGTAGTTGGAGACACATAGGGTGCCAGTTCTAAAGCTGGTTATTTCCAATTCCACAGGAGTCTGCTGTCACTGTGCATGGGCTGTGTAGCTCCAGTGCAGGATGATCAATGTACAGCCTTAGTTTTGAATGAGTCCTAGAACCTTTGCTTACAAGAGCATGAATACTGGTTTTAATGTAAAACAAACAACAGGGATTCATGGATACCACAAGCCTAAGCCCTTGCACAGCTGCTTATCAGATACATTCATAGCAGCTACAGTTGCAAAATACTAAAATAAACACTTCATGCCCAACTCTGTATTTCTTGGATTGCAGGAATAAGTGGATTTGCTAGGAAAGAGTTGAGAACATCTCACCTCAATGCTGATCCTGGCCAGAATTCAAGGGCAAGGTAAAATAAGAAATATTCCTGTAAGAAGCTGATATACCTGTCCTCACCAAGGGCTTTCTATGCCTCTAGTGAAAGTGCTCAATATATGTGACTGAAATACTCAGGCTTACCAGATGTACATACCTTGGTCTTGTTTGGCAGCAGAGCCTTGATATCAGTACCAAGCACTATTGGGAGACTTGTGCTTTAATCTGAGGATGCATAAACTCAGCTTTGAAACCATGACTCCAGTGTTAATACAACTTCTGCTAATCCTGGCCCAGAAAAGTAATGGCAGATCATGTGTAATCAAGTCACATGTAACTCTGTTAGAGTGGATAGCTTTTCCATCTCTGAACTGTTCTGGCAAATTGGAGCATGTTTCTGAACAGTTAATTTGTATCTTTTAAGAGAAATATGGCTCAGCTGTACTTATTCCTGCATTCGAGCATGTGTTTGGTGCTGTGAAGAGCTGCTGTTCTGGGTAGCAGAAGCTGGGAAGGCAGCAGAGACATGAGGTTTCATTTATACCTCCCTTTTCAGGAGGTTGAAGAAAATGGAGTCTCTGACTTCTTGACCTGTTTCTTTTCAGCAGTTCTGGAGTTGTAACCATAATTTGTAGGCATCTGACACTATCTGATGGTCTCACCTTGGTGCTGTGTGAATTCAGCTGTGCTGTCTGTGCTTTGCAATCAATGTGTGCAGATGCCTGGAAGATCAATACTTCCTTCCTCACACTCAGTCTGATCTAGCCCAGTCCCTTGCTGCCTCAGTGTCAGGGAGACAGCTGGTATGGGTGGATGATACACCAAACTAGTCTTAAATAGGCTCATGTTTTAATCAGGGTATTATAAAGTATCCTAGCTACAGAGAAGGCTGGGAGCCTAATGCTGCAAATCCCCTTGTTAATATTTTTAAAGATTGTGTACTGCATCAAATCCAGTGAAAGGAGAATAGTCTTAGTAGACTATAAAGTTCATAGTGCACTTGCTGCTTCACCAAGCTACTGCAGACTTGACAATGTTTGGACCTGAAAACTTATTTAATTTTCAGATGCTCCTGGGTTTGATGACTTGCAGTCTGGACAATAGTGCTTTAGGGGTTGCCTGTGCTACCTGTAAAGCTCTGTAAATACCCTTTACTCCTTCAAGTGGGAGTATACTTGGACTCAGAGGAATTTCTGGGAAGAAGAATGTAATTACAACTTCTGAGAATCTTTTCCTAGACTCTCGTTTTAGTTTAGTTGTGCGTAAGCTAAATGGAACAGTTGATTCATTTCTTCCCTTCCCCAGCCTATACAAACTAATAATCTTGTTTTGCAACACCAATCTTTTAATGAAGTCTTAAATATTTTTAAATTGCTCTTCATCCTGTAGTTTTGTTATGGAGAATGCTTTAAGCACTGAGCAGAACTGGTGATCATATAATTCTTTCCCATCACTTGCCCACCTAGTTCTGAGCTCTGTTGTACTGGTCTGTAGGTTTCCCATTTGCTTCTCCTCACTGGGAACTTTAATAAGGGGATGAGGAAGCCTGCTGAGCTCTGGCTGCTAAATGCAAGAGGTGGGAGTTTCTGTTCTGCAGTGTTGCCAGCTCAGATACTACCCAAATCAAACAATTTTAACTTTATGTAATAATAGGTCAACCACAGAAATTTTTGTATTCTATGTCAGCTGGAAGGATTAGTGAAAAAGTAGTTACAGGTCTGTTCTAGTTTCCTGTCAGCTGCAGGTAGGATCAGAAGAGATGCAGCTCCTTCCCTGCTGTGATCTGAACCCTGGAAGATGTTCTGCCTTATGGAAGCAGGGACAATAGCTGTTCAGTGGGTGGGGTTTGGGTTGTATGCACACATCAGATTCTTCCTCTGCAAGATGAGTAAGGGATGGAAAAATCTGTTTCACTTTGCCTCTGGTCTTGTCTGGTTTTGCAGTTGTATGATGTTACAGTTGTCAGACCAATAATTTGCTACCTTCTCTTAAGCAGGAAATTGTAATAGGACTGTGTGAAAGGCTAGAATCTCCCTGGGTGGCTTTTTCCATCCCACCTACCTGACAGCTGCCTCCTTTCTCCTTACCTGTTCCCCATCCTCAGATGCTCATGTTGCCTGCTTAGCAGGTTTTCAGAAGAGTGCAAGTTCACATATTTGAATTTGCTTACTTTTCTGAGTAAGATTCCTCATGCCCTTCTTGCTTCCTATGGAATTTCTGACATCATGTGTATGTGACAGCTTTGTAGCTTGGCCCTAAATTTGCTGCCTTTTCATGACCTCAGACTGTAGATTTGGTATGTCTGTCTGTCTCTAAATTAATAAGCAAATAGTTTCCCCTTGCCCCTAAACCACTCATTTTCCTCACCTCACTCAGGCTTTCTGTTGTATGTCTTGAGCCAACCATGTAATTTTTCTGACTCTCTCATTACCTTATGTGCTGTGACCAATTTTTTGACAAGGAATTCATGCTCACAGGTGCTGGTAGGGTGTTCTCCTAAGCTGTAGAAAGTCAGATGGGGCAGGTGTGCTCTGTGGTAGCAGCACCAGGTGTGCTTCTCTTTCTCTGCCCCTCTGTGACCCACTCATCAAGGAAGATCATGTGTGCAGTGATGCTTCCTTGGTGCTTGCCCCACTCTTGGGGATTGCTCCCAAGATTAAAAATTTAACTGTTTTCTTAATCTGTTAATTCTTAGTCATCTCTTGGATTGTATCAGCCTGTACTCAGGTGTGTCAGAGCTTCATGGCAGTGGAATGCAGAACTATTATGCTCTGTTAGGAGATACCTATGGCTGCAGAAAATTTATTTGGCATCCACCAGCTATTAATAAGATGCTGGAACAATGATTGTTCTTGCTCTCTGTCATGTGTTTAGTAAGCCATGATAAGATTATCCTATGTGAGTTTAATTCTCCAGGTTTTAGTCCAGTTATGAACCTTACAGTATCCTATGGTAAAGAATTCTAAATTTAAGTGTGCCTTGTTCTTTAGTTTTAAGACCAGTTGGTGGTCACTCTCTACTTCTTTCTTTGGGCTTTATGGACCTCTCAAATACCTGTACCTTTATTCCTTTTTTCTATCCAGCTGAAACATCTCAAGTTATGCTATTCCAAGCCCCATTGTTATCACTGCTCAAGGAAAATAAGTTTAATACCCTTTTAGAACTGAAGTGACAAGGGACATAGTCTGGTGTTCAAAAAGGATGCAAACACTAGGGTTTAAGTGGTATGGTCATGTTTTCTGCTTTATCCTTTGTGTGTTTTTTTGTAACAATTCTTCACTGGTTTTTACTTTTTGTTGGTGCTGAGTAGTAATCTTCTGTTTCTCAAGAAATGTCTGACTGAATCTTCCTTTTCCAGTTAGCAATATCTGATTTAGGCTTGTTTTGTTTCTGTGAGCATTTCTTTTGAGTTATCAATACTATGTTGTATCACACAGTTCATTGCCTGTTTTGGTATATTAATAAGTTGATGGATTAGAAAGAAGTGTATTTTAATTTATTTTTTATGTTTATTGGACATTGATTTCAATAGCAGAGCTGGAGCCTGTTGTAGCACATTAATAATGACTCAAGGCATTGGTTTCCAAGAAAACTGCACACATGCAGGCAATCAGGAAACCTAATCAGAAACCTAAATTAACAGTGTTGGGTTGTTTTGGTCTTTTTACTTCAATCTTTTGTCCCTGAAGTGCATTATAGAACAGCTTAGGAGCTTCACTTCTTCCTGATAAACTCTGCTTTGAAGATTTTCTAATCTTCAAAGAACTGTGCAGAGCTGTAGAGTTGTCCTTAAATCTTAATTGTGCAGCGGTGTGATGCTTTTGTTTCTTGATAGTCTTACATGTGGGATTTTGACAACCTCACCAAGATGGAGATGAGCAGTGCTCTCAAGGAGGGGTTTGTGCTGGTGTTTGTCTCTATGGCAAGACATTATAAAGGCTTTTCCAAGGCACTGCCCTAGTCTTTAGCAATGCAGCTTTTCCACATTTGCTGAGAACTCTCTTGAGCAGCTCTGGAGAGTTTATTTTTCACAGTGATTGTTTATGAACATTATCCTTGGACTGCATAAAACCCTTGCAATTGTGCTTACTTATTAAAAAGCTATTCTTGTTTCTAAGTGGTGAAAACCTATTTTTATGCTCATAAACATAGTGTTTTCTATTTTGGAAGTTTGTTTTGTTTTGGTTTTTTTTTTTTTTACTTACAGGCACTCTTTCTGTGTGCTCTGAAAAACAATGTTTTTGCAACTAGCTTATGGCATCACTTAGAAACAAGTATGTTATCAGCAACAAGATGTTTAGGCAGATCTATCCGTGGCCTCTTAGGAGGGTAACACAACAAACCAGTTAAGAATTCCTCTGCTGTATCCAGAAAAGCAGTGGTGCAGAACTCTTCCCCAGTACTGACTCCTCTGGGATGTTTATGACAGGTCCCTTATTAATTCTGATTTGCATAGATTTAGTAAGGCAGTGTTGCCTTAGTGAGTCACTAATTTAATATAAATTAAGTGAGAAGTCTTTTAATTCAGATTTCAAGTACTGTGTATTTTTGAGTCACTCCATGTGTCATAAGGTTTTAATGTTCTTTTGGTTTCCTGTTATTTGGCCATCTTTTATTACCATTGCTTTAGGTGATAGCTTAGCAAATGCATTTTTTGAGATAGAACCACGGATTGTTGACAACATGCTATTTAAGTACTTCAGTTAAGTGAGTAAGGGACAGATTTGTGACATTATCAGTTTTCTGTTCTCATCCTTCACATGGGTGCAAACACTGTCTTCTCATGCTATACTATTACATGGTAACATAGTACAGACAAAGCCTATGATAAATGGTGGTGTTTCCAACAAAAAATACCTGATGTGGAAGTCAGGAACGAGTGCTTGCATTTAGTGTTTGCAGATACTGTGTCTTTAGGAGGCTCCAATGCAATACAGTTGCTTCTTTCCCAGGAAATACCTTGGCTCTGATAAGTCAACTACTAAAGGTAGAATCATAGTGTCTTTGTAACACCTTCAGGAAGATTTGTACCTCAGAAATTTTTTTTTCAACAAAGTATCTCAGGTGCAATAAACTAGAACACAGAGAGGTAACATGGTCCTGCAATAAATGGCACATTAAGTTGGCAGAACCAGTCGAGGGCCCTCTGCCACTACAGATAAAAGCTCATCTCCTCATGTAGTTTTGCCACATCTGAGTGCTCATCAAAAGATTTGTTTGAACTCTGCAACATTTTTACTATCTTGTATCTCTGCTGTTTCTCCTCTTGGATTAGCCTTTCACTGGGGCTCTGCAAACCCTCCCCCAGATAAGATTTGCCTTTTAACTAAGTGGTTGTTATTAAAGTTGCTGAGCCATTGAGAAGCTGTGCCTGGGAGCAGAGAAAACTGTCATCTTTTTTCCATTTAGATTAGGGAAAAAGAGAAAAAACAGGAAACATGATAAAAGGAAGTAGAATTTTGCTTAATGCATACTTGGTTCTTTTGATCTAATCTAAAGTGTTTTTGAAGAAGAGATTTTTAGTAGCATTCTGAAAATACTTTGTATTTTCTGTGGATAAGAATATCTAAATTATACTAAGAGGGTGTAAATTCACCAAGAAAATACATCTTAATTTCACTGCAAAAGCCAGTCATTGATTTCCTGAACTGATGTCATAGGTACTTGATGTTGTAATTTTTCTCTGTCATATTTCCTGTGGCAGAATTAGTCTGGTCTATCCACTTATCCTTTGAATGTGCAGTCACAATCCTGGTACTAATTTATGTTTTAAAAATGCAGCAGTCTAACACAGATCTAGAACCTGTGCCTTCCATGGCTTTGCTGCCAGGATGAAGCCTGTGGTCTAAGACCTCAAAATGATTGTGATTTGTTGCAGAAGAAAGAGGTGCAAAATTGCTGGAGTTGGGAGTCATGGACTTCAAATGTAGTTTTGAAGTCTGAATCTGTTGTCTTTCTTATAAAAGCAGATTGAATGCCAGGATGCCTTGGAAGCAGCAGCTCGGGCAGAGGGCCTGCCACTGGACACCTCTGTGCATTCCCAGCTGAGAATGCTGGACGAAGAGCATCACAAGGGCAAATACCACCATGGTCTGAATGCACTGAAACCCATACGGACCACTTCCAAGTACGTCTCTAGGATAGAGCATTTGCTTTTCAAACCAGTCACAAAGCAGAATTGCAGATGTAGGTCTGCTGACTGGTACTGGAAACATCAGAATTTGTTTAGCAAGTGTGGCTGGCATGGACCATTTGGTACTCTGAGTGCTTTCAATGAGAGGAGGCTTTGTTCTTCGTGAAGATTTACATTTCCTGTTTCCTTTTTCATTTGTTTGTGATTTTTTTTCTTTAATTCTTTTAGACACCAGCACCCTGTTGATAATGCTGGACTTTTCTCCTCTATGACCTTCTCCTGGCTCACTCCTTTGGCCCACAGAGCATACAAGAAAGGGGAGTTGTTTATGGATGATGTATGGTCTTTATCAAGGCACGAGTCTTCAGATGTCAACTGCAGAAGGTAAAGACATCCAGTTCCTTATTATTTTCTTGTTTACATGTTAGTGTGCAGGCAATGGTGTAGTGTTGCCCTAGAAGAGCATCACTGATACTTTGTTTTGCCTTTCTCAGAATGGTCGAATTCACTTTCATCTTTCAGAGACGAGTTTCTCATGCAGCACAGTTTCTGTAGCCTCGCTGATTTCGGTGAAATTAGAGGATTATATCTTCAGGAGTGTCTTTCAATTCTTCTTCTGATTTTGCATGTCTTTAATCTTGTATTTTTTTTTTTTTATTAAAACACAATTTTATCTCAAGGCTACAGTGAAAGAAGTCTTGTGCTAAAATAATGAGAAATAATACTGTCAGTAGCAAGATGATTTGAATGTGGATCAGATCTTCTGACCAGGTTTTCTTTGGCTAATGAGAATTTCTTTAGGTTTTGACTCTGCAGCTCTTCAGTCAGTTCAAGCAAAGAAAGGCTGTGACAAATCAGTATATTGCAACTGCCAAAGAGATTCCAGGCAGAGAAAAAGCATTGTGTTTTCCATCCCTCTGTCTTATGGAAGTAACACTACACAGACATTTCTCTTTATTTCACAGAATGTATTTCTTTCTCTTAATATTATTTTTTGTTGTGCTGAGCTAGGAAGCACTTAGAGTTTTAACAAAGAAGCACTTATGAGACTGTACCTTCTCTCGAGGTGAAAAATTTATGACATGAGTCTTCTGTTTTCATTAGGCTGGAAAGACTGTGGCAGGAAGAACTGAAAGAGAGTGGGCCTGATGATGCTTCTCTCCGGAGGGTTGTGTGGATTTTCTGCCGCACCAGGCTCATCCTTTCCATAGTGTGTCTGATGATCACGCAGCTCGCGGGTTTCAGTGGACCAGTAAGTAATATCCATCCTTTTTTTAACAACCCCAGAGGGCTCCATCTCATGGCCAACTGTAAAATCTTAAGGTTTCATTGCAGAATCTCTTAAATGTTTTGACTAGCTAGAAATTTGGGGGCAAAATTCCAGAGCCATTCAATAATCCAACATAGGATTCCTACAGCTGATGGATCAGTTGCTGAATACCCAGGCAAGTTCTTGGAGAAGGGAGGGGGAGTTTAGGCATCCTGGAGGAAATGGACTTTTTTTGGTTTTTCTCTTTGGTTTTGAGTATAGTTTAAAGTTTTCCCTAACTGTATAACTTCCTTTTTTCATAAGATTCTTATGTGCAGGTCTTCTAATTGTTTTTCTCTTCGAAATTCTATAAATTTACCTTGGAACAAAATTCAATCTGATAAAACTCTAATTAAAAACTCTAACTCTTAAATTATTGGCATTAAAAACAGTCTTCAAGAAGCGGACCGAAACAATTCTGTGAGAGCACTGCTTGAAAACTAATGTGAGCAGGTCTCAAGAAGTCTGTGGGCATAGTCTTTACTGATCCTGCAGAGAATGGCCAGACAGGTTTCATGTAGAAGTGTTAGAAAACATTGTTGCCTCTAGGAACGGCTGCTGTTTGTTTCTGAGGGTCGTATTGAAGATAACAACATGGGACTTGACATTCACACCATTTTGTCACCTGTTTGTTGCACATGCTGTGCAGATTTAAAGTTGAAATTTTGACTAAATTTATTCTCTACACATTTCCCTTGAGGAGTAGGAGCAGTATTACTGCTAGTAGTACACGTTTCAGTGTGCTGGTAAGCTGGAGGTTCATTTCTTGGGTAAGTACACTTGGGTGCACTGTTAGGCGAAATGTCTTTTTAAAATGTTTTCCTGCTTTTAAGTGTCTTATCAAAATGATGTTCTGTTTTTTAAGTCTTCTTAAAGTTTGCCTTGTTTCATGTAATATGAATAACAATAAATGTTTCTGTGGTATTGTTTTCTTTGTAATATTTTATAGTTGTCTCTATTTTAAAATATATGAACATACTTTGGTAATTAACAATAAATCATGATTAAGGTTTTAACAGCACTAGCTTTTCCCAAGAAGAGCTTCTGTCATTGTTTCACTACAGGGCTTGAGGAGCTGCTTTTACCTTTAGCAAAGAACTTGCAGCAGGGTTACCCCTAATTTCTGTAGTGTAATGGTCTCAATTTCTCAGCCAAACTGCTGAATGAGAGAGTGAGAGGGGAAAGGAAAAAACAAACCAGCTTGATTAGGTGGGGGGCTACTGCTGCAACTGATGCTTGATATGGGTAACTTAAAATTATCTATAGACAGTTGCCCATTTACAGACAGCCTTATTCATTTCTCTGAATAAGGCCCAATTCACTTTAGGGTTCCACCATTTGGCATGAAAATAAGTCTTTACCATCCCTCCTCCCTGTTTTTAAAAATGGCATGCCTCAGGGATATGCCTATGCTGTCTCCTCAGAAGTGTCAGTGCTTTCTTGTATTGTTACACCCTTACAGTCACCTGAAGGTGAAAAGGGAGATCAGGAAAAGCACTTGACTTGACCTCATGTATTGGAGGAAAATTCTAAAAGTGGAGTTAAACACTATATTAAACTTCAAAAATTTTAATTGAATGTCTGATCTTGAAATGCCAGCAAACAGCTGTGGCTTTGCTAATGAGCATTGTGATGGTTATAACTGGAAAGGAGTTGTTCAAGACTTCCTATGTGGATTCTTTTGCTTTGGTTTTGTGTTTTTTTTTTTGGTATCAGATCCTTCAAGGATCTTCCTCTTTTTTATTTTGATAAATTTTGCATCTGGCACAGAATCTAAACCTATAACCTGATGAGTCAGCTGCATGTGTCAGACTGCCTTGTAATAACCATCAGAATGTACTAGTATAGATTATACACTACTTATCTCCAATAAATACTTGCTGCTATTTGATCAGCTACCAAAACTTTCAAGTTCTGGCTGAGGAGCAAAGAAGCTTTTTGATTACTAAACACAATCAGTTTAACTCCAGGTCTGAACAATGTACCCGTTTGCTACTGTTCAGAGCTATTCTTCCCATTTGGGAGGTGGGGAAACTTGCAATCTTAGTGGAGCACAGCTTGACAGTTGGTCAGTGGCTGGAGGGGGAGTGGTAAGCTGCGGGAGGTAAGTTTTGCTTTCCCGCTGGCTCCGGCCGCAGGCTGCCCCGTGCTGTGGCGCCGGCTGCGGCAGTGGGACCGGTGACAGAAGCTGTTCTTCAGCATTTTCAGGATGGCTGTTTTCTGCGTCAGGATGAGGCATTCCTGCCGGGCAGAGCCACCTCCAGGAGCAAAGGTAAGGTAATGTTTATTCCCTGGGAATGCTTAAGACAGCCGAGCAGCTTGTACCAACCACTACGGTAATAGCCACAGGAGCTCTTTCCCCCCTTAGCTTAGTTTGTAATGGTTTTGTTTTGTAAATAACCTCGAGCTGGATTCTTTTCATTAGACTAATATGAATTTGAATAGTACTTGTTCAGATGTAAATGTTAATTTTTCTGTGACTTTTTTTCCCCCCCTCCCTTTTCAAAATTCTTTAATCTGCTGTTTCCTTCTTTTCTTTCTTCCGGAAAAAAAAAATAATTTGGGGTATAATGTAAGCTGGTCTCTATTTCATCATGGGAGATGCTGAATCTATAAAATAGTGCTGCAAAATTGCACTAAAGTTTTGGGAGGAATGAGACCCCAGGAAACATCTGCTATCTTTATACATCCTCTCTTGGAGACTTTCAGCAATGCTGTGGTGTGTGAGAAAATGCTTGCAGTCTGCTACCATGCTGAGTTACAGCTCGTGAGGAAAAAGGGGATTTTCACCCCAATTGCTCAGTGACTCGGTTGCATATGTTGGATTGAATACTGGAAAAAGAAGTCAGTAATCTCCACAGTAACTGCAAGCCAACTGTATGCAGTTGTGATCCAAACAGTCGATGTAAAATTAAATCCGATCAGGAGAAAGCTGGAGTGCAATAGATCTGTGAATGTGAGCTCCTCACATTTGTTCAGTGATCGGTGTGTAAATTTTCTCAGTGGCCATTCTAGAACCCGATGGACATCTGGCTTTAATTCACACCTGTGAAAAAGAGCAAAATTATTTACAGCATGTTTCCTTGGTTCTGATGTGCAGAATTATTTTCCTCTGAACAGATGAATTTTATCTCCATTTTTTTTTTTTGGTTGTTATTTGGTGCTGGGCTGTAGCTATCAAAACCTTTGCTGGAGTAGTGGCATTTTGTTTTTTTCCCTTTCTCTTCAAACTATACAGAACTCTTACTTGCAAAACATAATTTAGCCAAGAGGACTTCAATGGACTATGATGTGAAAGGCTTCTCAAATATTTTCTTTGGTCTCAGATTTTTTTGTTGATTTTTCTTGTGGGCAAAGGTAATTCTCTACTCTGTACTAGTGTATCGAAAGCACCAGTATCTTAAAACATCATTTGTTGAAAAGGTCTCTAAGAAGTCTTTTGCTGTCTGTGAAGCCTTACTGTAGGGTACTTTTGCAACCAGATTTCAGAATTTGTGCAGCCTCAGAAGCCTCCTCTGTTGGTACCTTCAAGCTTGACTTCTTTTGGACTTCGTGAACAAATACCATTCTGTTTTTGTATCTTTATAATTTTGTATAGTTTCAAATCTAGTTTGTTGGAAGCTAAGACTGACTGTTAGATACTAGCCCTTTATAATTACCTTGTATATGCAGATTGTATGTTTATACAATGGCCTACCTGTTGTACAGTAATTTTGAGATGTTACCATTTAAGATGACACATCATTTCAAATAAAAGCCTATTGTTTCGCAGTTAATAACATTTAATGCTGGTGGTTGTGAATTGTATGATGTTATACTGTGCCTTTGGACCACAAAGAGCTGAACTTGGGATTGGTGGTTCTAGGGGCTGTCCTCTTTTTTCAGGTGGTGTTTGAAATGTGATTCCTGAGGTAAAGTGTTTATGTTCTTGGGGGGAGAGGGTATGGGGAGGGATTGAATGGTTAATTTTTTTGTCTTTTTGTTTTTCTCCCCTGTCCCCAATGATTTGTGGTATTGCGTACCTTGTGCTTTCTGCTTGTTTTTTTCTTTACTATTAAACTGCTGATGTTTATTTCCAGGAATGTTTTGCAAATGTCCTTCTCACTCTTCCCCTCTACAACTGTAGGTACATTGTTCCTTTTTATCAAATAAGCACGTTTGAAGCAAACCAAAGATAAAATAAGAGGTCTTAATGTCACATAAAGGAATGTTTCTTAATGTGTGCAGATGTATAAGTAGTGACTATATTTTAGAACTCTTCTATATGATAATGCATTGCTTTCAGCTAACTGACACATTTATGTTAAGTTAGAAGACACGGAGGATTAGAAGCGTGCTGCGAGGAATATGGTTCCAAATTAAACTCTCTTTACTTACTAAATTTGACTCAGTGCTTGGCTCTCAGCAGGGCTTTGTGTTACAGTACTTCTTGTATTGACACCTTTTACTTCTGGAAAGAAGATGCTTTCTATTTCAAACGGCTCTTTTAAAAGCAAAGTAGCCTACTTATTTCTAACTTAACATAAAGTTGTTGTGTGGTCTTCTGGGATGATGGGGTGTTCATGCAAGCTTGCATTTCTTCCTGTAGGCATTCGTTGTGAAACACCTCTTGGAATACACCCAGCAGAGTGAGTCCAACCTGCAGTACAGCTTGTTTTTAGTTTTTGGCATCTTTATGACGGAAGTGGTGCGCTCGTGGTCCCTGGCGCTAACCTGGGCCTTGAATTATCGCACGGGGGTCAGACTGCGGGGGGCTGTCCTGACAATGGCCTTCAAGAAAATTCTGAAGCTGAAGAACATCAAGGAGAAGTCTCTTGGAGAGGTGAGCTGCAGCCTTGTTTTGGAAATGGCAGTCTGAAAAGGGATGTGTAATATAATCCTTTGAGAATGAGCTGTGCCTTAAATCTAAATTATCTGTTCTGTCTGTTTTTCAGCTCATAAATGTTTGTTCCAACGATGGTCAGAGGATGTTTGAAGCTGCAGCAGTTGGCAGTTTGTTGGCTGGGGGCCCTATTGTGGCCATCTTAGGAATGGTTTACAATGTGATTATTCTGGGTCCAACAGGCTTTTTGGGATCTGCTGTCTTCATCCTCTTCTACCCAGCAATGGTGAGTTGGAAAGAGTTAAGACTTGCTTCATTTTTCTTAGGTCAGACAGATGTATAGTTCTGAATAAAAGGTGTTGAAATGTGCTAGATTTAGCCAGTTTGACACTGCACGTTATTGAAGGCATTTATAAGATAGTGTATGAAGCAAAAATTTGGAAACAGGAAGCTCAAAATGATAAAATTAGAAAACAGGACAGGAAAGCTGGTAGATTTGGCAGAGTTTAATATGCATAGCTAAATGAAACTGGAGAATATTCAGGTGCTCATGGTCAAGGTTGGAAAGACATGAGGCCTTCAGCTTGTGTGTGGGAGCTCAGTGTTGCATAAGCAGTGTTCTTGATTTCTTGACTCAACACAAGATTTTGAAAAACACCACATCTGGCACAGCTTCTTCTTGATGAGGTACTCCTGCCTCTGCTTCTGCTGAGCTGTGAAATAGGCTAGTTCAAGCCAAAATCTTCTTGCCTTTGAGATGTCTATAAGGCTGCTGTAGATTCATCACTAATAGTATTCATAATAGATATTTTATAAACCATGGAGGCTGAATACTGTGAGGTCCAATTTATCTGGCCAAAAGTAAGGATTATGTGGTGGGAATTATGTTTAGAGGGGAATGAGGAGTGGAGTTTGAACATGTTTTCCACTTCTTTCCTTCTTTATTGATGGGGGACTTCAGAAGAGTTTTCAGGAGCATGAAGGGCAAGGAGCTAAAACTTCCTAAAGTAGCGTGTTGAGTTTGAATTTCAGACCAGGAATGGGATGAGTGTAGAAGTAGCAGATACTTAAAAACATGTGAAACAATGTTCTGTTTTTAGATTAGTCTGGTAAAAATGCTAAAAACTGTTTTATTACCTTCATAGCACTGGCATAGACTAGAAATTGATCTGGCTGAACAAAGTCCTGATGTGCTTTATAGAGTCAGGTTAAAAGGCTGGCTAAAATGGGTGCATTTATCATGAGGGTCAACTTGGTGTGTCTTTAGGTTAACTTTGTGCTTCAGAAAGTTTAACTGAACTGGTACTATTCAATATTGGTAAAAGTGCATACCTTTATTCTCACAAACTTTCATTGAAATTTGCTATCATGAGTCTGGTGCTTGCTGCAGATGGGGCAGGAGGAAATGAATGGTGTTTCCAGCCTGAATTTTGTTAGAGCAGCAGTTGCCTGACCTTGAATCCCTTTTTCAGATTAAAAATTAATTTTCTCTGGTAATTAGGAATTGAATGTACTTGCTTTTTCTGAGTTGCCATTAATGTTTTATGGTGTTGTCTTTTGTTTCAGATGTTTGTGTCACGCCTCACAGCTTATTTCAGAAGAAAATGTGTGGCAACAACAGATGAACGTGTGCAAAAGATGAACGAAGTTCTTAATTATATTAAATTCATTAAAATGTATGCCTGGGTCAAACCATTTTCTCAGAATGTTCAAAGTGAGTTCCCACAGTCTGTAAATGTCTTCTCTGGTGCAGATGCCCCATTGCTTTGTAGCCTGGTGCATCCTGACTTTGTGCTGTAGATGCTGATGTACGAGCAGTGTAAGAACACTGTCATCCTTCAGGCTCCTCTGTGTGATGTACAATGGGTTGGACAAACAGACCTGCTTCTAAAATGTCACCTTCTAGTATAATGATGTTTGTGGCATGACACTAATCTTAAATTTTTCAGTTTGGTTCCTCTTTTAGCATTTAATAAATGTGCTGGCTGCTCAATTTTTAAAAAGATTGAGAAATCCCTATATTTGTGTGGAGATTTACAGGCCACTGTAGTTTCCTCCTCTATAATGGCTGTCTTTATGAGAAGGTTTATAATGTGATAAACACTAAAGCACAGAGTTAGGCCTCTTACTCAGTGTTTATAGTGCTATGGTACTGTCTGTTGTGTGACTCACAGTTCAGATGTGCTGTCCCTGTTTGTATTTGTAGAAATTCGTGAGGAGGAACGCAAAATCTTGGAGCGTGCAGGCTACTTCCAGAGCATCACTGTGGGAGTAGCTCCCATAGTGGTTGTCATTGCCAGTGTGGTGACCTTTTCTGTCCATATGATCCTTGGCTATGACCTTACAGCAGCTCAGGTAAACTGTGGAAAGTATTCTTTATGCTATTGCCCCTGTGGCTTTTTTGCTGAGCCATTTCTCGTGTGGCCAGGCTGTGTCTTTGCTCTCAGAAGTGAACAGCTGATGGCTGTGACAGCAGCAGGTGTAGTCTTATGTTTTGCACAAAAGGCTCTTGGTGCTCTTTTGTCCTGACTTTCCTCAGAACAGGTTTTGGGCTGAATGTAAATGAGTCCCCCTGTTTGCTGTTCAGATGGGGCATTGGGGATTACTGCATGTTTTTGTTTTGCAGTGTGCCTGGATGCAAACAGCACAAATGTCTAAAAATAGGATTTGAATTTGTGCCTTCACTAGTAGGTTAATGCAGAATTTTCTGGCTGCTGTGTTTGTTAGACCTACAGACAGAACAGTTCTGTCTTGGTCTGTTAAAAGCACTGGAGAGGGAGCTGGGTAGATCTGCTGTTTTCTGCTGCTTGAGAATGTTGAATATTTAAATGGTTGTTCTTAGGCTGGGCTTTTTCTACAGTTTTGACTTGCTGCAATATTTAAATGGTTGTTCTTAGACTGGGCTTTTTCTACAGTTTTGACTTGCTGCTGTACCATTTCAGCTTTTAGAAGGCTGGACCTGTTAGAATATTGCATCCAAATGTGATTATTTTTCTTGTCTTGATTTTAGGCATTCACAGTGGTCACTGTCTTTAACTCAATGACTTTTGCTCTCAAAGTAACTCCATTTTCAGTGAAGTCACTGTCTGAGGCATCTGTTTCTGTTGACAGATTTAAGGTAAGCAGTCATTTGGCCTCACAGTTTTCACTGTAAGTGTGGAGTGTTGTATGTGTTCAGTAGATGCAAAGGGAACACTTGCAAGGTAATATGATTTTAATGGCTGAAAAGTTATTTTTCTTTACACTTAGCGTTCTAGATTATTTGATTCTGCAAGAGATACAAATCCAGTGAAGGAATATTAGCAGTTTAACAATAAAATAATACCACTGTTAGAAGCAAAATAGTCTGATTCACTGATTTGACAATTTTGATGTTGGCCACAGGAAGAGATAAGAGTGAAGGGACTTGGTGGCTCCCTGTATAATAATTTTTGACTCCATTTTAAGAACATCTGTAGGAAAAGACTGCAACATGTGTACAATGAAATTTTATGCTTTGCTAATAAAACCTTTTGAAAATACCAGGTGTTAGGCAAGCAGGTTGACAAAAAAGTGGTCATAGAACCCTGAGGTTTTATATTTCCAGACCAGATTAAGTGGCTGAAATTCCCCTATATCAGTAAAATGGAATTGTGATCTGGTGAAACAGATCTATGGCAGAAAATGTAAAACCCTGATAAAAGAACAATCTTATCTCACATCATGGGGATTGGAGGATGAATACACTGTGTGTACTTAATGAACTCAGAGGGAAGGCCTTTACTTTGTCTTGTCTCTTGAAGATAACAGTGTATTACACATTGTGGAAATTTCCAAAATGGAAAATAGCACTTTGCAAATAGGAACTTTCACAAGTGTTGACAGATACATGGATTCTGTGTAATGTATTCATGAAACAAACCTCTGTGTGAGAAAAACAGGGTCTGAAAGAGTGGTTTTGAGCTTCTTGAGCTTCTGTTGTTTTTGAGCAATTTTGCTTCATCTTCTGTCAGCCTAAAATCAGCCTTGCCTAAATCCAAGTGCACTAAAGGGAATTTTATGGGAGGGAAGAGAAAGAAAAGGGAAATTGAACTATCTCCCAGTTTGACTATAAACTGTGTAGGAAATGTAATATAAGGTAGAGATACTCTTGACATCCCAGTAAAAATTTAACTGGCTTTTTTGCTCTGTAAATGAGTATGAGCTTTCTTATGAATGTGTGATTCAGACATAGCAATTGTAAGAATAAACAAGGCTGAGAAATTTTTAGTCACAAAAGACTACTTGGTTCAAAACAAACTGTGTAAGTGGCGAACATTTTATCTTGTAATTAAACTGTGTGAAAAATGTCTTCCTAATCTGTTGATTGTAAATACTGATGGATGTGGTGGAAAACATGATACAGTGGACTTAGTGGCTTGCTTCTTATTGTCAAGTAGTCTGAGATAGATCAGCAACACTTGTGCAAGGTGACTTTTTCTCAGCAGAAAAGTTCATGGTAAAGGCTCAAGTTAAAAGCCATTCTGTCTCCTTCCCTAATGAGTTGGTGTGCAGGACAAGTCAATCACTTTGTCTCACTTTCCAACCTGTGTGTTCTGCTCATGAGTTTTTAATCTGGAACATACAGAGCTGCAGTTGCAAACAGTGTCAGAGCAATAAGCTCCTGTCATACCACACCCAGAGTAGTGCAGTCCTGTGAAAGTCGAGTGTATCCAAGTGCTTCCACCACATCCAGGAATGCCCCCGCCACTCAGCAGACCTGGAGTTAGTTACACTAATGAGCTACCTTTTGCTCTTCAGCTTCCTCCTACTGTATAGCCTGATGTGTTTTGCTGCGTGAGTGTGCCGTAGGCTTGTCTCCCAGTCTTGATCAGGTGTCTCATCTTTACACCTCTCTCACAACTCCTATCAGAGTTTATTTCTAATGGAAGAGGTTCATATGATAAAGAAAAAACCAGCCAATCCTCACACCGCGATAGAGGTGAAAAATGCCACCTTGGCTTGGGACTTCTCCCACGCCAGCGTCCAGAGCTCACCAAAGTTGACCCCCAAAGTGAAAAAAGACAAGAAAGTCTCCAAGAGCAAGAAAGAGAAAATGAAGCTGCAGAATGAGGGACAGCAAGCTGTGCTGGCAGAGCAGAAGGGCCATCTTCTAGTGGACAGTGATGACCATCACAGCCCCGAAGAGGAGCACAAAATCATCCACCTGGTTAACCTTCGGCTTCAGAGGACTCTCTACAACATCGACTTGGAGATAGAAAAGGTAAGAAGAAATGAAAGGAGGGAATTTGAGCTTTTAAAAGGCCTCATTTTAGCTGCCCCCTGGAACAGAGAGCTGTGTGCTGTTTCATTTTGCATGAAATGGAGCATATTGCTTTTGTGCACTCCTGTAATATCCATGGCAACCGCAGTATCCAGGATGCAGTGTCTGATCGTGCTGTAAACAGCTGTGCCATTTTAGCAACTAGATCTTTGCAAACAGCCTGTGAAACAAGGGCAGACTCTACTGCTTCCACATCCAGCTGAGGCTTTTGCAGCTCTCAGGACTGTGTGAGCCACTGAGCTCAGAGAATCTGCAGGGCACCAGGTACCCGTGGGGTGCTGGTGAACAGTGTGTTCCTGCAGTGGTTTGATATTTTTGCAGAGTTTCAGCTGTATTCTGGGTGAACATTTTAGGTGATTAGGTGTTCCAATGGAGAATAACAGTACTTTTCATTGAAGATGGTGCAATTTTCTTCCTTGAGAATTTATGTACCATAGGATGCAGGTTCTCAAAAATTTTAGAAGTTTTTGGAGCTATTACTCCTAGATGGGTAAAAGCATGTAAGATGTCAAAGAAAAAGCATTGAACTTAATACATGACATTTTCTACAAATACAAAAGCTTTTCAGTCTGGCAGTTGGATGTTGTAATAATGGGATCCATATATTCATGAAGATATTCATGGTTAAATTGTCTTATGTAGTTATACAAATAAAGGGATAGTTTAAATTATTTTAAACAATAAAAATACCTATTTTTAAACACTGGGGGAGAATGCATATAGGTTTAAAAATTGCCTGAAAGAGGAGTACACTTACTTGAAAATGTCAAGGCTGATTTTGTCTCAGAAGTGTGCTATGGAGACAAGGCTGCAATGTGTTCCACAAGTGTCTATATACCTTTTTTCTTCACTTTACAGTTTTTACAAAAGGAACAGAAATAGTTTTGATTAATTTATTTGTTTAATGTGGGTATCAACCCATCCATTTTACTGCAGAGAAATTCTTCAAAGTGACCAAATTCTAGTCTTAGTATTTTCTTAGTATATTTTCTTAGTATGTTTTGCTTAGTAAATCAGATCTAATAGGCAAGGAATTTTACTGGACCCATATATACTAAGTTCTGCTTTTCTTTTGGGCTTTTCCTCTTTATACCTTTCTTGCTTTATATCAAAAGCATCCTCGTGCACTCTGTTCAGGCAGGCTTTTGGTTTATTGATCCTCTGGGCCTGTATCTCTAGTAAAAAGGAAGCTGATCTTAAAATAGTTTTGTTTTTACCTGTAGAATTTATTTCAGTTTTATTTCACTGTGGGGTTGCATTCACTCTATACAATTTGAGTGTTAAAATGCTGACTCTTGGTTTTTTTTGTCTGTTAAGTCACTTTAAAGCTGTCATTCGTATCCAACTGTCCTCACAGAGGGTACTAAAGGTGGTCTGAATTCTGAAAGGGTTGAAGAATATGAGAAATGAGTACCATAATGCTTTCCTTTCTGTCTAGGGCAAACTTGTTGGAATTTGTGGCAGTGTGGGGAGCGGAAAAACTTCACTTATCTCAGCAGTTTTAGGACAGGTGAGAAATCCTGTTTTGAGTACTTCTGCTCTTCTTTCCCATCTCCTATTTCACTTACTTGTACTCTTAGAAGGAAGTGTGTTCCAAGCACGGGGCAGCACGAGCTCACAGCTGCTGTAATTGCAGATGACCCTGTTGGAGGGGAGCATCGCGGTTAGCGGGACGTTCGCGTACGTGGCCCAGCAGGCCTGGATCCTCAACGCCACTCTGCGGGACAACATCCTCTTCGGCAGGGACTACGATGAGGAAAGGTTCGTCTGAGTGCTGATTTGCATGAAAGCTTAGTAGTTCTTGGCCCAAGTGTGGGAAGAATTTAATGCAGAGTACACTGCAGATAAAGCCTCTGTGTCCCTCTGAGTCTCCTCTAAGTCCCATTTAGGATCCCGCCTCTCTCACATGTGGCTCTGTGGCTGGTGGCTGTCACTGCTCCTTGCAGTGATGCTGCATCTCATTCTGCACCTCTGGTTTCAGCAGCTGCTGTGTGCAGCACTGAAGTGATATTTGCTCTTGCTGTGCTGGCCTTGCCCTCTTCAAGCACAACTGCTGTGTGCAATGTACCGACATCTTCCATGCCCCCCTCCAGTGGGGGACTTTTCTGTGGCCCTTAGCCAGCTATCCCTGAAAAGAAACTGTCTCTTTATCCTCACAATGCTTCTGAAGTAGGTGATTAATTATTACCCTTGGTTTTCTCCTGGGAATCCAAGGCAGATGATTTGTTTTAGACTGCTGGAATATCTGCTATTAGTGTAGAAAATGAGATAGCTAAATAACTGTGGAGAAAATCAGTGTTCTTCACTATTTATCTCTTGGTTCTTCAGATACAATACTGTGCTGAATGGTTGCTGTCTGAGGCCTGACCTGGCCATCCTTCCAAATGGGGACCTGACAGAGGTGTGTTTTACTTATACTAAACTAATTAATAGATGGAGAAAAGCAGTTTGGCTTGGCAGACTAAACTGGAGTGAGGGTACATCAGTCTGGGGTGCATATGAGCCAGGCTGTTGAATGCAATCTCTCGAGCTGAGGTTACCCATGTGGGCCCTGGACTGTTAAGAGTTGTATCCTGTTTTTTACTCAGATGTTGACTCTTTGGGAACTTTTTCATGTTGTAAATTTCGCTGCCTTAACAGGACCTATTTGAACTTAATTTAAAATACCTGAGAAAAAACATGGCTATGTTAATTCATAAAAGGTAAAATAAGCAAAGAAAGTACTGCCACATTTCAAGCATATTAACCTTGAGTTTGAATGTATAATGTTATAATAATAATGTCACAAAGTGGACACTTAACTAGAATATGTATTAATATATGATGTTATGGGGAAGTATATTTATATAAAGAAACATTATTCTGGTCACCTGTGTTGCATGGTGCTGAAGAAATAAAATAATGGGTGTGTGTCTCTGTGCAGATTGGTGAACGAGGGGCTAACCTGAGTGGGGGACAGCGTCAGAGAATCAGTCTGGCTCGAGCCCTGTACAGTGACAGGGACATTTACATCCTTGATGACCCCCTTAGTGCCTTAGATGCTCATGTTGGAAATCACATTTTTAACAGTGCAATAAGGAAGCACCTGAAGTCAAAGACTGTCCTTTTCATCACACATCAGCTTCAGGTACTGAATCTCTCATACTTTCTTGAAATGGTTTGTTAATTAGTTGCCTTCATACTGGAAATTGCTATGCTCTGACCTGTGACAGGACAACCTTGTCTGTCTATAGAATTTGTGATTTACATTTATCAACTAGGTTTGCAAACTTGCACTGAGCACAATTTAATTGTTTATTTGATACCAGTGCTGCTTGGTGTCTGATTGGGACTGGTAACACTTGGCTAAAGAAAACTTACCAGAGAAATAAATACCCTGTTCAAAAATATTTTTGCCAACTTGCTATAAAGCTATTTCATCACAGCAGAAAACAGTGTCAGTAAATCAGAGCTATGTATCTAAGATTTTTTTCTATCTTCTGTGCATAGAAATATTAGTGCTTAGTCTGTCAGTGTTTGCAGTGTTTAAGTATCCTGAGTCATGAGTTCCATAAGAGATTGGTTTTGATAGGATACAAAAACTTTTTATTTGTGCAGTGTGAGTAATCATGGTGCTGTAGTCAGAGGAGGACTCTGCAAATCAGCTGTTATGTGGGAATAGGTGTGCTGTGTGCCAGTGTCTGCAGGCTGCTGAGAGGGGGTGTGTGGGAGTGTTTGGTTACTGAATGTCGTGATGGAGACTTGTTCTCTCTGCCATCTTCTCCAGTATCTTGTTGACTGTGATGAAGTGATCTTCATGAAAGAAGGCTGCATTACTGAGAGAGGCAGTCATGAGGAACTGATGAATCTAAATGGAGATTATGCAACTATTTTTAATAGCCTACAGCTGGGAGAAACACCACATATTGAGGTACTTGTTTGCTTTAAAGTGCTCTGAATCTTGACTATTCTGATGTGAACAAGTGATGTTGGAAAACTGGAAAATGGATTCACACATTTTCATGTGTTGATCTGACCAATGAATTTCCTATAGAATAATCTGTGCTTCATTAGCACTTTGTCACACTTTGGTTTTAGGGAATATGGACTGGAGAGGACTCTGCCAACGAGCTCATGAGTTAATCACGAAAATATTGTAGTGTGTCCCCTGGTGATGCTCAGAGCAGGAAGTTTGTCTCTCTTATTGTACACCCCACTCCTTAATTTACCTCCAAATTAGCACAGATCACTAAAAACCTTTGTCTGAAAAAATTTTTTCTGGCTTCTTTTATTTCTTTTTCAATGGAGTGTGACTGAGGCACAGCACACGTGACACAACTTGTCAAAAGTTAGATGTGGCAGTATTTTGGAAGCATAACTGAAAATGCTGTGTTTTGGGGGAGTTTCAGAAAAAAAAATTTTTGCCTTGACACTAATTCTGTTATGAAAAAAGTCTGTAAATGAAAACTTGGGTATATGCTCTAGTATTTTAGTTGGTGCAAAAAATGTAAATCTAGAAATTAACAAGAACCATTCAGTACAACAACATCTAAATTTTCAGCAATTTAATTTTCCCACCCTTCTGCTCTTTGATTCCTGAAGTTAATCTCTGGAGTAAGGATCTTTGCATTTTGTTTTATCATAACTTACTTGTCTAAACTTTGTGTACATTTTCTTTTTAGAAAGAAAAGATTAAAAGTACATCAGCAGTTTATTTTTTAAGAGATGAGAGGCTCCTTACTCACAAGTTGCAGACATTTGAAACAAAACATTTCTGAGAAGGAAGCATTATATAAGAATTACAGATATAGAAGGAGCTTGGTGACACATTCTCCTGGCAGATATTTATGAAAAAAGCAAAAGGATATAATGCCTTGCTCTCATATCCTTTGAGGCATGAAGATTATAGTTCTGCCATTTTAAGACAAATATAATGATAGTGAACAAGAGATTCTCCAGTCTTCATGCTTGGCTGACTTTCAGTGTTGCTATAAACAAAGTCCTAGCTCATGGAAGGACCATTAAATTGCATTCCCTATGGGATAAGAATAAATGGATGATCAGTTGGATTCTCTGTGGTTTGATCTCATGTAAAGTGTGGGGATACAACCCTGGACATGTGTAAGGAAGAGGTTTCAGTCCATGTAAGCTGACTCTGAACAGGCAGTAACTCCCAGTTATGGGAAGATGGCTGAGTTTAGAGCAGTGCTTGTGTGTGCACTTCAGTGTTTGACATTGGATTTCTGGAAGATCAAGTTACCCTGACTTTTCTTAAGAGAGCTCTCATGAAATGTCTCTAAATACTGGGGTGTTTGGGGAAAAAAGCCTCTTAAAGATTTTGTGAGTTATTTTTACAAGGGATAAAGAGATTGTATCTTTCTTGCAGTAGTAGGGGTATCATTCCTCTACCATGTACACTCATAATTTCACTGATTCTGGAAGTTAACCTTGTACTCTACCTGTTCAGCTTAGTAGTAGCTCAGATTAATAGAGAAGGAGAATTTAATCCACTGGAGTTGGCAATCATCTGTAATAACTGTGAAGTTAATAATCCTCCTTGACCTGAATGCTGAGCTATTGAAAACCTTTGTCCTTAGGTGGCAGCTTAATAAGTTTGTGTTTAGATATGAAAACATCAAAGCAAACTACTCCAATATGTTTAGTGTCATTGTTTTCCTGCAGATTAATATAAAGAAGAACACAAACAATTCACTGAAAAGGCCCCAGGATAAAAGTACCAAAACAGGGTCTGTGAAGAAGGAGAAAGTTGTAAAGAAGGAAGAGGAGGGTAACTATGTAATCAAATTTCTGGCTGTAATTATTTTGTACTCCAATAAGCTCAAAACATGTGCTTCAAAGTATATTGTTAATGTACCTCTCAGGTTTTGGAAGCTGTCTCAATCCTAATCACTTAGTGTGGTTGATAGGATGCAGGCAGTGGGCAAAGAACATTCATTAATTCATTAAATGTGGGTGTCTGTACAATGTTTTTAAGTTCAAACAGGCTCCTGTTGGTCAGGTGCCAAAGGAGCTGGTACTGCCTTGTTTCCCACACCACCTCTCCCTCCTGTCCTAAGAGGGCCATGTGTACAGCTTGGCACTCAGTCCTGGGCAGGACATGGCATTTGTGGATGAAGGGAAGGTCTGACCTCTGTAGTTCTCTGTTTAATGTTGGCTTTGAACTTCAGGGTTTAAAAAGCAATAGTGAGGCAAATCCCAGCCTAACATTTAAGTCTGTGCTGATGAGACTTTTTCAGCTGTACCATGACATAAATGATTCTGCAGAAGAAATGTGAGTTTTTGAAAAACTGTTTGAATCACTGAGTTCTAAGAGTGCAGAGTATGTTTCTGAAAGTATTCTGCACAGTTTGAAAGACTAGTTTTGTGTGTGCTCACAAGTTTAGAGGAGTTTCATGGAAGAGCTTTCTTTCCCTCATTCCCTCTTCATCCTCTGTTGTTTCACAGGCCAGTTGGTCCAGTTGGAAGAGAAAGGCAAAGGCTCTGTCCCCTGGTCTGTTTATGGTGTCTACATCCAGGCAGCTGGAGGCCCCTTTGCATTCCTCATCATCATGGCACTGTTTGTGCTGAATGTGGGCAGCACAGCTTTTAGCAACTGGTGGCTGAGTTTCTGGATCAAGCAAGGCAGTGGAGTAAGTTAAATAGCTATTCTGCTCTTGTGTCTAATGGGCTGGAGGTTTGCTCTGCTAGACTAATCTCAAACAGTCCTGTGAGACCAAATGGTGCTTCCTAATTTAAATAAGTTGTAAGGCTCCCCAGGAGGTGGTCTCACTAGGGAGTTCATCTCCAAGAATAAGAGAGCTCCAGTAATAAGGAAGACACAGCAGTTCGTGTGGTTTTATACTGCCCTCTTGTTCCTTTTCTTGGTTGGCCTAAGAAAAGGAAGTGAAAATATGAAAGGGCCAAATAAGCTAATTTTAGTGTTGTTTTTTGTTTAAATGTGATCTCATACCTAACAGGATAATTTTGGTTAAAATATGGCTTTGAGTCAAATGACTTTTGGAAGTTACTTTGAAGATTCTAATGACCTGGGGTGGTTTGGCTTTTTCCCACTCTCAAGGCTTAGATTGCAAGTCTTGTTGCATTTAAAAATCCAAATATAACTGCAGGAGTTTTTTGTGGGGGCACAGAGAGCAAGCTACTAATCTCAGAGATGAAATAATGAAGCGCAGATGGCCAGCAATATTGGAATCAGCAATGAGATCCTTAAACATAATTAAAGATCAAAAATAAAAGAGAATGAGAATGTATAACAGTGTGACAGAAAAGAATTTATTGCACAGTGGCAGAAATAACAATGGTGTTTGATAGCAAGAGCTATCCAAGGTGAAAATGCTGTATAATAGGAGTGATGGTATGGAAGTATCTGACATTGCTCAGAAGACCACAAGAAATAAGCATGAAATGAGAGATTAGGAATCAAATGAAATAGGCATTTTGGTAGTATTTTGAAAGATATTGTAGGAAAAAGGTCAAGGGCTACAAATCTACAAGTCAAGCATCTCTGCCAGGGAAAGCTTTCTGAAGTATTCAATGGTCGCTGAAGTACTTTAAAGAAGAAATACCAAATATGGTGGGAGGAGACACAAGGCAGTTAAATTCTACCACATGTATATATGCTTCATCTTTGTCTTAACCAACCCCTAAAACCTTGAATTTTCTGCAGAACACCACTGTGACTTTGGGAAATGAGACTGTCATAAGCAACAGTATGAAAGATAACCCTCACATGCATTACTATGCTGGCATCTATGCACTGTCCATGGCAGTTATGTTGATCCTGAAAGCTGTTCGTGGTGTGGTCTTTGTAAAGGTATGTGCCCAGTGCTGGTGTTGGTCTCCCCCTCCTCCTATTTCTGAAAATTGCTGTCACTGTGGTTCTTCTGGTCATCTCCCAAGAGAGACTTTTGAACCAGAGAAAGTCAGTCATGGACTGTGATGTTTCCATAGGCAGCTCTTGAAGCTGAACTTCTGCCCAATTTAATAGCTTCCTCCATTGGTTGGAAGCACAGAATACAATAAAAAACCTCTCATGGTTGTAGAGAGAAACGGAGTAGAATATTTTGGTGCCAGAGGAGATACAGAGGCAGGAAGGCAAACACTGTTTTATAACCCTGCAATGTTTTCTGCATTGTCAGGGTACTCTCAGAGCATCTTCAAGGCTCCATGACGAGCTCTTCCGGCGGATTCTGCGTAGCCCCATGAAGTTCTTTGACACTACACCCACTGGGAGGATCCTCAACAGGTTTTCCAAAGACATGGATGAAGGTATCTCTCACTGTGTGCCCTGTCAATCCCACATTCAGACCTGCCAGTTAACTCCTGAATACTCTCCAGTCTGTTGTTGTTGGGGTGATTATACCCTATGTCTGCTGCCAAATGTGCACTTTCAATAAACACAGCAGGAGCTGGGACATACCTGGGTCATGATTCTAGAAGGCAGCTGATAGCTCAGGTCTCTTCATTCACTTATGAAGAAGGAAATGTGCAGCTGCTCTTGTACCTCCAGGCTGCACAGGGGCTCTCAGCAGTTAATGCAGGGGCAACTTAAAACATTAGAGTGAAGCTGATGTGCAGAGGTGGTAATTAGGTCAGAGTTCCATCAGTGCTGTTTCTGCAAATGGGAATAATTAGACTGCCACTAACTCAGAAGGTAAAAACATCCCAATAAAAATGTACATTTTTAATTTGAATAAACCAAGTGAAATCACTGACCTTGTTACTGATGTTCAGCTGGTCTGAGCTGATTTATATAGGTTGTTTTAGTTTTCTGTACTCCAGCTCTTCCTCTTTTCCTTCCATTTCACCAGTTGACGTTCGCTTGCCGTTTCAAGCAGAAATGTTCATCCAGAACGTCATCCTCGTGTTCTTCTGTGTGGGGGTGATTTCTGGGGTTTTCCCCTGGTTCCTAGTGGCAGTGGGGCCCCTCATTGTTCTCTTCACAGTTCTGCACGTTGTGTCTAGGTAAGTGCACCAGCTGCTTTGGCTAAAAGTACAGGTACTTTCACCTTCAAGTAAAACACAGTGGTTGGCATGTGCTGGTTCTACATGAAACCCACAGTGCTTCTTTCCTTCCAGAGTCTTTATTCGAGAGCTCAAGCGGCTGGACAACATCACACAGTCTCCATTCTTGTCTCACATTACATCTAGCATCCAGGGTCTCTCCACAATCCATGCCTACCACAAAGGACAGGAATTTCTGCACAGGTCAGTCTAGATATCCATCTGGGAATGGTGGAGCACAAAGCTGAATGCAACAGCTTCTGGCACTCAGAAGGATTTATTACTGAGGTCTGATGGATCATTGGTTCTATGAGTGAAAGTTACTTTTCTGGGAAAAAAAATTGGGAGAACAGAAGGGTAAGGGAAAACTGGGAAGAGCCGTGGTGGCATCCCAGGTGAATGCTTTCCTCTGGAATTCTCTGCAGTGCAGCAGGTGGTAATGGTGAGGATAAGGTTTTGGCCATACTTTTTCCTTACCAGTATGTACTTTTCATCAGGTGCTGCTTGTACTTTCTGTAGATCATTTCTCATGATGTTATTAGCATTAACCAAACCTCAGTGAGAGTATTGATGAGCTGTTAGTCTCTGTGCACCTGTGTAATTGGAGAGCTTTTATCAATTACTTCAGTGACCATTAACCACCTTGTTCACTGTGCTTTTTTTCCGTAGTATAAACTAAAATATTTAAAACAAATGTTAATGAGGGAAAGTGAAACATTTCTCTTGTGCATGGTAATTGCTTCCCAAGAGAACCTTCTGTAACAGTATCAGGGTTTTGCAGGTGCAAGGTCATGAGGCCAAGGGTGTGGAAGCAAAGCCTAGAGAAAATTGCCTCAGGAACTCTGGAAAGACACTGTTACACCAGCAGTTCTGGCTTTATGAATCTCAAGTGTTTCTCCTTAAATATACTCTCTCAGCTCTTCAGTGTCAGGATTGTAAATTAAGTCGTTTCTGATGTGCTTTAATTAGGTGTCACCAGTTCTATCAAAACTTAATTTGCTTTTACACTTGTGTATAAAATAACACATATTCTGAAGCTGCTGTTACCTATGGAGTAATTTGTATTCACTGAGCATCTTCTGGAAGGTCTTGCATAGGTGAAGGAGTGGTGAAAGTTTGTAATGCCCCTGACTTTGATTCACCCCAGCAAAATTCATTGTTGTAGACAGAGACTTGGTGATTTGACTTTGGAGAGTGTGAGCTAAGTACATATCTGACATTACACAGGAAAGTTTGCAAACCTTGCTGTCATATTTTAGTTTCAAACTTGGTCAGTGACGAGTCTTCCCACCCTGAATCCTGATACTGGAACAGGGGTTTAAGTAGGTCTGATATTTGTAGAATACCAGGCTCATGGAGTCTACTAACCTTTGCTGTGTTTGTTTCAGGTACCAGGAGCTGCTGGATGACAACCAGGCCCCGTTTTACCTGTTCAGCTGCGCCATGCGCTGGCTGGCTGTACGGCTGGACATTATCAGCATTGCTCTGATCACAACCACTGGCCTTATGATCGTCCTCATGCATGGCCAGATCCCTCCTGCCTATGCTGGGCTGGCCATCTCATATGCTGTGCAGGTGAGTGTGGCCACACACTGGAACACTTAATTTCTCTTTTAATGTAGCTATTGCTATTGAGCAAACAGCGCTCAGTGCTGGCTCAGAGGAGCTGCAGGGCTCAGAGCACTTGTGTTGGAGCTGCTGTTTGGCCTCTTCTGCCTCCTTGTGGAGGTGAAATTAAAGAGCTTAGATACATCATGCTTAAAGCTGTTGCTCTTGGGAAATATTTCTAAGCTGCTGGTTTCTCAAGGGATTCATAAATTATAGTGATTTTAAAATGATCTATTAAATTAACTTGCCTTGAACACTTCAGTTATATGGTGCCCAATGCCAAGAGTAATTGTATCAAATATCATAGAATTGTTTAGGTTGGAAAAGACCAATAAGGTCATTGAGTCCAGCTATTATCTCAGCAATGCCAAAGCTCACCACCAAACCATGTCCTGAAGTGCCACATCTACATGGCTTTTAAATATCTTCAGGATTGGTGACTCCATCACTCCCCTGGACAGTCTGTTTCAATGCTTGGCAAATCTTTTGGTGAGGAAATGTTCCTAACATCCAATCTAAACCTCCCATTGAACAACTTGAAGTTGTTTCCTCTTGTCCTATTGCTTAAGTGGAAGAAGAGAACAAACCCTACCTGGCTACACTCTCCTGTCAGGGAGTTGTAATAAGAGCCCTGAGCCTCCACCTCCCTCAGCTGCTCCTCACAGGACTCCAGACCCTTCCCCAGCTCTGTTGCCCTTTTCTGGACACATTCCAGCACCTCAATTACTGTCTTGTAGTGAAGGGCCCCAAACTGAACACAAGGGTTCAAAGTGGGACCTCACCAGTCCCAAGTACAGTCACAGCCCCCATCCTGCTGACCACATTCATCTCTTAATTCAATAACAAGTCACAGATCTAAAAATTTGTCTTTGTTTTCTTTCACCACTTCAGTTAACAGGGTTATTCCAGTTTACAGTCAGACTGGCTTCAGAGACAGAAGCTCGTTTCACCTCGGTTGAGAGGATTGACCACTATATCAAGGTAGGACTGTAATGCATTCAACTGCCTGTTGTGAAGTTTTGTGTTGCTTGTTATGTTGCTGACCTCAGCCAGAGTCTGCCTTAGTACAGAATGTGTGTTCCTGATCTTGGAAAGGCACTAGAGCCTGTGCTGTAACACTGCAGAGTGAGTTTGTTTTATGAAGCACAGGCCTGGGGGAATGAATGGCCCCCCGAGCTGGTAGGTAACTAAACTTACAGGCATTGCTGGATTTATGTTAGGCTGTTGGAAATTTGCTGACACTCACAGTAAAGAGTGGAGTGTGTGAAAGGGATAACTGGGGATTCAACATTATTTTACAGCAAAAGGTTGGTGTTCTGGCATCCTTCATTCCAAACCTAATGGAATTCCTTCATTTAAACACAGATAACTGTTTGTTACTTTATCTACAAGTAGAAAAGTAGGCTTATTAGGATGAAGTAGAATTGCAGCTGTCTTATGTAACATATTTCTATATACTTGAAAAGTCAAGGGAATGCTCTTACTGCAAACATGAGAAATGTGCTTAGCTGAACATGAGAAATGTGCCAGGCTAAATGCTTAGCAAGCTGCTCTGATTATCTGTAACCCTTTCTTTGTAACTGGGATTTGTGTGTGCAGAACTGGGCATAGGTCAGTGGGGAAAGTGTAGCCAGGAGAAAGCCTCCTACTGGGTCTGGTGTGTGAGGTGAAAGGCTTTTCCATTTAATGTTCCCTGTGAACCTCAGAGGAAGATATATATATTTATTTGGTAAATCTGGGCTATTTAGTAGTTGATATTTGTAGCTTTTTTTAAAGCCTGTGAATTTAATCCACAGGCTAAAAAACAGAAAAAAAAAACCCCAACCCTGTCCACTCCTTCAGTTAAATAAATCCTCTGGAGGCATCTAAGTAGAAAATTTCTGTATAGGAAATATACAGAGGAAGACTTGGTGTCCCAACAAGTTGACAACTGTGCCAAATGTTGTATCTCTCACTGGGCTGAGATGGTTGTTTGGGTTTTTAAAAAAGTTATGTCTCTCATTCTATATCACTATTAAGCAAGGCTATCTGCAATCTTTAAGGTATTTTAATGTCTAGCCAGCCATTTATGAAACTGTAAAGCTAGTTTGAAGCTGAAGGGCTGGGTGGGCAGTGAAACTCCATTCAGGTCCTGGATCTTATCAAGGCCCAGGCTTGGCTTTTTTCAGTGGGGGCTCAAGGGTTGCTGTTTTGAGCACTGAGCTCAAAGAATTGGGGCACTATCATAGCAGATGGCTGTTTTTCTCTCAAACCCCATGTGTACAATTAATCTGCCTCTAACTAGATGTTGCAGATGTCCACAACTGACATCCCTGTGGGATCTCTCAATGGTCACTGTAGGAAATGGGTGTCTCCAGAGGGCAATTTATTACCCATTCCAAGTATTTATATTAGAATGAGAAAAAAAATCATGCTGCAGAAATGCTGTTTTATAGCATTTGTAGAGAGATCTCTTTGTGGAGACTATAAAGGAGTTGTCATGGCCTGGCTCAGTTACACGAGGTGAATCCCATGACAAGATTGCTGCCATTCTTTGAGGGTGCTTGTGCCAAATATGGGAAAGTGACCTTGACTTCACTCTAAACATGCTATAAGCCTTGTGTTTGGCTTTCAGAGGTCCTGCTTTTCTGTTTAACCTGTGAACAGCTCAATAAGAGGCAGAGTGAAACAGCAAAAGTGAGCAAGCTGGAAGGGACTGACTGAGTGATTCATTAGGACAGATGAACATGAGGAGGAGGAGTAGGAAGAGGCATTTAATGTGTTACTTGGGCATTCTCTTCTGTGTCAAAATCAACAGATGACCCTGGTGTGGCATAGCAAATGAGGCATAGAAATGCAGCAGATTTTGCATCCAGTCTTTGAGGTGCTATGAAACTGAATAGGATTGTGCTGAAAAATAATAGGCCTAAAATACATTTTGAACTCCATTGATGAAAACCACTGTTGTGTAGAAGGACTGATGTCATTACTGAGGCAATGGGAGGGGAATTAACAGTGTGGTCAGTGTAATACAGCAAACTTCTGGACCACTGGGCCCACATCCAGCCAAACAGCTCATCATGAAACTGCTCTGAGTGATGTGGGTGAGTCTGCAGGGAAGAACTGAAAGCTGCAGCTGATAATTTTCCTTGGTATTTTGTTTACTGGAAACTGAACTTCTGTGTTTTTGTTAAGACACTTTCCCTGGAAGCTCCTGCTCGAATTAAGAATAAAACTCCTCCTCTGGACTGGCCACAGGAAGGTGAAGTTGTTTTTGAAAATGCAGAGATGCGGTACCGAGAGAACCTCCCTCTAGTGCTTAAAAAAGTGTCCTTTACCATCAAACCAAAGGAAAAGATTGGCATTGTGGGGAGGACAGGCTCAGGTAAGGAAAAACACTAAGCAGAGTCAAATTATTACTTTTACAGAATAGCTTGGGGCAGTCATATTGGTTCTCCTCTGTGTTTGGGAAAGTTGTAGGTTGCACAGGAGGGGTTGAGCGCTCTGTCAGTGGAGGTTTCCATTCATGTCTGTACATAAGGAAGATCCCTGTAAACAACAGTGAAAACAAGTTTTCCATTTAAAGCAGAGGGGTATCCTACTATGCTTGAGACAGTATATTGATCATATTTAACTCCTCAAGCCACTGACCAGCACAGATTGGTGCCTACAATGTGCTTGGTGCAGCTTGTTGGACTCTCTTGAAAGTTTTTTTTACTGATGCTGCAACCAGATTTGTCTCTGAGCCATCTCAGAACACTGTAATGTGAAGAATCCAAACCCCTGTTTGAGAGATGACTTAAATCAGCCTCAAAATTAGTTTCTAAATAAGTAATTTATATTGTTGTATTGGGTTTTCATGGCAGGGTTTTGGCAGTGGGGTTAGGGCAGCACTCCTGGGATGGCTTCTTTGAGGAGAGATTGGGAGCTACCCCCACAATTGCTCAGAAGTTTAAATGTTGAACCTCAGTACTTAGTAGACCATTGCTTGGCAGGACTTTTTGGTATTTTAAAACTTTTCTTGGATGTGGACAGCTTTTAAAATGCTTTCTCATCTGAAAGCTGTTATGATTGTGTAGAAACACCAGTCTTGATTTTCCTGTCTCATCTTTAGGGAAGTCTTCCCTTGGAATGGCACTCTTTCGTCTCGTTGAACTGTCTGGAGGCTGCATTAAAATCGATGGAGTGAAAATAAATGACATTGGTTTGGCAGATCTTCGGAGCAAACTCTCCATAATCCCTCAGGAACCTGTGCTGTTCAGTGGCACTGTGAGGTTAGTGGGACCATAAGAAGGCAAGAAGGGACTGAGCAGTCTGTCAGGTTATACCTGAAATGCAGTAGGTGCCCAGTGAAGTGGTAGCTCTCAGGCATCCTAGCTTCTGTTCTGGTTTTGAAACAAAAAAAGCACAGATAATGATTTTAGCTGACCCAGTGCAGCACTGAGTGTGATCATCCTGTATGGAAGTCTTGCTTCCCTTTAGATGTGGTTGAAGTTTTAGTATCTTTGTCTTCCATTTCTATTCTGATTTTCTGGCTCTTCTAACCTCACTGTGCTTGGGAGCATCTGATTTCCTTGGCAAGGAAACTGTCATTGGAAAGTCAGATGGGAATCACCTGTCTGGATGAATTAGCACACTGCTGGTTTGCCATTCATTGCAGAGTTAAAATTCTGCTTCTTTTCTGCTTCCCCTTCCAGATCAAACTTGGATCCTTTCAATCAGTACAGTGAGGAACAAATCTGGGCTGCTTTGGAAAGGACTCACATGAAGGAGTGTGTAAGTATTATGTGCTCTGGGAGATGCATGTTTGTATTTGACTTCTAAAGCAACGTGTTCTGTTAGTAGCTACTTTAGAGGTCTTTAGATAAAACTTTTTCTCTGAATTTCCACTCTTGTTCTCTATCCTTTATTTGACCAATTTTTTTACTTTTTTTCCCCCTGATTTTATCAGACTGATAGTTTTGGTTTTTTTAGGAACATGCCATATTCTGTGTATTTTTTAGTATATAGCATAGCAGCGTGCTGCTTCATCACAGGAATTCTTAGGGTGTTAAAACATTTCAAGTGATATTTTTGTGTATGTGCCTTAGGTGTGCATTCTGCATTTCCATTTGTGAGTGTACCTGTCATGTGCAAATTTATACTGAACTTTCAACCTGCCCTTTGTGAGGCCCTCTGCAGAAAGTCTTGCTGCCATGACATTTCCAATTCTTTTTTCTTGTAAGTCAGGTGGCAGGTTTGGCTATGGAACAAAGGCTGCAGGAATTCCTGCAGGGACAAGGTTCACTCTCTTCTCTTGGTGACAAAGATTGTCAGGAGATCTGTTTGTGTTTGTGATTTTGTGCAACCCTCTAAAATTTTTTGCCTCTGGTTTCCCACACAGGTTGCACAGCTGCCTATGAAACTTGATTCAGAAGTGATGGAAAATGGAGAGAACTTTTCTGTTGGAGAGAGACAGTTACTGTGCATAGCTAGAGCTCTGCTGCGTCGTTGCAAGGTGAGCACAGCAGGGAGAGAAGTAGCTGGAGATACCAAAATTATAGGATTGAGCAAGCCTTTTTTGGTACTGGATTCTTTGTCTGTCAGAGGATTCACACCAATGATTATTGCAACCCAGAGAGTGTAAGGTTAAAGCAACCAGGAAGGCATCTGTAGCTCCTGTAATGTCCTGCCTTTGGAAAGGCATTGCCTGCAAGTATTAACAATAATGTGTCACACTGGCCTTATCATTTATTCAGCATCCTGTTACTGGGGAGCATCAGATTCTTCCCTTTTTCCACCTGAATATGAGCCAAGTGTTTTCCTTCTACATGATGCTCCACTAAAACCTGGTCTCCAAGTGGAATTTGAGACCATGCTATGCCAGCCAAGTGAAAGATTTTGCAGGAATGGAAAACAAACAATAATTGCAGTGAGAAAGGACTTTTTGGATTGAGATTGACCAGAATTCTAGTTTTAACAACCTTTTTTCTAAAATGTGACATACCATAATATTTTAAAGTTCACTCTGCATCTGTTTTTAAAGTCAGACTACTCAGCAGAAGTCCCTGCTGTCTCTGCAGTACCTGCACAAAGCACATGCAGTTCAGCTTTGACAAGAAATCACTCCAAATCAGTTTATCTGAGGGGAAGAGAATTCTCTTACCAAGCCCAAGAAGGCTATTAAGCCTAGTCAGGAGGAATGTCAACACTGAGGATGTGTCAAATTAGTTTACTGCTAAAATTTGTATTTGTGATTCAGCTATTGAATATAAATTCAACAAAATTGAAAGTATTGGAAACTTGAGGCCCAGGTCATAGCCCACATGTAGCTCTAGGATGTGACCATAAAATGTGTCATCCATAGGCTTTATTGAAGGCAACTACATAAAGAAAACTGAAAGGGGACTGGTAAAAACTGCATTTGTGCCCACAGCTCCATAAGGATTGCCAGTTGTGACAACTCTTGGCTGTGGCCACTCTGCCCACTCCTGTATTTTTATATTCAGGAAGGGAAGGTGTGACCAGCCAGGTGTGACATGGGTAACAGCCAGGATTCTGTGCTGCTTTCAGATATTGATCCTGGATGAAGCAACAGCTGCTATGGACACAGAGACAGATTTACTGATCCAGGAGACCATCAGAGAGGCGTTTGCAGACTGCACTATGTTAACAATTGCTCATCGCCTGCACACGGTGCTGGGCTGCGATCGGATCATGGTGCTAACACAGGGACAGGTGAGCAGGGAGGCCTCTGCCCCCAGTCTGGTGGTGCCATGTGTGCAGACTGAACTGAGGGAACAGCTGCACTGCAGGGTAGAAAATCCTCTGTGTTCATTCATATCCTTGGGAATAATACTCCAACAGAATCAGTTGCTGCCTGACTGTAACAAAATCAAAGATGGCAAAATTTTTTTCACACCAAGAAGGTACCATAGAATAACAGTCTGTCTTAAAAATCTTTTTGAAGCTTCCTTTGTAGGTTAATTCTGAGATGGGTATTAACATAAACATCTCTGCTGGGGCTCAGTGTCAGTTTCCCATTACTTTGATAAAGCCCTGTGCCATCAAGCACAGACCTGTGACAGATACTTTACCTATTTTTCAGGCTTCCATTTGGGAGCCATAAACAGTTAAATCAAATTCAAGAACATTGGGCAAGGCTCTTAAAGGTAGAGAAGGCAAAAGCCCATAGCATCTGCCTCTGTCAGAACCAGACATTGCTTCCTGTTGGGTTAGGTCCAGTGCTTGAGCCAGTTTGAAGCATTCCAGGTTACAGTATCCATAAATGCAGGTACCTTCACTGCCTGGTGTCTCATCTAAAGACAAATGCTGTGTTTTCTATTCTATGCTATCACGAGTCCAAGGGGTGGGAGTCAATTCTCTGCTGAATTTTGCTGACATACTTTACCTGCCTTGTTTGGTTTCAGGTAGTGGAATTCGACACCCCGACTGCCCTTCTGGCCAACGAGAACTCGCGCTTCTATGCTATGTTTGCTGCTGCAGAGAACAAGGTTGCTGTCAAGGGCTAAAATTCAGGGCAAAGTCACTTTAATTTTGGAGAGCTACACTCCCTGCCTGTGGCAGGCCAGCTCTTCTTCCTCCTCCTCCTCCTCGCAGATTATTGCCTTTTCATCTTTTAATTTTTAGCACAATGTGTCAAGTCAGAGAGTTTTTAAAACCATGTCAGAAGAACTCTTCATGTTTTTATTATTGTATTTATTCCATATTACTAATTTTTTGTTATTAAATGCACTCTACAAATGGCTCAGGGAGCCATAGTTATAATTGTATCAGAGGCCTATAATGAAGCTTTATACATGTAGCTATATCTATACATAATTCTGTATATAGCCTATATTTACAGTGGAAATGTAAGCTGTTTATTTTATATTAAAATAAGCACTGTATTAATAACAGTGCATATTCTTTTCTATCATTTTTGTACAGTTTATGGTACCAGAGATCTGGCTCCGTTATCGGACTGTATCAGACAACGTTTTGTCTTTTACAGTTCGTCTTTTCCTAGTGCCGGATTTTCTGCGTGTCTGAGTGGAAGTGAAGCTTTGCAATAGTGTCCTTTATTGTCACATCTTTGTCTAGCGCAGCAGAGAAGAGCTCTGTGGTGTAACTATTGCATTGTAATTATCAAAGCTTTCTGGGGCATCGCTAATGTTCACCACGGCAGCGGCTGCTGCTTCCCATGATGCTTTTCCAAAGCAGGGTTTTGAGTGATCCCAGTGGAGAACCACTCCTGGGTCACATTAAGGCCTTGTATTTTCTCAGTGTCCTGATGCAGTATTTCTTACTGTATCAGCAGAGTTTATTTTAATGCAAGCAAGCCCAAGCTCTTCCTGCTTCGCTGATCTAACACAAACCAAAATCTTACTGTTCGTGGAATGATCTGTAACAAATTAATCATAAGGTTCAAATCATACCCTGTGTGCTGGCAGGAAAGCCTTTTCAGAGTTGCTTCAGCTGACTGACTCTTTATCTTGAAGCTGCTAACACTCCTCAGAGGTTTAGGTTGGCTTTCACTGGCATGGGTAACACTAACTCCTTTTTCTGCTCACTTATACTAAGATTAATCAACATCGATATTTCCTGTTTCTTTCTTGCACACTTGTTAAGGAAGCAGTCCTCGACCCCACATCTTCTGGAACCTTAACGGGGTTCCTGTTGATCAGGATGTAACACTGGTGTAGGACATGGTTTTCTTACTGTAAATGACCTACCTCAGGTTACTGGGTCCTGTGTAGTGCGTTGCCATGATCACTGTACACCATCCCTGTTTTTCGGGACCTGTGGCCCGGGGGGACACAGTCGCTCCTGTGATAGCCGTGACTTATTGAATGGTCAGCGTTGCATGTCTTTGTCAACTTGGACATTTTGTAGCCTTAGCATGTTTGCAAAATGTCTCATTGAGGCAGAAATCTGAAAAGTAAATAAAACTATTTTGGGTTTTGTAAATTTTATTGGCTTAAGTGGTTTGTTTTGGGCACATAAAGAACCTTGTACCTTTTTGAGACCTGGGGAACAGGTTTGCAGGCTTTTGTGGGTTTTTTTTCCTCTTGTCATGCACCACGGTCTGGTCTTTCTTCAGAGTAAAGGTGTTGCTTTAAAAGTATAGTGGGTGATTTTTGTGCCCTCGAGCATGGGGGTGGTTACAATACATGTATGTTGAGTAGTACAGGGAGTAATAATTTATAGTGCAAGTATTAAAGCCACGTAGAAGGGCTGAGGTCAGTTGGAAGACCTTCTCAGGCTCAGATTTTCCACTGTCTTTACCTGAAAGCACTACTGTTTATAGACATGGCTGCAAAGTCACAGAAAGAAGCATTTCTACCTACCAGTACCCCAAGCAAATTGTGACATTAACAGAGCTTGCACTGTAGCCTGAAGTAGCACAAAAAGCATTGTTGTGATTGTTCTTAACTCTTGTCCAAAGCAAGAATTAACTAGCACAGACCTTACCCTGCTCACAGGCCTGGAGTTTACTCCATGGACTTCAGTATTTCCCTTGAAGGAAATGGGCTAATGTACCTGGTTCAGTGTGTGGCTTCACTTTGCAGCTAAGGCTGAGCTAATGGCAGTCTGGGCAAAAAGGGAGCCATCCTGATCTTGTCCTCCTTCTTCTTCCAGGCTGGGACTTCCTCTTCCCTTCCCGATGCCAGCAGTGGCTCTTGTGTGGTCCAGTTCAGAAAGCTAACTTGCAGAAAGCAGGAATGCTGTACAAAGAAGGAGACAGGAAGGCACCACCCACAGGAAGGGAGGTGAAGTGGGGCTGCTCTTTTCAGTAGGTGCTGGCTGTAGCAGTAGCATAGGTGAGAGAGGGAACTGCTCAGCGTTCACTGTCCCCAGCTGCCGCTTCCTAAAGAGCTGAATCTTTGCTGCAGCTTTGGTGAGCTGAATCAGCTCAGCAAGGTGTCAAACAAGGGCCTGTGACAGAGCAGGTGAACAGTCACCTGTGAACAGCAGGGATTAGCCCAACTATTTTGTTAAACCTTGGCTGCAGCACTGTTACTTTGGAATTAAAGACAGAGACTGACAGAGGGAAACGTTCTTTCTGTTGTGATCACTTTGTGCTTCATTTGGCACTTGTCTCACAGGTGTTCTGAAGTATTGCTACTCTCAGGGGCAGCTGTAAATTTTTTACTGGCTTTCATCCTGAACCACGGGAGCAAGCTGAGGCCTGGCCAAGGGCCCTGTCACTGATGTGGAAAGAAGAAACATTAATATTTACAAATGAGACTGAAATATCTGCATCTTGGAAGCTTTCTACAAGAGATTGATGATGACTGGAATGTTCAGGAGTTGGATTCTGCCTTAGAATTTATAGTGTGATATCCAGAGAAGACTTCATCCTATGAGGAATAGAATAAGACCCTGGGATTGGGACAGAGACTTTCCTTAGAGAGATGCTACCCAAAATAGCATGGAGCTAGCACATGCTTCTGTTCTGCTTTAATATCAGCTGGCAACTAAGCCCCACACAGTCCTGTGGGATGGGGGAGAGAATTGGAAGGGTAAAAGCTAGAACACTTGAGAGTTTAGATCAAGACAGTTTAATAGAGAAAGCAGAAGCCCCACAAGCAAAGCAAAACAAAACAAGGCATTCATTCCTCACTTCCCATGGGCAGCCATCTCCATGGAAGCAGTGCTGCATTGTGTGTAATAGTGACTTGGGAAAGCAAGCACCATCATTCTGAATGTCCCCTCCTTCCTCTCCAGCTTTTATAATGCCATATGGTCTGGAAGATCTCTGTGGTCAGTTGGGTCAGCTGTCCCTGCTGTGTCCACTCCCATCTCCTGGAGCACCCTTGGCCTCCTTGCAGGTCAGATGAGGAGCAGAAATGTCCTTGGCTTTGTGCAAGCCCTGGTCAGCAACAGCTACAACATACCTGAATTATCACCTCTGTTTTCAGCACCAGCCCCACACACAGCTTGATACCAGCTACTGTGAAGAAAATTCACTCTATCCCAGCCAAAACCAGCACACCTTACAGCAAAGGCTGTGGCCCAAGACCAGCAGGTATGCAAGAGGAGAGAGGTTTGCCTGGGATAATTGGTTAGTGTATTGTTCTCTGGAATTTCCATTATGTCAGTTTTGCTTATTCTGTCCAAACACAATGAGTGCAGCTGATCCTGATTCATTATCAAAAGCTTAGAGCCTCTTCAAGAGAATGTGTTCCTGCTCATCTCCTCTGTGTGATGAGTGGACACACTGCACTTGCTTGGGACTTCAACCAAAGCACAGGTAGGATTCTTCTAAAATTACCCTGGAGTTAACATGCAACTGCATGTTGGTGTAATCAGGCCCTGAAGTTGTGCTGGCTTGAACACCTGAGGACATTTCATCCTTTCCTGTGGTGAAGATCATGCAGGGTCAGATCCTGAGGTTACTGGGGCTGTGCTTTGCACATCACCTGTAGGTGAAAGCCAGGTCCAACAGGCTTAGTGCATCACTGGGAAGAAAATTTGAGAAAATGGAATTTTTTTTCAAAAGGCAACTTTTGATTTATTAAAGGAGGATGTGGACAGCAAAGATGGCAGGACTAAATGTTTTTCTTAGTTACAAGGGGATTTATTGCAAAGACAAAACTTTTTTTGGAAAGTGCTTCAAAAGAACGCTGAGAAAGTGCAGGGTGCTGTATGCAGCAACCAAAGAGCTTGAGTGTTATCTTGTTATTTTTTTACTGTAACTGTAGCATGTGTTTTACTATATATAAGTGATTACACAAAGGTTTTCTTTAGCTTCAGGTCGGTGGAGGGTGATACTGTGATTTGTTGTAGCCTGTAACTGCAGCCACAATGTGCTGAGGCCACAGTTTGTGCCTCTGGTGTGACGATACAGTGGAAACTGAGCTGGAATTTGGTGCAGATGCTGCAGTTGTTAGTGTAAGGCTTGGGAGGCTTTCAGAATGTACCACTCTGGGTTCATTAAACCCACAACCATGTGAGAAATGTTCCTGCCTTATCCAAAATATGTGCCTTGGAGCCTCATCAGGCAGCGAGGTAGGCAAAGCATAACAGTAAAAATTAGAGTGAAAATAACTTACAGAAGTGTCATTACATGGGGCAGAGACTTCGTGCTTCTCTTGGGCTGTGGGGAGTGCAAATCACGGTAACTTGCACACACCTCCTTCCTTACAGCTTGCTGACTCCTGCTGTTGCCGTGCAGAGAAACAAGTGCTTGTACAAAGCTGATAATTTTGTGGTTTCTGTCCTTTCCCATTTAGGAAGGCAGCAGTAGAGGGTGTGTGATTGATTGCCTCGAGTTATGGGGAAGAGTAAAGTACATTTATGTCTGAGCTGGGCTGTGGGGCCAGTTTGCAGCGAGTGTTGGAAGCTGGGAGAGAAGGGATTAAAAGCCGGGTGTGTATGGGGTGCAGGGAGAAGGGAGGCTATTTAGGGTTAGCTGTGAGCTCGATGTGGGGGTGTGACCTGGAGGAGTGAGGAAGCCAAAATAGGTACCGGTGGGCTGAGTGTGCAAGAACCAGCCCTGCCGGGAGCCGTGGTGCGGAGGGTTTGGGGGAGTCTGTCGTGGAGTGGGGCGGGGGACNCGGGGGACCGTGAAAGTGAGGCTTTCAGGCGGGGCCGAGGGGACAGAGCCGGCTCTGGGGGGGCCGGAGTGATCCGAGCGGGGCTTTGTGGCCATGCCCGTGGCCGCCCCCAGAGCAGGAGCGCTCGATCGGTGTGTCCGGGGCAGGCAGCGGGGCTGGGGCACGGGGAGAGGAGGGAAGGGAAGGGAAGCTCTGCGTGGGCCGGTTACAGCTGCCCTGTGAACACGGCCGGCGGCGCGCAGGGCGGCACGCGCGGACCCCCACGCCTGTGAGCGAGGGAACGAACGACTGAACGAGCGAATGAGCAAGTGCGCGCCGCTCTCCCGGG